>CM028379.1:14339038-14411872 GCA_013146195.2 Codonopsis lanceolata
TAACTATGGATTGATTAGAATAGTTTTTATAAAGTTTATAACACCTACTTCATTTACAACAAGATATGCACAAGAATATGATGCATAGCCATTCGAACATAATTGTTTTAAATTGTAACTTAGGTCAATTGCATGATAGTTAGATCCCTTGGATTTTTCTCATTTATATATCTCAAGCACACTTTCGAACCGTGTCCGCATGTTAGTCTCAATTGTCCCTACCATCTGTCTTAGCAAATGCTTATGTGAAATCAGTGATGCTAAACACTTAACCCCAATTCATAGTTGATATGATATTTTGTGTTGTCTTACTTGCTTTAAATACTATGTGAGCATTTGGCATTAAGAAATGACTTAGGCCATCTTTGGATCGTTAGAGCCTAAATATTCCCCTGACCTATACTAAATATATCCCTAGTGTCCCCTTTGAGCCTAATGAAAAAGAGTGTGCTAAGCACACTATTGAAACCCCATTCGCCATCGTTTCTATTACCCACATTAACTTAACCCTAAAAGCCTATACACTTTTAGCCTACCCTTGAGAGAGTAGGATGTGGGTGGGAAATTGATTCTAAGAGGACCACTTTTTCAGTTAGGCTATTGGAAGGCTTCTTCTTCCGTCGTCGAAAAAAAAATCATGTGTCGACGAAAAATGAAACGAAGAAGAAGAGTGTAAACAAAGATTCAAATGGAAGCATAGCTTTCAAGAGAAAATATGTTAGAAAATTTCACCGATTGGAATGATGTGATATTTTTAAGAATATTGCCCAAAACAAGTTTGGGGGAAAGAAGAAAACTTAAAAGTTACAAAAGCACCCTCCACTTGTGGTCTTTGCAGTCCTAGCCTAAATAGGGAAAACTTCCTTTGCTTGGAAGTATGAGGGATAAAGGGTAGTCTTACTCTCTCACTTTGAATTCAATCCCTTTCCATCAAATCCCCAACACCTTGGCCTTACATTACAAGCTAATAAAGACCTAATGATCTTCTTGCCAATGCTTATGTTGTTTTAACTGTCAAGTGAGTAACATGAAATTGATCACACACTTCATAATCATTATTATTCACCCTAAAGCTCACTGTGTTAGCATAATCTTAGCTATTACAAGTCATTGGGATAGAGAGCATTGTATGACATACATAGAAGTGCATGGGATGGATGTATAAGTCTTTAAACTGGGACCTTCTGTCTCAGAATCGACGGTTTGGATGGTAGATCTCATAATTCTTAATGCATGATTTTCTACTAAACTTTGATTTTCATATGAATGTGGTGTTTAGCTTAATAAAACTGTTTTAGTTAAGATATTCTTTAAGACTGGTGATCACACACACACGGAGAAATTAGAAGTAGTAGCGCCTTAAGAAAAGACTAGTTGGTTTTATATGACTAAGCCTCGCATATATGGTGAGCACCAAACCGAGATTACATGCATGCCATACACTTATAACTTGAGATGAAGCCAAAAAGATTTTATGTTTTATTTGTAGTTTAAATTTTATTGCTTTTTGTATTTATTGTTTTTGTATTTATCTCAGATAGTCGAAGTCACTGAAAGAGTCTCCTTGAGTTTGTGGGTTTATGAGGAGTGTAAATAGTGTCACCCTCAAAAAGATTTTAATTTTTGTTATTTATATGCTTTTGTATTTATAAGTTTATTTGTTTACTCGTGGACGAGCAAAGTTCAAGTTGGGGGTATTTGATCGATGTATTTTATACGCCGATTTTATATACTTCTATGACTTAAATTATGCTATTTCACGAGGCTTTGGTTACTAATATATGTTTTCTGTGAGTTTTGTAAGTTTCAGATTATTGTGAAAATACGCGAAACCTGTGGTTTTAAGTGCAAATTTCAAGAAGGGCCAAAAGGAAAATTGAAGAAACAATGAAAGTCGCACAACTGACATTCATGACGCAAGGTGCTCCTCGACCTTGCGACCGCAAGGTAGGCAAGACGGTCCTCAAGCCAGAACCAAGAGATCAAAAGGCCACCTACACTGAGACTCAGACGCAAGGTACCCAAGACCTGCGACCGCAAGGTGGGCGAATCGACCTATTCGGATTTTCACACGGTCATTCGATCCGATTACAACTCCCGAGTATATATAGAAGCCGCATGCCGAGCCAAAGGAGGGAGGACGGCCGGAAGCTCTCTTTTCATAGATTTTAGGTAGTTTTAGATTGTATAACATAGTTAGATTTTGTAATTTCAAGTATTGAAGATCAAATCATGTATCCGATCATCTCCATGTCGCTTCATTGTCTATGATGAACTAAATCATCCATAATCTAGGAGGTGGGAGGTAACTTGTATCGAATTTATGTTTTGATTCTTATATTTATGTTCATTCAATGCTTGTTGATTGTGTTGTTTATCAACCCCTATATTATTTTGCTTTGAACAAATGAATGTAATCGCAAATAATAAAGGCTTAGAGGTGCGGATAACTCGCATGACCAAGTGCATATGTCGCATTAATCGGCTCACCAACACAATAAATTGGACCTATCGATGCACGAGTGATAAGTTAGGACCGTGTTCTTACATGATCTAGGTGACAGATAGATCATAAATCTAGGTGATACTAGATTGACAGCCTCTCGTGCTTAGGATATAGAATGGATGAATTTTATGCGGGGATGGAGGCCGAACCAATTGTTCAACGGACTATATCTATTTTTAGTGAACGAACCCAAGACATTGAATGACATTATTATGAATTGAACATAAAGGAGATATAAGTGAAACCCGTAATCCTAGATTTCCACCCACCATAAGATCTTCATATCATCGTTATTACCGCTTGTCTAATTAGTTAAACATCTATAAATAGTAGTTTAGAGTAGAATTAAACATAAAACCCCCTTAGGTTAATAATCTGCTATCAATAATTGCACTGTTCGTGATCACTTGTCTCTGTGGGTTCGACCCTTGCTTCCAATACTATTCTATAATAGTCTTGTTCACTTGCAAGGAAAAAGATTAAATAAAACATCGATCACCGAGCTTGGTTATCTTGTTAATAGTTCACTACGTATAAGTCTTCCGCTGAGCATCCTATTAGCTTTTATTTAATTCTTGTCCAAAAACTGTTAGCTTGGATTCCGGCTTGTAGTGTCGCCGATGACTTGGTTTAAATTGCTTAACCGTCAAGTATATCGTGAAAAGTTTTAAAATCTAGGCCTTTTGGTACCGAGGCGTGTTACGTCTCTAATGTTGCGTCACGTCGTTTTCTTAAATTAAGTCCTTGCATGTTCATGTGTTTACTTGTCACCCCCATATTTGGGCGGTCCGACCCGCGGTTCCACCTCGGGCCCGGGTCGGGTCGCCACACCACCATAGCAGGTGCCATCTCCAGCCCAAACCTTTCCTACTCTGGTCAAGCCTGTCATAATTCTAGCTTCATCCTCCTTCGATTCTAGCCAAACTCCATCTCGGATCTCCCTCATTCTCTCCTCTACAAAAGTCACGCCTAAAGTATAAATCAGAGGTTATAGAGTGGTACTTAGTAAAAATCTTTGTAAAAACACACGATTAAAAGAAAACTCATAACACTTATCGACGAATTCATCAAAGAAGAGATGGTTTTAATGAAGAAAAATGGTAAGGTTTTATTGAAATACTCTTCAATTTCGCTGGAGAAAATTGGGCATACAGCCGACATATAAATGGCTTAAAACAAAGCATCAGAATTAAGAAGTGTTGAAGAAGCTTTTGGCTCTAGATGATTTCAACCTCTGAGTAGCAGCCATTGCGATCAGGTTGGATTATTTAAATAAATAGGAGAGGGAAAATAAAAGTAGAGTCGTGTAAGAGGATGAAGGGGGGTGCGAAAGTCATTGATTTCAGTGGTGATTGGGTTTCACCAGAGAAGGCGGGTGGATCCAATTCCATACAGGAAATTGGAGATGGAGACGGGTAACTATCGGTGAGAGTTTTCATATCTTTCCATTACTTTTGTTTCATTACTAAGATAAGAACATTGATAATTAAATGGAAATGTGTATCTACTTTCTGGTTAAGAGAGAGACATTTGGAGGGATTGGACAAAACTCAGCTCGGATTATGGGTTAATTTTTGTTTTGGGAGTGAAGATTTGAAAAAAAAATGGTTGATCTTTTCTCTAGATTTCTTTTAGTAGGAAAAAATGGAATGGTGGACTCCACTCAATTTTTTAAAAACATTTTAACTTTCCGCACACATTTATATAATTTGTTTAGAAAATTATAATTTACTTAAATTTTTATTAGGCTAAAATACATTTAGCACCCTAAAGTTTACACCACATTCCTAATATTTAGTAAGTCTCATTCAAAAACAGTTTTACGGATCTTAATTCGTAAGATGTTGCCCCATGACGTAGTGGAAATGACAACAGAGATTCTTTCTACGAGAATTTCGTCAAACAAACCTGTAACAACTTTAGGGTTTCACACAAAAACGTATGAAGGAAGAAACTGTGTATTAATTATCAAAATTGTCTAATAAAAATGTTAAAAATGATATTTATATGTCTTTAAAAAATCCAAACCCTAAAAAGGACAAAAAAATAAACAAAAATTACGAAAAACCAAAAAAACTTTCGAACCCGATAACAACGTTCAAATATCGTTTTTTGGGTTTAAAATAAACTCATCACGGATAAAACTAATTAAGAAGATGGATGTAGTCTATTTGAGACAAAGGTAGTATAATTGTCGAAACGAGAGAGGAGGCAGATAAAAATTATGTGAAGCCCTAGGGGAAGTAAATGCATATGTGGTAACCAATTACTATTAGTAGAGTTGGATAGATCATAGAGGAGACGTCGAAATATGTAGACTTTGATTGGTCAACTTTTGGAAAAGAAACCATAGTGGCGAGTGGACTGCACCACAACGTGTGGAAAAGTTGATTTTGATGCCTTAGGTATATATGTATATATATTGTAGCTGCTCAAAATAAGAGCTAGCAAGTTTCATTTACAAAGGTACATTGTAACGCAAGTGAGCGAGAGAGAGATGAATGGGGGGTTGTTTATATTGTTTATTGTTTTGGTGGTCTCGGGGCATTACTGTGGAACAACCATCGCTGGCTTTCATACTCCTTCTGTAGGATCTCTTCCCAGCTATGAAGGTACCTAACTTAATTACCTATTGAAATCTCAAAGCTATCAACTTCAAAGTATAGTGGTAACTATGTTGGTAATCCTAGCAATATTTCTAAAAGAAAAAAAAAAGTATAGGTAAAGAAAGATAAAAAAGATTTCTCTTATTTTTATAATATATCAAAATAATTGTAAATAGTGGGAGGATAAGATATCGTTTTGCAATCACTAATTAGATAAAAGTTACAGATAGAGAAAGATTTCTATTATTTTTATAATATATCAAAATTAGTTTGTATTCCCTCTGTTCCACGCAAAAGCTCCATTATATTATTGTTGAATGTTTCATTTAAAATAGTCCACATTTTGTATCTTGTGCACAGCAGAAGTGAATAGTAAAATAACGACAGAATATAGCAACATCAATTTAAGAGAAGAGATAGAGAGAGAGATTATGTGTCAACGGACTATCGAAATATTTTAATTGGCAACCTTGTAAACATTCTAGAGTTACAATTATAAATAACAATACAATAACAAACATTAAATTGTCTAAAACAAGAAAACATAAAAGTAGTTTGACGCCCCGACGCGGTCGCTTGCCTTCTTAAGACGCGACCACCTTCATATTGATGCGTTCGTGTCTCCCAATGGAACGCGACCGCTTGTTCTCCATGGAATGCCTTAGACCAAGACGCGGTTGCTTGACACAACCGCTTCCTGATGTGGTCGCCTTCCCTAGACCAGATGCGGCCGCTTCTCTACATTAAATCCAACTGTCTATACCGCGGGCGCCACTCGCTCTGATCATTTCGTTACGCTTGCTCTGCTCCGAAGGACTTGACATATAGCCTATGAATCGAGTTTTTCTATTCTTAATATTTTTTAAGACTTCCTTAGTGCCTTTGGTGGTTTGCAATCAATTGTTTGTTGAAATTTAGAGTTGCCTTTACTATTGACTCCATTTACTACTCGTTTGTCAGAACATTATTAAGTGAGAAGACCCATAAAATACTTAACCAATCAATCATAACATGTCAAATATGTTCTGAGTACAGATCGGAATGCTCTGTAAAGTAAATTTTACACACACGTGTCTGTAGACTTTTTAGGTGCCTTAAGAAAAATACTTGACTATGTGAAGTTTGTAAATATCTTTTTTATTTATATTTTTCGAAGTACCTTCTAATAATCTTTAAGTGGAGTGAAATAAATGAGACTCATTCTATATTTTGTCTCAAATTTAGAGTGGGGTTATAGACATGTTGAGGATTTGTCCACAACACAACACAATCCGAGATGGGTAATTCGGTATGAATTACACAATGCCGCAATCCGTTCAATATAGTTTAGACTATCTACTTAAAATTTACACAAATAGCACGAAATAATCAATGAAAGAAAACACCAATACTAGGATCTTACGAGGTTCGGCTAAATGGAAAGCCTACAACCAAGGACAACAATGATCAATCTTTCACCAAATATAGAAAGTAATGAAAAATGGCTTATGCATCAAGTAATGAGAAATTAAAAGAAAAGGAAAAATTGAGTAGCCCATCGCTTCAAGGCACACCGTTCAATATAGTTTAGACTATCTTTGATTCCCTAACCTTTAGGTTATAAATTTTGAAGCAAAACTCCACAATCTCCACCTATTGATGAAGAATTTTTAACCATTATCAAACGCCATCCATTACCGCCATACTCCATAAAAGCCGCATCCTCTATCGAGGCAACTATTTTCCACCTTTTCCTATAGATCTTTTGGGAGCCATCTTCTCTTCCTTGTACTATTATGTGCCAAATCGTGTAAGACTCAAAAGAATAGTGGATCAAACACGTACATCCAACTTATCCGAAGCATCTGCATCCCACTTCTTGGGCAAAGGATTTAGTTTTCCACTTAAACCCTTTATTGCCTTACGTTCACGGACATGCCTTTTACCATGGTTTGCTATTGTGAAAATTGTTCTTCCTGCTGAATTGGATGATGTCAAATCCATGAATTCTTCCAACCTACGGCGAACCCAACAACTTAGCTAGCCATTGATTCTTAAAACAAATACCAAACTTACCTCGAAAGCTCTTGTACCAATTGTTGCAATTTATACCCAACGCAACACAGTTGGATATATGTAATTCCATGTGAATTACACAACGTCCTCACCCTTTTAAAAAAGCTAATATCACGGCTAGGGTGTTAACAGAGACAAATGATAACGTTAGATGACATTATGAGACAAACCTTAGGTTGGGGTGGACTTTGGGATTGAGTGGATACTTTGGGGGGGGGGGATTTATATTATGGCCTTAAATTATATTAGAAAAATTAAAAACGATTGTAATTATTCCATAATTTTTCAGCCCCACCTCGACCCTGCCTAGCGACTTTTAAAACCTTGGGGAGAACATAAACGACGTCAGAGCTAGGGACTATCGGTGAGCAAAAAATATGATCTTTGGTCAATGATAATCACTTTTGAAGTTTATGGACTGCTAGTGGACGTTGACATAGTACATAGAGTAATTGTGCATTTAACCCTATTTTCTATTTTTTGCCATTGATTTTCCAAATACTTGTTATTATTATTCTTGACTTATTCGCTTCTACATTAAAAATAAAAACTTGAAATTTTTAATCAAAGAATATTTTCGTTTTTTATAACAAACTGGTATCAGATCATTAGGATAGTCGAAAGTTTGGAATCAAGAGATTGGAGTTTAGAAGATGGCGGACATTGGAAATTCGAAGCATTTCCAACTTGAGAAATTTAAGAAAATTAATAACTTTGGTAGAAAAGAAAGCAAAGCCTGATGATATGAATATGAAAATGTTTCTCTGATGACTACTTTATTTTGGCATGCATTGCATGAATCATAAAAATGTTTGAGTATATTGTTTCGCTGCTCATTATCATTTTGTTACTTACTCTAGAATGTCCTTTATCTGTGTGCATGTGTTTTTACTTGTTATTTAATATGTTTATATCTTTCAGTTGATGCGATTAAGGCTCTCATTAACCGTATGAAAATTAGTGAATGGGATATGCAAAAGAAGCAATTCTCAGCCTCTGATTGTGGTGCTCGTTACGATGTTAATTGCACCTGTGATAACATCGTTTGCCACGTGACGGCAATGTATGCTAACCTTACATTTCCATACATAGTAAATATAATGATTTAAAATCTTTGCTAATGTTATTAATATAATATTCATGTTACAGTTTCTTCTCTGATCATGAGATGAGTGGCAGAATTCCGGAGGAGATTGGAAACCTTTCATATTTGGAGACAATGTATGATGCTTGATTTATAACTTATGAGTTTGAACGTGGGGACTAGTACTGTACTAGAGTTGCAGCTCTATCCATAAACATATTTTTCTCTTATTATTATTTCAAACATATTTTTGACTATTTCCATTTTCTTCCTTTGATAACATGTAGTGACTTTAGTGGAAACATGCTTGGTGGAGAGATTCCTAAAACATTAGCCAAGTTGTCAAAGCTCAAAGATATGTAAGTCAGTAAGTTCATTAGATGGTGTTGGCTGTCAGAGTTTTATGATGCTCTCATTGTCTCATTGGACTTCTTATGATAAACAGAGATCTTACTGATAACCTTCTGGAAGGACCCATACCATCTTTCCTTGGTAACATGACAGCATTGGTTTCCATGTAAGATCTATTTACTCAATAAACTTAAATATGAGAATAGCCAAGAAAGACACCTTATTTTCAATCTATTAAAATAAATCGGAAATTAAAGTGTTGGATCAAGCACGTTCTGGATACATTAATTCATGAAAGAATTGTGATCTTGTTCTAATGTACTATAATAGTTATCTCTCAATATATTTTATGCATTCTTCCTATTTTCAATACAGAAAGTTGAGAAACAACTGGTTCAATGATTCGGTCCCTGAGGCATTAAGTAATCTTCTATCCCTCAAATATTTGTAAGTAATATATGCTTTGTGTCTTTTGTCTCAGTAGTTTTTCATTATTAGAGACAATTACTCATAATTTTTTGAGTGATATTTTTGCTAGACAATTGGGTCAAAATAGATTGACAGGGAAGATTCCATATCAATTGGGAAGCATGATCAACCTTACTACATTGTATGGCCTCGACACTACTGTCAAACTCTAGTCATGTCATAATTGTAATCATTTTAATAGGTTGTTCATTAATTTATGTTATAGGTCTCTTTTCGATAACCAGCTCTCGGGTTCTATACCGCCTCAGCTCGGAGACCTAAAAAATCTAAGAATTTTGTAAGTCTCTTATATTCATTTTAATAGGTTGTTGATTAATGTACCCAAAGAGTATTATTTGCATTAGTTACATACGATAGGTTTCATTGTATACATATATATATATAGATATATATATATATATATATATGTTTCCGCTTCCGCTTGAAGATCTTACCAAAAACTTCCTGATTCTGTTTTAAAACCTCGGTACAAAACTCGGACATAGTGTGATTAATGCCCTTCAGGAAAGCCATCATTCTTTTTCACATTTGATCAAAGCGGTCATGAGACAAGAAATTTCTGGATCAAAAATTGGGTATTTACTACCCAAATCGTCCATTTGTTAGTAATAATTTGAGCCCTAGATGAAAAACAAGTTGAATCCAATTGAATTATTGAGGTCCAGACATTGATACAGTCTTTGTAAAACCCTAATTCTTCACGAATTTGAAACCATGATTTTAAGCCCACTTGGTGTCACTCGTAGCTGCGGCCTGCTATAATCGAAGAAGATGATCGGCGTTGGGTCTACAGAAGACGAGCTGGCTTGTATTGAAGAAAGAGCACAACATGGGGAGGGGGGACATGGCGTGACTGGTGCGTCGTCTATAGAACCGGAATCAAAAGAGAATAGATTACCAATTTACCATAATAGAAAGAAAAAGGGGCCAAGTACTTTTGTTAAAGATAGTACCTTCATTCAGATCCATGTTTGAGAAGTCACCTTCACAAATTTCATATAAACCAAAATGAAGATGCTGAGAAACTTGTTCCAGGACCTAATGGAAAAATTAAAAGCAAATACATGCAGCAGAACTTTCTCAATAATTAGTAACAATTAATTTAAGATAAAGTTTCTTGTTAACAACTTTCTCTTTCCTTCCAACTCTAGGATAGGAATCAAAAGTGAGTTCACATCCATTGATCAATTCTTTTCTTTACCTAGGCTAAGGGTTACAAGAATTGACATTATCCTGCAGAGTACCACACCTCTCGCAACCTAAAATAGCTACGTACTATTCTGTCTAATACCCCCAAAACCTTGAGAACCTCTATCACCAATTGTGTCCTTCATTCGTCTCTTACTGTTTGTGTCTCGCACTGTGAGCTTGTCTAATTGAAGTCTCAACACCCCTTCATATTGGCCTTAATAAGAAATACCTAATCTATTTGGGATTGATACTCTCAATCTATATCAATTAATGAATACTATTACAACTTAAGATCAAATTACTTTACCTTCTCCAATTACTTTTTGAATTAAAGACATATTATAATAAAATGAGTCACCAACTCGTCTTAAAGTTCCAGTTATTAAACATGTCCCGTGACCCAACAATTTAATTTACTTTCTCATCTTGGAATTGTATAGGGTTGGAAGTTTCAAGCTACAGAAGAAATGCTTTAGTTTGATGGCCTTATTTCGATAGTTTGATTGTTTGACTGAAAGAAAAATATAAACTCAATTTTATTTAATGAACACATTCTTTTTTTCCAATCACTTAAGCTGACTACATTGATCTTTTTTGGTCAAGCAACGTCATCATGCACACGACACTCATTCATATATTTCTTTATTATGGATGTCCATGTTAATTTTGGTTTTTCCCTTCTCTATTTCTAGTCTGAATGATATTGATACACTAGTACTTTTGTATGGACGTACTAATTAGTCTACCTTGTATGTGTCCAAATTATCGTAGGTGGGTTTCTCTTATTTTATCTAGTAAGGGGGGACTCTTATTGTTTCACGAATTTTTTTCATTATGATTGCGATGTTCTTGACATGTGTTCTTATTACAGGGATCTAGGGAGAAATCAATTGTCTGGTGGATTGCCCTCGAGTTTTAATGAACTAACAAATCTGTACCATTTGTACGTTTATATAGATAATACATCTGGCTTTCGTAGTTGCACAAGGAGATACGTCATGAAGATGATGTCCTCTTTTATTTGATTTTATTTTGGGTTAATGTCACCAGTAGTCCCTGTACTTTTTGACTTTCCAACGTTAGTCCCTGATTTGAAAAATTGAAAAGTTGCGTCAAAAGTAGGATTTTATTGTACGCTAGTCGTCCCTCGGTTACACGCCGTTAGATTTCAACCGTTAATCTACCTTGTGCTGCTCACGTGCATTTTTTTAGGGTGAAACGGTAACTTCCCTCTATTCTACTCTGCAATTCATTCTCTATTTTTTTAAAATTTGTTTAATTTGTTTAACCGAGAATTGAGTTTTTCAAGAATCAAAGGGGTTTCCCTATCTAATAAATCAAATGGGCCAAATGAGTTTAACAAATTGACAACAAAGGGTTGGAAATTTCTTGAGATTCGTTGATGATTAGGATATTGGTTTGAGACATTGGGCATGGAGATAAAGACGGGGAAGTCTAGTAGGCAGACCATAATGCGAGTATGCGACCGCTTCGACAGGCAAGTCGGAGATGTGTTGAAGGGCGTGATATTTTCGGTTGGCCGATTGCAACTAGATCCTTTATTAAGGACAATCACAGACTACCTTATTTTATTTGCTGAAACCGATAAATTTCGGTCAAGATCCATCCTGAATTTTAGACAACATCCCTATCTATTATAAGAGTAATGCCTTCAGCCATCTCACTGTGCAGAAATTGAACACAAGGTTTTATAGGCATTGAAGAAGAACCAAAAAGGAAGGGGGAAGAGAGAGAGAGAGAGAGAGAGAGAGAGATAGAGAGCACATTATGATCGGAGAGATGAAATTCGTCGAAGCACATGCCCACTTAACAGTAGGGAAACTAACGCCATCCAACCGAAGAACCACTAGTGTACGACAAATTCCTACTTTGGATCCAACTTTTCATTTTTCCAAAACAGGGGCTAATGCTAGAAAGCCGAAAAGTAGTGGACTACGGGTTACATTAACCCTTTTATTTTGTTCTTTTGCTTCATCAAAGGGTCTTTCGATCATGTCTTAAATCATTCTCTACAGTCACGTTGGAGGTAATAACTTCATTGGGAAGGTGCCCGATTACATTGGCAACTGGAAAAATCTAAAAAAATTGTAAGCATTTAAATTGTTCTTAATTAACCTTAACAATATGTTTGATTCTCTGAATAATAATTTCTTTATTTTAGGTGGCTTATGGGGAACTTATTTAGCGGGCCACTCCCCAGTGCAATATCATCATTGACAAGACTTACTCAGCTGTAATTTCCAGAACCTTTCTTAATCTATCATCATTTAACCAATGAATCATTACTGATAGATTGTTCTTAATTTTTTGACTTGATTCAGGATTGTTGGTAACTTGATTGATGGCTCAGGCAATGAAAGTGGTTTTCCATTCCCGAATGTGTCTGCAATGACTAATTTGACTTACCTGTGAGCCTTGAAATAAGAAGCATATGAAATATTCTAGTAATACTCGATTTTCCTATGACGAATAATATGATGTTGTTGTGCAGGACACTAAGGAATTGTACAATTACAAATGGAATTCCCGGTTACATTTTTAACATGACAATGTTGAATTATCTGTAAGAGAAATTTCTATAATGTCTATTTATAGTATATATTGTTTTATTGTTATATTTTGAAGTATGTTTAAATACTTCCTATTCTATAGCTTCAGAAAACTATTTATACAATAACTCAATTCATTCTTCTAATCTCTTGAAGGGACTTGAGCTTTAACCGATTGACGGGGGAAATTCCAAGCGTTTCCCCACCTCCATGTCAACAGCAAGACGGATTGTGTTATACGTACATGTAAGTTTGACGAGTTTATGTTTTGGATTTTTACAAACTCTCTCTCTCTCACACACACATAAACTAGTTAGAAACACGTGCGTTGCACGTGTTGTTAATAATTTTTTTTGCTACTTTTAATTATTGAGTTATTTTTATCCTTTCATCTTAAAAGAGTTTTCAAACTTATAAATTGTGTTGTTGTGTGGTTAGCTTTTTTAATACTTTGTTTTTTCTTCATTTAGAATGTATAATTTTTTCATTTGTAGTGCAACTTATCCTCACCTTTTGGTTTTTTTTTTTTGGTCATTCAAGTATCTATTTCTTTAATTAATTTTTAATTAATTAAAAATTAAAAAAAATTAATTTTTAAATATAATCAATATTTAATCAACTTATGTCTTTCATTATCCTCACCTTTAGTATACATTAGCTTGCTTATTTTTTTAATCCAATTTTTTTTGTATTATATGAATATTTAATTCATATTTATTAAAACTATACTACTTATTTTTGATATAATCAATATTAGTATAAGAAAACTAATCTCTCCAAGCCATGGTCGCTGCCATCTCCATCCAAAGGTCTAACCAGCTCCGGCTTACTTCTTCATCTCCGACTCTCTCTCTCTCTCTCTCTCTCTCTCTCTCTCTCTCTCTTTTTTCTCTCTCATCTTATAAGAAAACTAATCTCTCCAAACACCAACCGCAACATCCTCGCCATCCATCTCTTTCCGTTTCCAGCAAGCTCTATCTCTGGTCAACTCCTTCAGATCGAGCACACCAGCCTATTTTCTAGCTTCAGTAGCATCTTTCCTACTTGGGTCACCCCCTTCAGATCCGGCTAACTCAACACCCTCTCCAACTCTCTCCTTTGACCCAGCATACCAAGTTTCTCTGTTTTCCGGTATCCATCTTCTCCGTCTCCAGGTAACAATCTTCAAGTACAGTGACATATCCCATATTTCATCCAGGTCCACTAAGATTATCCTCATATCCATTCGTCATTTTCTATCCGATAACAAAAATCCAAGGCTAGGGCTAAAAATTTGGAAATCCCCATATCCATTTGGTGTAATTATGAAAACCCCCATGAAATGATTCTCCCAAAATGACTTTAAATTGTATAAAATATTAATAAGAATAAAAAAGAAAGAAAGAGGAGGAAGTGATGGCGGGTGAAGAAGAGTAGAAAAAGAGAAAATGGAGCACTGGAAGTGAGGTGCATTGGGCTGGGGAAGAAGGAGAAAAGTTACAGGTAGCCCCCTAAGTTTGAATTTTTCCTATTAATTCTTAGAACATTCAGGATGGTCCCTTAACAGTAGCTCGGGTAACAAAGTTAGGGCTAGGGACTTCCGATAAACAAAATTTGCATTCTTTGGTCTATGACATGCATTTGCATTGTATAGGGACTGCTAGTTGACTTTCTTAAAGTTCAGACACTAATGGCAAATTTTCCCTTTATTTAAGTTCTTTTCATATCCCTCACTTTCTTCAATCTTGTCATTCATATACTTACCACCACCATCACCACTTCTACGACCTCAAATATCACCACTAACCCGAAAATTAATTTTTATTTCATTTTATTAATTTCTAATTTTCTATTTCTTACTCCTTGCTCCTTCCTTCAAATTAACCCATACGCTAAACCCGTCATTTGTAAACCTAACACCACCAAAATCTTAAATTTCACAATTGCAAACCCAATTTTTTATTTTTTTAATCATAAAATTTGAAGGTTTAAACCCAAGCTCATATGAATATTTAAAATTTTGGAGATCTAATAATATTTTGTTTCACTTAAACGACTACTGTCATCCTTACAATTGCCACCACCACCGCCCCTAATCACCACAACCATTATCCATGAAATCACTGCCACCACCATCACCACCACCTCCACCACCAATAAATGCTTTCACCTCAACCTTGCTCAAATCGTAAAATTAAATCTCTTTAGCTTATGTTCAGTCACACTTCTTTTTTTGAATGTTTCTATTTCTTCTTAGTTGCTCTTTCCTCCTTCATTGTCAAATCATTTAATAAAGAGAGAATGTAACTTTTGGATGAGACTACTTTAATGGATGTAAGTAGGTCACAATGTCTTTCAATCGAAAAATCAAATGAGAGTTGCATTAGAAGAAACGAAAGTCGATAGCCATGGAGGGGAATGAAGAGATTCTCTTATTTAACTTTTTCGAGTCCTATGGAAAGGAGTAAACAATTAAAGACAGAAAGAAGTTAAGGGTTTGGAACCTAGTTTTTTGTGGTTGGTGGCGGTGGTTTTGATAGTGGTGATAGAACAAGTGGTGGCTTAGCTAGAGAGGAAGAGAGAAGAAGAATATTTGTAATTAAATAATAAATAAAAATATAATTTTATAATAATATAATAACTAAAATAGATCAAAGTGTGAATTAGCCATAAATTTCACTTTGTACTCCAATCCAAATGACAAAAATAGTCCTCATGTGACATGTGCATGTCAAATTATATTACTATTTTTAACGCCTCTCAGGCCAGGGGGGCAAAGTGGGACAAATGACAACATCTGTTAAAGTAGGACACTTCGTAGGTTGGGGTGCAAAGTGAGATTTGTTGGATACATGATACAAAAGTGTGTAATCATATTTTTTTATATTTTTATGGTCTAACAACTTCTTCTAACTTGACAAATAATTAATATTATGGAATTATTTCATTTCTAAAGGAAGATTGAGAAAAAAAAGTCGTTAATTTCTTCTCAAATGTTTTAAAGCATTTCTCATGTGTTAAAATATTTTAAGTTAGCTTGTATGGTGTCAACAATTAACTAACTTGCAGTTAAAATGCATATTTGCATTCTTGTTTGAGACATCACTTATGTGGTTTTGGAATTCGTGACTCAGTGTATTAGAAAGTGGAAATGAAATATGTAGATATTCATAGTAATGGTTAATATGAAGATAATATTAATAAAATTTTTTTTTATTTATTGTTATAATGTTATATTTCTATATACAAAGTAAAATTGTCAAAGACAGTTATTTACTTTAACGTTATTATGTACATAAGACTGCAAAAACATTTCTAATCCTAAGAGGGTCAAGTTAAATTTTTTCAGAACTTAGTGGGTAGTGAAAATCCTAATAAAATTTACGTAGTTAACTAAATAGGGATTTGTTAGTAAAATTTATAATTTAGGGACCAATATGATTGTTTTTATAGTCGTTTATAGTAGTCCAAAACTTCAAAGAAGCAAATTGTATATTTTATTATCCTGTCCAACAAAACATATTGATTCATCAACTAAGTTCTCTATGTTTCTTCATCTTTTTGAATTTATGGCACATTTTAATTTCTTAACTAATTATTTTAGTTTGTCCACTCGTAATTACTAAATACGTTATGAATTTGCTTAATATCTCGATACACACCAGCAAATTTATTTTTATAATTACAAGTTTTCGTATACATTTAAAATTGTAAGCCCAAACATATTTTTAAAATTAAAACCATCTTATATCTTAGATTCAAATAAAGGTTTAGTCACTAATCTTAGTAAGAGTATTTTTGTTTCATTCAAAAATATTGGACAAAATTTTTAACGGTAATTGCAGGAGGGGGAGTCAGACTTAAATATAGACATATGAGACGAAATAAATATAATTCAAAGATGTAGGACCTCACTTAAAGTTAAGTACAAGTCAAGAGATCAAATTATTATTTAATTATTTAGGGAATTGAGTAGCTCACGAAGAATATACTTATTTAACATTATTCAATTGTGAGTGATTTATTAAATTTAGTGTTACTTTTGTACAAACGTTATATTTTATCATGATAAATTTACTTGTTTGTATTTAAATAAATGGTGGATGGTTTATTAGATAAAATATTAATTTTGTCTATACATTAATTTGTGAAAGACAACTCACACTTTTATAGTAAAGATATATTTACGTTATAACAAGTATTAGGTTAAAAGGAGAGGTTGTGTAATTGTAGTAAAATCAACTTTCTAAATACTAAGTTGTCTACAAGCATAACATTAGTTTGTCAATGGTTACCTGTAAGTTTTAGTATCCACAAGAGATTGATTGTTCACTTGTTCAATTCATGAGTTAACCAAACATGTCATTACGATAACATTATTGGACATTTATTACTCCTTGATTGGGTCTTCCTCTAAGGTTTTGTGATTAAACAAGTTCATATTCATATAACTTAAGCACAAAAACCAATGAAAGCTGAGGTGTTGGAAACAGTGGAGAATGGAGAACATTTGTTGGTAGGGTTGGAACACACGAGGCATGGAGTTCCTTTGGTAAAAGAAAGGAGGTGGAGTTCCTTTAGGAAGAATTACCCGTGTAAATATTCCCAGAGGAAGCAATTTGTGTTGACATGATCGCTAAAGTATGGGTGAAACGAAATATAGTCTTTCTATTGGGATTGAACTCTAAATCAAGAACAAAACAAACATCACAAACCTATGTTTGGTGTCTTAATTAACTTTATGCATATTCTACTAAAATTAACTAAATAATTTTCCTTCTTGTTGTGCAAGATGATAGACTTAAATAGAGGAAGGAAAATATGCTTGTTTGACTCTTGTGTGTTTTGTTCGTTTTTCTTGAATCACAAAATGGTTGAACTATTGTCGCAAAACAATGTTGTCAGGCCGTTCTGTTTGTGCTTGAGACTTTCCAAAATTCTTCGTAACCAAATAATTTGATATCCAGCGGAGGAGGTTGCAATATACTCCACCTTTGCAGTAGATAGGGCGACAACTGATTGTTTCTTCAAACTCCATGATATTGCCCCTATACCAAGATTGAAAACATACCCGAAAGTGCTTCTGCTATCATCTACACTTCCTCCAAAATAACTATCAGTGTAACCAATAAGATTAGTAGGAGTGTTTGCTTGATAGAAGATTCCATAGTCCAAAGTTACTTTGACATATCACATAATTCATTTGGTGGCCTCCCAATGGTTTGAATATGGTGATTCCATAAATTTTCTTACTAAGCTAACAGAGTAAGCGATGTCAGGCCTCTTAGCAGTCAAATACATCAAATTTCCAACCAAGCGTCGAAACATTTTGGAATTAATGAGTTTGCCTTCACCTTCCTTGCTTAATTTTAATCCAGTGATACATGGAGTTTAAACTGGAATATGGCTTGTTCCATCCTAAGACTCTTCAAGATTTCCTTAGGTGATGACTCTTGAGAGATGAATACTCCATTATTGGATTCAAGAACTTCAATACCAAGAAAATGATGTAGTTTTCCCATGTCGATCAATTCAAATTCTTGCATCAGAGAGAGCTTGAAATCATCAAGAATTCCAAACTATTCCCAGTAAAAATTAGATCGTTAACATAGAGACTTACGACCATGAAATTTCCAAATGATTTGACTTTGGTTTACAAAGTATGCTCGTATGGACATTTTTGAAAGCCATTCTTCTAAAAATAAGAATTAATGTGGCTGTACCAAGCATGCAAAGATTGCTTTAACCCATACAATGCCTTTTTCATCTTGTAAAGTTTCTTCTCTTCAGCTTTCTATATAAAACCAGGGGGTTGTTCAGGGTAAACTTCTTCATTAAGAGTGCCATTTAAGAAAGTCGACTTCATGTCCATTTACTGAATATTCCAACCATTTTGAGCTGCAAGCGAAAAAGTCAAATGAATGGTGTTGAGTATCGAAAAAGGAGCAAATACCTCAGTATGGTCTTCTCCTTCCTTTTGTTTATAACCATTTGCAACAAGTCTAGCTTCGCTCTTGTTGATTGATCCATTAGGATTCTTCTTTATCTTGGAAACCCAATTCACACAAATTGGTTCCTTATGTGAATGTAGAGTTGAGCTCCCACATGTTGTTACTTTCGATAGCTTTGATCTCTTCTTTCATCGCTTGCATCAAATTTTCTTCTTTACGTGTTTCATCAAAAGAGGTTAGATCTTCTCCAACGAAGAAAGCATATAAAACAACATCATCCTATTCAACTTGCTCTGTGGCGTCGTATATTTACTGTAAACTTCTCATTTTCCTCGGAGAAGATCATTGTGAGTGATCTTCATCTTCAGAATTACTTTCATCACATAGAGTAGGCAAATTTCTTGTATCATTTTCTTCAAATTCAAATGTAGCATTTTCGTCGTAACGGACATCACGACTGATTACTATCTTCTCTGTTTTGGGATTAAATAACTTGTATGCCTCGCTTCTTTCACTATATCCAATGAAGATTCATTTTTCTCCTTTGTCAACTAATTTGGTTCGTTTTGCACCCAGAACATGTGCATACGCAATGCTTCCAAACACCTTGATAAAACTATCATCAGGTTACGATCCATACCATGCTTCATGCGGTGTGACATTCATCAAGCTCTTGGTTGGTGCTCTATTTAGAAGATAAACCGCGCAAGAAACAGCTTCTGCCCAAAATTTTCGGGGCAACTTCTTCTCTTTTAGCATGCATCGTGCTGTCTCTACGATTGGTTGATTCTTCCTTTCACAAATGCCATTTTCTTGTGGCATATATCGAGTCGTGAATTTATGCCTTATTCCAAAATCTTTACAATATTTCTCAAATTCAATTGAGAGATATTCACCTCCCCAGCCTGTCCTTAAACTTTTGATTAAGTGACAAGAATATCATTCAACTTTGGCTTTCAATTCTTTGAAAACATGGAAACCTTATGATTTTTCTTTCAACTGATATACCCAGATTTTTTTGAGTAGTCATCTATGAAGGAAATGAAGTAGTTATTACCCCCAAGAGACATCACTGACATGGGGCCACACAGATCCAAATGAACAAGTTGAAGTGGCCTCTTTACTCGCCACGAGCGGGAAGGGTTTTTTATGTTGCTTTCCAAGTTAACATTCTTCACAAACTTCTTCTACAGGATAATTTTGGGGCAGCCCTTTGACCGTTGTCTTTCTTGATAATGACTTTAAGCTTCCATAGTTCAAGTGTCCATACCTCGTGTGCCACAATTTGGAAGTCCCTTTGTCAGCGCTTGTCAAATAAGACATGTTCGGAGTTCGGAGATTGATAGGGATAAAATATATTATTCCCAGCCACACTTATCTTTGCTATAAGCTATTTTGGTTTGACAAGTAGCAATTTTTTAAAATGAAAATCATACACCACCTTCAAAATCCAAAATAAAATACCAAATAAAAGTATTATCAAAATCATCAGATGAAAAATTTTTAAAATAAAAAAAAATATGATGGCCAATGCGAAGAGAGAAATCAAACCCATATTATTATCAAAAAAAATCCAAACCAAAATTAAAGCAATTTTGCAATTAACCATATATCAAAACTAAAACCAACCCAAAATCAAAATTATATCGCCGATTCAGTAACTATTTTATCACTTTAGGATAAGAAATTGTTACAAATTACCTGATTTCTCATTAAGGTCATCCCTTCTTAAAAGGTATAGATAGAATTCAAAATTGATGCATGTTTTCTTTGAAAGAAGAAGAAAAAACGAAAAAGAAAAAACAAAAGTGTTAACCTTCAATAAAGCAAAAGAAATATCTTTTGTGCAAACATTTGATTGTGCTGGGTGGTGGCATAATGCATATAACAGTATGGCAAGGTGGCCACTTATCATCACCATCTACAAACTTGATGGTCATTTTTTCTTAATTACTTTGTATGCATACGTTCGAAGATGACACATGGAACGAACAAATTAGGCTTTGATCACCTTACCTAAGTGATCTTTATGTTGAGAGAGGTTTGATGGAGAGAGAAAACCTTTTGGCCTAACCAAGTCATTCGTTTCACACCCATTAGCTAGAGTTTTTAGCAAATGATGTTGTGAAGAAGCCTTTAGTTAAAAAAACTTATACTAATGTACATATATACCTATATTCTAATACCCCTTATTATATTAATTAGTACTAACTATTATTATTAGTTAATGGTTGTAAAACAAAAAGTCTTTATAAATTTAAGAGTCATGCCTTCACAATTGAGATTTAACAAAATGAGGTGAGGTAACACAACCATAATGCTCTTTACCAACTTTAAATATATATAGAAAAAACTACTAAACAAGGAGAAGAGCTTGATATATTGTCAATTTGAAAATCATTTGTAAATTGAATCTCCAAGTGGATCATTCTTTTAGTAAAATTAAAAAATAACACCACGAGGCCGCTTAGAAACATGGAGCAATTGAACATACCATAAATTTTAAAGAGAAAAAATTTCTTCTGATTATTGACATTGTGTTTGGTTGTTTGTTTCAGATAC
The DNA here is from genome assembly GCA_013146195.2 of Codonopsis lanceolata. NCBI lineage: Eukaryota > Viridiplantae > Streptophyta > Magnoliopsida > Asterales > Campanulaceae > Codonopsis > Codonopsis lanceolata. Next base: position 14,360,383 of record CM028379.1, read on the forward strand.
CTCCGAGGTAATAGGCTCAATGGAGCATTGCCAGAATGGCTAATGAAATCAGTTAGTACTGGTTCTTATGTGTAAGTGTTTACTATAAGAATATTCATCATAACTTGTATTATCTTCACAATCAAAACAGAGTATATGCTTTAATCTTAGTTTAACATAGCATTTCATCAAGTGATGCATTGAATGCATGTTGAATAATATTTTTAAAATACAAGGATGATTTTTACATATTACATTAGACTTGAATATATGTTAGCAACAAAATGTGGGTAAATACGAGAGGAACAGAGGAAGAAAATAAAATTGAAATGAAGGACACATGACCGCGTGAGAATTTTCTAAGACCAAAGTGATACGAACATAACACATAAGAGAACCGAGACAGTCGAGACATAAATAAAATCCAACTCGAGAGTCACCTAGATTGCTATTTGTTCGTTAGTTGTTGTATTTAATTACTTGCAATTTTCTGTTATTATGAGTTACCGGGAGTTACTGGAGGAAGTCATGGAGGAGTGGGAGTTGTCTGGGAAGTATTTTGTTAATCAAGTTTCTTTTTTTTTTTTTTTTTTGTGGTTTGGTTCTCACCCGAAGAGAGCTTACAATCAAACTAGAATGAATTGTTACATGGTTGAAGCATTTTCTCAGAATTGTTACATGGTTGAATATCTCATTTAAGTTGACAACATTGAATATATATCAAACTTACTGCAGGGATGTCTCTGAAAACAACTTCACAAGCCTGACCTCAGTACCTGCCCATTTATCTAAAAACTTGTAAGGATAAGTTAGCACAACCATTCTGCTTTAATTTTCTATGCTTTATTCTACAATATAATGTGTCTTATTGACCTGCTATTTTGTTTTCAGCAACACGTTTGAATGCTGCTTCAATACACCCAATTTGTAAGCTTTGCCTTTCCTTCTTTCTTCACTAGTTTGTTTGATTCCTAGTAACTTCTCAACATTACATTTCTCGTTGACAGGACTCAGAAATGGCAAGCAAATTATTACACGTGCCAAAATGAAATGAAATGTAAGTGAAATTACTTTTGAAACCAAGTGATACCCTTCTATTGCATTGCTCATTATGCGAGTCATTTATGCTTCTCTTTTTCCAATAAGTGTTCTTTTCACAAACTTACGGTTCAATTTAGATTTTCATTTTCTGTCCCTTTCTTTGGATTCAATAAGTGTGAAAGAATATTTTCTCAAATAAAATACATGTTGCAGATAAGGAATTGCACATAAATTGTGGTGGTGAGGAAACAAAAATAAATGGAACTTTCTACGAAGCTGATGTGCAACCCAATGGGGGATCAACGTTTATTTTGAGTGATGATGGAAAATGGGGTTACAGTAGTATGGGCACATTTCTTAACACTAATGAAGACTTGCATCTAGCTAACCGAACATGTAATATGTCTATGGCTGACGCTTCTTTGTATCAGACAGCACGTTTAGCCCCAATTTCCTTAAAGTACTTTGGATTTTGTTTGGAAAATGGAAACTATACAGTAAAGCTTCACTTTGCTGAAATAGTGATGAATCCAATTCAAGGTCTCAATACCAAGGGAAGGCGAGTTTTTGATGTTGAAATCCAGGTAACTAACATTTCTATACATTTAAGGCTCTTTTAAAACTCCATCCCTCCCAAAAAGAAAGTAATCTCACTTCCTTATTAGAAAGTCAATCCAAGAAAAAATTAAATTATACTACTATTTAATATTACGAAGACTATCAATAATAATTTTTAAAATTTCTTAAGGATAAGTAAATTTTTATTAATCAGTTCAAAATTAATCAAGTTGACCAAAAAAAAGTTAAAATAGGACTAATTTTTTTTCGGATAGACAGATATTATATCACTGGACCTATCCAACTAAATGATATATGCAGGGCAAGAACGTGCTAAGCAATTTCAACATAGAAGAAGCAGCAGGGGGTGTGAATAAAAATATAACCAAGGAGTTTCGTGATATTAATGTGAATAATTATCGGCTTGAAATTCACTTATATTGGAAGGGGATGGGCTCGAGTTTTGGATCATTAGTGTACTATGGTCCTCTTATATCTGCTATTTCTGCAAAACGTGGTATGTTCTTTTCTCCTCAGTTTAATTGTTTCGACCTTTTCTGTTGCCATATTTCAGTAGTAATGATGTTTCATGGTAAGTTTTTCCTCCCTAGTTTGTTTACCTCTTTTTGTAGCCATACATTGGTACTAAAGTTGTTTCATGTTTAAATATCTTAATCAGTTAAGAAGAAACATAGTGGGCTATCTCCTTTGGCTATTTCTGGGATCGTTGGTGCTTCATTACTTTTCCCTTCTCTATTAGTCTCACTTTTGTTACGGAAATGGGGCTACTTTGGTGGCATAGATCCAGAGTATGAAGGTAAGAACTTACTTGTATATTTATGTTGAGTATTGTTACCTCAACAAAAAAAATATCCACTGAATTCAGGTGTTGTACACCGTCAAAAGTTCACCACCTATAATGATATAGATAGATTCAGTGAAGCACAACTTAGTAGTAAGGCGCTTCAGTTGTGACTACGTGTAACCCATGCACTGGCACATTAAGCACGCAGTACCCTGGGTCACCAGGTCTACGGCTACCTTATAAATAACATACAAATCTCAGATATACCCAATGTGGGATAAGGGTATTACAAATCCTTGTAAAAAAATAAAAAAATAAAAAAGATAGATTATGTGAACATTTTCTGTTGATGTATTAGTTTCCATTTATGTTAGTGTCATGTATCAATTCTGATTATGATTTATGACTTAGAGTCAAGATTGCCACTTTAACTGAACATTTTTTTTTTGGTATTTGTTTCCAATTTTTTAAATAGAGGTAAAAGCAGAATTGCCAGAAAAAATTTTCAGCTTCAATCAAATAGAAGTTGCAACACAGAATTTCAGCATCAACAACAAGCTCGGCGAAGGAGGATCGGTTTACAAAGTGCTTCTCTTTCTCCTATACCTTTTGCTTATGCTTCTACACCGATTTATCTTGTTTTTGGTTCATAATAACTGAACAAGCTATGTATTAATTCTTGGAAAGAGCAATTTTCCCAACCGCCATAACTTATGCTTTCGGGTAGGATTACCTTCACCCCATCTTCAGGTGGTCTTGGTGCTGTATATTTCACATAATTATTAGAAATAAAATTGATTTTTGCCGAGAAAAAAGGAAATAACTGAAACCATACGCGACAACAAAGCATCCAAAATGTGTATACTAACTATTTGACACTGTTGCACATGATACGTAGATTTTATCCTCAATGCATCTCTTAAATAAATATTTTTATTTTTACTTGAATGCAGGGCATACTGTCTCGTGGCACTGCAATAGCTGTTAAACAAATTTCGGGAAAATTAAGGAAAGGAATTCGCGAGTTTGTAAATGAAATTGGTACCGTTTCTGCCTTGCAACACCCGAATCTTGTAAAGCTATTGGGATGCTCTGTAGAAAATGGTCAACGCCTACTTATCTCTGAGTACATGGGAAATAACTCCCTTCAACATGCTTTATTTGGTAAATACGATACAATTTTCTTTGTGAATCCTTTATTAAGTTTTTTGAGCGTAGCAGGTTGAAATTCCATAAACTGGGTGATGTAGGTTCAAAAGAACTCAAGTCGAGATTAAATTGGGCAACTAGGGTACAAATTTGTCGTGGTATTGCAAAAGGTCTAGCTTTTCTCCATGAAGAATCTGAGCTGAAAGCTGTTCATGGACATATTAAGCCAACAAACATTCTTCTAGACAAGGATCTCACAGCAAAAATATCTGATTTTGGATTCGCTAAGCTTTATGAAGGAGAGGACACTCATATCGTCACCCAGATTCCAGGAACCACGTAATGAATGAAACTCTCTCTCTCTCTCTCTCTCTCTCTCTGTCTCTCCCCCTCTCCCAAAATCCCTAAGTTGGGAAAAATACTAAAAAGTCCTAAAAAATTCATATCCAAAAAGTCTCAAAAATATTTATTCTACCAAAAAAGTCTCAAATTAAACTTTTAGTAAAAAGTCAAAACGTTAATGTTTCTAAGCTTGTTCTTTAAGTACCGATTTCCATTGAATTATCCATCTCTCATCCTTGAGATCTTGTGCAGGGGGTATATGGCACCAGAGTATGCAATGCGAGGTCACTTAACCTACAAAGCAGATGTTTACAGCTTTGGAGTTGTCTTACTCGAAATTATTAGCGGGAAGAACAGTGCTAGTTATCTACCAAATGATCAGAGTGTCTATCTCTTAGAGTTGGTGAGCCATTTCTATAAACTATACTCCATATGCTAGAATCCGAGTACTTATGCCTGCCCATGTGTGTTGGTTCCGTAAGGTCATCAATATTGCTAAGGTTGGCCTATATATCGGGTTCTCTTAGTTAGAGAAAAGAGCATGGGCACTTCTAACTCCCTTTGTCCCTAAATAAGTGTCTATTTTTAAACATTTTTCTCTAAGTGACTCTCCATTTATGTATAAATTTATTAATTTCATTCACATTTGGCACATATCATGTTTTACTTAACTTTTAATGTTGTATTTCGACATTAAGAGTATTAATGTACGAGTGCTACTAAAATGATCAAATAATCAACTTCATTCATTTATTTAAATATAATAATTAATTCGACACTCGTTTAGGTACGGAGGGAGTAGTATTTATTTGAACAATATTAAATTTATTTTGGATTTATTTCTTTCATAACAAATTTAAACTTGCAGGCATGCGTGTTACAAAAGGAAGGAAATCTCATATATTTAATAGATCCAGCGTTGGAGGGTGACTACTCATGGGATGAAGCGAACACAATGTTGAATTTAGCATTGTTATGCACTGATCGATCATACACACTCAGACCAAAGATGTCTGAAGTGGTGAAAATTCTAGAGGGGAAGATTAAAATAGATAACTACACTATCGGGGAGCATTATTTGATGGATGATTCAGCAATGGCGAAAGTGATATCTGATCTCTCTCAATCAACTCAATCTGGGAGCACTTCCCGTGCAGGGATCTCAGACAACACACATACTCATCGTGCCACTAAAGAAATTGAAGGATTTACTACCTTCGCTAATAATGCTTCGAAAGTTGTCAGTGGAACTACTCCAAGTTTTGCACCTGCACCTGTTCCTACTGCTACATCTGAAGAAGCTGATGCACAAGAAGAGAATGATGTCTGATCTCTTCTGTCTCTGCTTTTGGTTCCTGTTTGTAATATGAACTTTTATGTCTGCTCATGGATATACTTTTGGTCTGTAATAAGCTCTGATTTGTGGATTTCTGCACAACTGTTTTGGGATATTACATACTTAGTAGTCTGCTCTAATTCTCCTTGTTAATATCTTTCTTCTAGTTGATAAATTCAGGGGGAGTTTCTCTAACATTTGCAGATTCCTGAAGGAGCTTGTTTATGTCTTATATGTGGCAACCCTTGTCATAATATTTGACCAGAAAGGCTCAACAAAGGGGGAGATTGTAAGGGTAAAATAGGCTTGGCCTATTTTGTTTTGTTTATCCTTTTTGGTCATTATGTTTGGACAAGTTTGGCAATATTTGGAAACAAAATACTTCTTTAGATTTTGTGGTTTCTTGGACCTAAATTCCAGGAGTAGTTTTTGATAACAAAATCTAGGTCAAATCTTTCAAAAAAAAAACGTGCCTTAGAATCCTAATTGATATGGTAAGAAAATCTAGCATCTAAGGTAGTTGATTTTATTTCCAATTCTAATCCTTCCCCTTCTTGGAGTTGGATTCCTTCTTTGTGTGTAGGTTTCCTCCTCATTATAAATAGAAGACAAAGGGCAACGACTGGGAGATGCATTGAGAGAGAGAGAGCAGAAATTCAGAGACAAAAGATTCGGGATTCCAGAATCTGTCTCCAGTTCCAGGCTGTGTGCAGAATTTTTTATTGTAGCTTCGGATGTTACAACATTGGAAGCTACATTGAGAGCTGGTCCTGTTTGTCTTCCTTGCTATTTTTAGGAAGCTATTTGTTTCTTTTCTCGTTTGCTATACCTATTTTTCTGTGGGGGTTTTTGCTCTCCAAGACTTGTTGTCTTGTGAGAGTATTTTGTTTGCTGATTTCACATGGTTTTTTTGTAAAAAAATCATATTATTTAGTGAAATATTTTTGGCCATGAGGCTAGATCTACAAGTATAGGCTTGTAGATTGTTTGGTAAACATTTGTGTTTAATTTCCAGTTTTATAATCAAGTCTTCCGCAGTTTTTTACTTTTTCTGACCATTGTGACTTGCATTCTAGCTTCTTCACAAAGCTACATTGGAAACTACATTGGTAGTTTGGATAATCCTAAATACTATTGTTCTTACAGCCGTGCATCAGGAAAATAAAGATACATCTTCTACTTATAAACTTTCAGCTACTTGGACCAAATTAGTAGTTACTGTTATCTTTTGGGTATTGTTTGAGTGTCCTTGTATGTTATGCAAATTGATAAACTTATTAATGTTGATGAGCGCACATTAAGTAGCTCTCGTGGTTGATTTGAGCAAGTTTGTATTTATATAAATTAAACCAAATATTTCTAGTTGTAATTTGATTCCATTGTTGCATACGAAATATGTTAGGGTCGAGACTCCTTGCATCTACAGACTACTTTCATGCACCGCCTTTCCTTGTCATAAGGGCGGCGCCCGAAGCTCGTATGGATATCCTCGGAGGGCAACAGCATTGTAAGCCTTCTGGATAGGAAAAAGATAAGAAGAGGAAACTTCCTCACAAGCTTAGCTGACCTACACTAACCAGTTCAACAATTATTATTATTAATTATTAATTATCATTATTATTATATTATTATTTTAAAAAATAACATCAAAAAGTCTCTGGAAAAAGTCATGTCCAAAAGATCAAAAAGAATTATTATACTCATAAAATCTAAATTTAATCTTTTAACTATGAAAATTCAAACAATTTACTTTTGAACTGTGAACTCTCTAATTGGTTTATCTCTCCCTATACACACACACACACACACACATATATATATACATATATAAAATTATGCGTAAATCATGCATCACGATGCATGATCTCAAATTGCGTAACTATCATTTCGACTTCATGGCATCGTAATTCCAAATTGATGCTTTGTGAATCCAAATCGATGTATCACGATTGAAATTTGATGCATTGGTATTCAAACTTGTTTCATCTACATCTCTTTCGCCTTCAATCTTCTTCCTCCTCTGTCGTAAACCTTGGACTTAGGTTGATCCCCGTTTCGTTTCCCCAACAATGGATATTTATAAACAATTTAGATACAATAACAAAACATAAAATATTAAGGTTTAAATCGTAATTTGGTCACCCTACTTTCACGGCTTTTTTTGTTAAGCTCACTCTACTAATTTTTTTTTTACATTTTAGTCACTATACTTGGCTTGTTGTGATAATTAAGTTGAATGGAAATGTTCAAAAACACATAAATGCCCCTTTATCTTTCGTTTGTAAAATCAATAAGGTCACTATATATACTTGGTCTGTAAAATCAATAATATTACTACAAATTATGAAACTAATAAAAACAAATTATTAAGCTCACATATTTGTCAAATGAATGCTATGTTATTAATCAAAATAATTTGACTAAATCTTATCTATTTTTGTTTATTTCATTGTTTATTGGACTTATTATAAGTTTTCTTTCTTTTTTCAAAATATGTACAAGAAAATATAAATAGTAAAAAAATATCAATAATAAAATTAAGGTAAATAAAAAAACCCACTTTATGTATAAAAATATTGAGTTCTCAAGGTTAAAAAAATATAATGAAAATAAATATTTATAATATTTCTCTAAAAGTTATAAAAATTAAATTATGAATTACCAAACTATAGAAAACAAATTACTAACACATAGTCGTAAAATAAATATAAGTTATAAATAAAGTTAATTTGTCTAAAAAAATTTACTTTATTTATTTATTTCAATTGCTTATTTGACTTGTTATAAGTTTCTTTTTTTAAGAATATATAAAAAAAATAAAGAAGTAGTAAAAAAAGATTATTAATAAAATGAAGACAAATAAGAAAATACAAATAAAAAAAAATCAATGTAAGTGAAAGACCACAATAGCTAGGATTCTCAAGAGAAGCCAATGTAGTTTCCAATGTAGCTTCTGATGTAGCTACAATGGTCAAGAAATAACAGAACATCAGAAGACGAATTAATAAAACAGCAATTTGAAACACAAAAGATTACCAAACAATCTACAAGCCTATGCTTGTAGATCTAGCCTCAAGGCCAAAAAGATTTCACTAAAAAGATAAATTGTTTTACAAAAAGATTGTGAAATCAAACAAAACACTCTCACAAGACAACACGTCTTGGAGAGCAAAAACCCCACAGAAAAACAGATATAGCAAACGTGAGAAGAAACAAATAGCTTCCTAAAATCAGCAAGGAAGACAAAACAACATCAACGCTCAATGTAGTTCCTAATACTATAACATTGGAAGCTACAATGAGAATCTGGCCAACGACAGGGACGAAAACTGCTACTAAAACTTCTGATTTTCTGCACCTAGTTTTTTCTTTGAACTCTCTCTCGAAGTCTGCCTCAATGGACTGCCCATTCAGCCGTTCCAAGTCTTCTATATATATTGTGGTGTAACCCTACACACAAAGGAGAAACCAACTCCAAGAAAGACAAGGATTAGAATTATAATTAAAAGCAACTTCCTTAATTGTTAGATCCACTTACCATATTGAAGAGGACTTCAAGACACGGCTATAAGGGAAGATCTGAGCTTAGATTTGTTACCAAAATAATTCCTTAAATTTAGGTTCAAGAAAACCAGAGAGTAATGAATTATTTAAATACCAGATTTGAAGGATTTTGTTACCATAAATACCAAACTTGTCTAATTTGTATTTACCAAGAAAGGGGGAGACAAAAACTAAAATAGGCATGACCTATTTTACCCTTACAATCACCCCCTTTGTTGAGCCTTTCTGGTCAAATATTATGACAAGTATTGTCATTTCCATAACAATCCTTCAACCTGCATTTGTTAGTAAAGAAACACCCCCTGAATATATCATATACAGAAAAGATATTATCAAGGAGAGTGTAGAGCAGAGTAACCAAGCATGTAATATCCACAACCACAAATCAGAATAGCTTATTGCAGACCAAAAAGTAGCAAGGAGCAGAAAATATTATGTTTGATTACAGACAGGAATCAAACATCAACTTTCTTCTTGAACAACTTATTCAGAAGCATCAACAGCAGCAGGTTCAGAATCATGTGCAGGAGCAGCAGCAACACTTGGAAGATTATCACCCCCTATTTGGCCAGAATGCAGGGCAAGCCAAGAAGAATACTGATCAGCCATGGTCTGTAGAAGTGCAGTCTGAGTAGTAAGGATGGCTATCTGGGAGTTCACCAGAGCAAGCTGTTCAGTGATGAAAGACACAGAGATGAGAGCACAATGTCCAGTGGATGTAGGCAGAGATGCAGCAGCAGATGTAGCTGTATTGGGTGTAACATTAGGCTATACTGAGGCAGGGGCAGCAGGTTGAGCAGGAGAAGTAGCAACACCAGGAACTGGGACAGCAGAACCAGAAGAGACAGAGTCAGGAGGGTATGGATCTACCAGAGTCAAATTTACTACCCTATCTCCTTTTAGAAGCTTGATTGATATGTGAAGAGGGTCAAGGAGAGGAGATAATCTTTCTCCTATAGGGGGAACAAGGCCTTGGGCAAGCAGAATGTTGTAAATGAAGGATGGAAAGTTGAGTGCCCTTTTATCACCCTCAAACTTAGCTAGAGATATAATTTTCCTAAAGAAAAAGTCCCCAAAATTAAAAGGCAGACCAGTCCCTATTTGAAATAAAATCCTAGCATGCTCCTCTGTGACAGTGTTAGTATTTGTGGTGGTGGCCCAATTAGCACAACATATTTTGTGCATCACAGCATAGAGGGATGAAAGCTTAGAGGTGCTAATGTTTGCACCCTTTCCAGGCCATTGAGAAACTAGCCCTCCTGTTAATTCTTGAGTACAGAGAATTAGATCAGATGCAAAGCTAACAATCCCAATATCAGGAGTCTCAAAATGTTTATTGATTAAGGAGGGGGAGAAATTGAACCACTTATTCCTAAGAAACACTTTTTCAAACCTTGCTCCAGGATAGGAAATTTTTTTCTCTAGATTTCCATAAAATTCAAGAACGATATTTATATGATATGGAGAGGAGGAAGACAAGGTAGAGAGAAGACTTCTATCAGAAAAGAATTGTACCAGATTTTGTGCAGTTAATTCCTCTTTAGGAATGACCCTTTCATCCACAAGTTTCCTAGAGGTGTTAAACCTCTTGGAGGTAGCAACTGAAAGAAACTGATCAGAGAAAGTGTTACCTTGCACAGCAGTAGAAGAGGCAGATGGCAATGTAGCTTCTGATGTAGCTACATTGAGAGCTATATTGGTCATAGTGGCTTTTCTTCTTATAAATCTTACGGGAACCTCTTCAATTTCTTCACTTTTAACAGGAGTTGCTTCTTTACTGGCAAAGTCCTTATCAGAACTATCATCAAACTCAGAGGAGCTTGAAGAATTTGCTAGACTTGTAGGAGGAGAGGCAGAAGCTTGGGGAGACTTTTGTGGAGACGCATGCTTCATCTGAATTAAGAAGACAGCAAGGGTCCTCTGTTCATCGGAAAAGCTCAAGTCAGAGAAGTTGACTTCAGGAGCAGTAGAGTGATCGGCAGAAGAGGCCAGATCATGGGAGGAGGATTCCTGTTGAAAGACCACCCTTGGAGAGGGAATAGGGTAATCTTCATCTCCAGTGTCAACCTGAGTAGGAATGGACGAGCTTGTGTCGATTTTAGGATCAGAGGTATGAGCTACAGTGACAGATGCTTTGACGGGCACGAAATCTTCATCATCAGAGTCACTGGCAATTGGAACGGCTTCTTCAAATTGACCTGGAGTGACTTTGAGTTTCTTTGGACGTTCAATCTCAGCGGTGCTTGGATTCTCAAATGAACTTCGAATCCCTCTCAATCTTTTGGATTTGCGTGAGCTAGGGTTCCCAATTTGGGGAAAACCCGATAAGTCACCAAGATTCTCCACGTCAATCGCATTGCCTTTCTCCCCAGGTAATATAACTGTAATGGGCTCAGGGAGAGGTTTGGCAATGACAATGGCTGATTCAGAGTTTTCTGGAGACAAAATGGGGGTTGATGTAGCTTCAGAAGATGTAGCAATGGAAACTACATTAGCTGATGGGTTCTGCGTCAAGGTGTCTGAAGCGGTGGAAAAGGATGAAGCCATGGGTTGATTTTTGGAGAGATTCAGAGAGGGATGATGAAGAGAGATATTTGAGAGAGTAGCAAGCTTCAGCAACACTCTTTTGTGAATCAGATAAGCAAGAGAGATTTGGAGAGAATTATGGAGCCAGCCACCTGAAACACACTTAATACACCACTTAATTGCATTAGTCGTTAGTACCACATGATTAGGGAATAGGAGGGGCCGTTTGTGACACTACTAACCAGATTTTGATTTTTGAAAATAAATCAAGTTTTGACCATATCACATTCAAGAGAGATAGAAATTCTGATTTTGACAAGAAAAAAAGGTGGAGAGGAAATAGTGTTGGAAAACAGCCAATCTCAATTTTTGTTTTTGAATCTTTGAATTTCAAACTTATCAAGGATTTTAAACAAACACATCACTTAATTAACCATAATTGTGTCAACACAAACTTTCAATAGCAGGAATATCCTAGATCAAAAGCTCATAAAACCCTGCACATATTTGGACAACCACATAAATATCAACATGGAATATAAGGGTAATTACTTTGCACTCTATGGAGATAGGACAAGAAGGTCAATAGGCTGATATGATCAAAAAGGATGATGTCCTAAATTATGCCTAACAAATGCCAAGAACAGAATAGGCAAGAGGAAAGCCAATGCAGACACACACATGTGATAAATGCCTTGATCATCTAAATGTAGTTCCTAATGTAGCTGCATCGGGAGATGCATTCGCCAAAGTTATGATTTGATGTACACTTTCTCATCTTTTGATCACTAAAATCAGCACTCAACTCCCACGAATTCCATAGGTACTTTATTTCCCTAGGAGAATAGTTCTACTTTATTTCAAGCATATTCACAACATGCCACTAGGAATCTTTCACACTATTTACCTAGGGAAGCCACTTTGCTATTTGATCAACCCATGAAATCCAAGGATTCATAGTCCTAAAAGAAAGGTGCCACAACCTTGTTCATAGATAGCTCTTTTCCGTTAGGTAGCTTTCACACTTTTTCCTTTTAAGGGAATTCAATTTTCTCAAGATCCTCATGAGAACCTAAGTTCCATAGTACCAAGATAAATTGCTACATCCCTATATTAAAAGAAGGTAGCTTTTTCCTTTGTGGACTTAAGATTTTTCAATAGCAAAACATTTTTGGGAGAGAGTGAGGAGAATTAGAACAATGCAATCACAACAGATTTTGAATGCAAAACCAGGACATCAAACAAGGGCACAAGACATAATAGATTAAACTAGTGTGCCCCCCTAAATACTCAATGCAAGATGCATAAATGTTTTTTTTAAAGAGTGAAGGGTCACATGGCACACATACCAAGAGATTTCCTAAGATTTATAAATCTCTCAAACTCTAGACTCTTAGTGAAAATATCAGCCTGTTGATTTTTTGTTCCGACATGTTCAATGCAAATAATACCTTGTTCAACCAAGTCTCTAATAAAATGGTGTCTTATATCAATGTGCTTGGTTCTAGAGTGTTGAACATGATTTTTTGCTATACTTATAGCATTGGTGTTGTCATAATACATGGTTAGTACATTGTTGTGTAAGCCATAATCCTTGATCATTTTGGTTCATCCATAAAAGTTGTGTACACCCACTACCAGCGGCAATGTATTCAGATTCAGCTGTTGAGAGGGCAACACAATTTTGATTTTTGCTAAACCAATAGATCAAGTTGTTTTCCAAATAAAAACAACCACCAGAAGTACTTCTCATGTCATCCATACTACCATCCCAATCCGCATCACTAAATCCAACAAGATTGGTGTTAGTGTGTTTTGTGTACCACAAACCCATAGCACAAGTCTCACCAACATATCTAATTATTCTTTTGATAGCTTTCAAATGAGAGACTTTAGGGTTCGCTTGATATCTAGCACACAAACACACATTATACATGATGTCTGGTCGGGTGGCAGTCAAATATAGCAGACTTTCTATCATGCTCCTATACAATGTATGGTAAACACTTTCATATTTTTCATCTTTACAAAGTTTATTGGATGTACCCATAGGGGTTTTCTTTTGTTTTCCATTCTCAAGACTGAATTTCTTCACCAAGTTAAGAGCATACTTGGCTTGAGATATGAACATCCCTTCATGCAACTGTTTTATCTGAATCCCTAAGGAAAAAGTAAATTCTCCTACCATACTCATTTCTAAGGTGGAAGTCATACAATTCACAAATTCTTTTTCCAAGGACTTGGAGGTGGATCCAAACACAATATCATCAACATAAATATGTGCTATCAGAATGTGTTTATCTTGTTTTTGAATAAAAAGAGTTTTGTCCACCTCTCCCCTTTTAAACCCACTTTTCAAAAGATGATCTGTAACTCTCCCATACCAAGCTCGAGGAGCTTGTTTGAGTCCATACAAAGCCTTTTTTAATTTAAAAACATGATTGGGTTTATGGGGATCCTCAAAACCTTTAGGTTGTTCCACAAAAACCTCTTCTTCAAGAATACCATTTAAAAAGGTACTCTTCACATCCATTTGTTGAAGAGTAATATCAAGAAAACATGCAATGGCAAGAAGAAGACGTATGGACTCAATACGGGCAACAGGAGCAAAGGTTTCATCAAAATCCACCTCCTCGACCTGTGGGTACCCTTGAGCCACAAGTCTAGCTTTATTTCTTATTATCTCTCCCATTTCATTCAATTTGTTTTTGAAAATCCATTTTGTTCCAATAACATTCACGGAAGTGGGTCTATGAGCAAGATACCAAACATCATTTTTAGCAAATTGATCAAGCTCTTCTTGCATGACATTTATCCAACTTTCATCTTTTAGGGCTTAATGCACATTTTTAGGTTCAATGTGAGACACAAAACATGAGGTATGGATTTCTTCATACTCAAGAGTGGACAAGCAAGCAAGTTTCCTATAATATACATTACCTATGACTTGCGAAGAGGGATGCACTTTCTGAATTCTACTAGGAATGTCATGCCCATGGTCAGTTAAACTGGACTGAATCTCTGCAGGTTCAGAACCTGTTTCAACATCTGCTAAGTTCCTGACTAATGTAGCTTCTGATGTAGCTACATCCGGAACTACATTCGGAGTCACATTCTGAATCACATCCATTGAACTTCCAGGATATGCAGGTTATGTCTGATCAGGTGTAGGTTCACTAATTTTAGATGCAGGTTCTGAAGATTGAGCTGATGAATTGTGATCTCCAAAGTCAAGAATACCTAAAACATCATCCTCGATGGTTTTGTGGCCAAGATCCGTTAGATCATCAAACACAATATTCATAGACTCCATGATAGTTTTTGTCCTAAGATTAAAGACTCTATAAGCACGATTATTAGTGGAGTAACCCATGAAAACACACTTGTCACTTTTGGAATCAAATTTAGAAAGATGATCTCTTTCATTGAGGAGATAGCACACACACCCAAAAACATGAAAATATTTTAATGTTGGTTTCTTTCCTAGCCAGATTTCATAAGGTGTCATGGTGCTACCTGGTCTCAAGAAGACCCTATTTCCTATATGACAAGCTGTGTTCAATGCATTAGCCCAAAATATTTTTGCCAAGTTCTTAGAGCTCAACATGACTCTAGCCATCTCTTGAAGTGTCCTATTCTTTCTTTTCGCCACTCCATTTTGTTGTGGAGTTTTGGGAGCAGAAAATTCATGGAATATTCCGTTTGAGGCATAATAGCTAGAAAATGAGGAATTTTCATATTCCGTGTCATGATCTGATCTAAGTCTAGTAAGCTTTAGATCATACAAGTTCATAACACAGGTGTACCATATTTTAAAAGCCTCAAAAGTCTCAGATTTTTCTCTCAAGAAAACTACCCAAGTGTATCTAGAAAAATCATCAACACAAACAAAGGTGTTCTTTTTCTTTCCTAGACTCTCTACTTCAATAGGACCCATGAGATCTGTGTGAATCATCCCAAGGCACCTAGATGTGGAACACTGAGATATGGGAAGGTAAGAAGCCTTGATTTGCTTACCTTTCTGACAGGGTCAACATACCTTTGTGTAGTTCTTTTCCAAACTAGGTAATCATTTCACTGCATCATGTTTCACAAGCTCATGGAGCTTACGAAAACTCATATGTCCTAATTTTTGATGCTATAGATCTATGATATCAAGACTAGCTTTGTGACATGTTTGACCAATGTTGAACATATAGCAATTGTCAGAAGATCTAGTACCTGTTAGAAGACACTTGTTAGTTTGATCAAAAACCTCACAAGTATTTTTGTCAAACCTTACCTGAAGGTCATCATCACATAACTGACTTATGCTAATCAAGTTGGTCTTGAGCCCTTCCACATGATAGACATTGGTGAGATTTGGAAGACCATCTACATTCAAGGTTCCTTTGCCAATAATGTTACCTTTGGCTCCTCCTCCATAAGTCACAGATCCACCATTGACACTCACATATTCCTTCAAATTCTCAATAGAGCCTGTCATATGTCTAGAACAACCACTATCAAAGTACCATGAACCAGCAATGTGAGACTTCAATGTGAAGGTCACATTACATTGTTCATCATCAGACCATTTTGCACCGGGGCATATGTCAAATGTCTCACAGTATTTGGACTTACCCTTCTTATCACTTCCTTTGGGAACCCACATTTGTTTAAAGGTTTTAGGTTGCTGTTTTTGTGAATGTGACTTCTGATGTAGCTTCGAATGTGACTTCCAATGTTGCTGCATTGGTTGTTGCATTCAATGCTGCATCTGATTTTTAACCAGGAAGGCCTGCCTTGCCTCTTCCTCATAGATAGCCTTTTTAAGAAAACAGAATGGTTGAATATGACCAGGCTTATGGTAAAAATGACACAAAATTTTTCTTTCTTGATTTGGGTTTTTCAAAGAAATTATGAGTTTGAAAATTATGTGTGTTCTGTTTAGGTTCAAATATACCTTCACCTTCTCTAACAAACATCTTTGGTATAAAACCAATTCCAGACTTACCAGAACTACCAGATTTCAGCATTTCATCCATTTTTTGTTGACTTGAGTTCCATTTAGCCATGGTTTCATTGGCTTGAATGAGCTCCTCTTTTAGTTCTTCGATCTCAACGTCTTTCTTACTCAGCAAAACCTCCAGCTTTGTAATACACTCCTTCTATTCTTCATTGGCTTTCTTTAGCAAGTCATTTGCCTTTCCAAGAAATGTAACTTGATGAGCTCGTTTTTCCCAATCCTTGTACAACTCTTTGTATCCTTCCAGCAAGTCTGACTCTGACTCTCCACCGTCTTCAGTGATAGAAGAATTAAGGCAGTAGTGATCTTCCCTGTTTCTGTCCATTACATCTTCTGATGTAGCTACATCCGAAGCTACATTGGGCAGAGGACCTGCACAATCTGTTTTAGAGTCGTATATGGCTGTTAGAGTGATGAGATCTCCTGGATCTTCACCATCACTATCACTCAAAGTTGCGGAAAAGTTTAAACCCTTCTTCTTTAAGTATTTGCACATTGGTTTGCATAATGACCATAACCTTGACACTCCCTACATTGAATGGAATCAATATTCTTCCCATTGTAAGAGGGTTTTGAAGCAAAAGGATTTGTGAAAGGTTTTTCTGGTGTTTGAAAAGAATTTTCCTTAGGAGCAAATTTACCAGAATCAGGCTTGAAAGTGTTTTTGGAGTTTGATGATGGAGTTCTATTTTGACTCTTAGCTTTCAATTTTTTTTTTAAACTTAGTAGTCAAAAGAGCTATGGAATCTTCTCCAAAATCAGACTCATCAATATCCCTTTGTAAATCAAGCAAGTCAGAAGAGACATCAACAGCAGTAGGCATAGCAACGTTTTTCACAATAAGAGTAGAAGATGATGCCCCTTTGCCCTTTTGTTTGATTTGATCATTGAGGTTTAATTCAAAGTTTTGAAGGATACCAGCCAATCTTTCAAAACCCATTTTGTCAATATCATGTGCTTCCTCTATAGCACATATTTTGACATTAAATCTTTCAGGAAAAGTTCGCATCATCTTGCTAACAAGACGATCATTGGTGATATGATCACCTAAAGCAAGAGCAGAGTTAGACATGTCAAGAAGCCTATCATAATATTACATAATATCCTTAGATTCATTCATTCTTGTGTTTTCAAACTGTGAGGTGAGCAATCTTAATTTAGAAGCTCGAACACTGGCAGGTCCTTCACACAAGGTCTGAAGGGCCTCCCAACATCTTTAGCAGATTCATAGTTGGCTATAACCCTAAAGGTGTTAGCATCTAGGGCCTTGTATATAGCAGACAAGGCTTTAGAATTAAAAGAAGTAGTATTCATATCTTCATTAGACCAATCAGATTCTTTAGTGATCTTAACATCACCATCAGTATCAGTTGTTTTAGGAGGACTCCAACCATTCAGAACAGCAAGCCACGCTCTTTCATCAATTGATTTGATGAAGATACGCATCTTGACTTTCCAAATAGAATAATTTGCATTAGTCAAAGTTGGAGGACGAACAACATTCTCATACGTACTGAGAATCCATCACGACTACTACCAGAATCAACTCTTAGTGATGTCAAGAAAAGGATCTGATACCAATTGAAAGAACACAATAGCTAGGATTCTCAAGAGAAGTCAATGTAGTTTCCAGTGTAGCTTCTGATATAGCTACAATGGAAGTCACAATGGTCAAGAAATAACAGAACATCGGAAGATGAATTAATAAAACAGCAATTTGAAACACAAAAGATTACCAAACAATCTACAAGCCTATGCTTGTAGATCTAGCCTCAACACTACAAGAAAACAGGGCAACTGAAACGAAATTTTGCAACCGAATTGAAATCAGTTTCAGTGTAAAAAGAGTTCAAGGGAAATTGACGTGCACAATTAATTTTGCAACTCATATTGCAATGGAAAATTATTTTGTCGCACCTGTATCGGGGGGAAAAGTTGGAGGGAAAAATGCCACCTAATTTTGCAATGGTTTTTGAAACAGATGAGCTTCCGTTTCAATTTTCCGTTTCAAGTTCAGTTGCATTTATTAATATAAGATTTTTATATTTTGAAACTAAAAAAATTGACATTATATTTTGGACGATAAATTGGAGGGAAGAAACCCGCCAAATTTTGCAAGGGATTTTGAAACAGATAAAACATTGGTTTCAAATTCCTCATTCAATTTCAGTTGCAATTAATCCTATATGAATTTTATTTTATTAAATTGAAAAAACTAATCTAAAACGACGCAGTATTCACAACCTAACCTAACCTAATCAGCAGACACTAAGGTATTTATGCCCGTCATCCCTCTTCTCTGCCTCTCGCTCTCACCTCTTCTCTGCCTCTCGCTCTCTCACTCGCCTTTCTCTAAATTTCCCTCTAGTACTGCCGTGTCTTCTTCCAGCGAAACTCGTGGTGCCGGCGTCTCCTCCGACGCCAAAAAACCATCTCATCTCATTCCCTCTCCGTCGAATTAAACAAGGTATGCAATATGAACTCCCAAGTCCCTTCGATCATGTATGAAATTGTTGAAATTGTTGCAATTGTTGGACTGTAACGAATCAAATTGAAGGGTTTCATTCTTTTCCTTTACATCATTTAAGTCAAACCAATTTTAACATATATATATATATATATATATATATGAATCATTTGTCGGTACGTATGAATGTATTGTAACAACTACTTCCACCAAAGGGCAAATTGTATACTGAAACAAACCAAATTTAAGGGTTTTGTCATTTTTTCTGTAATTTGTTAAACTCTCTTAGAATCAAACCAAAGTCAGGTTCACTTCTTGCTTCTGGTTTTGTCATTGTGTTCGTTCCTCTACAGTATTATTTATGAATAGAGTTGCTGCTTGAATCTTTATTGGTGCCGCTTCTTTCTGTTCCTATGCACTAGTGTTATCACTATAATTCATAGTACGACCTGCCCCTATACTCCATTCAATCATGTTCGAGAGTAATGATTTCCTCATGGCTATCATAGAACTCTCTTCATTATCGAACGCCCTATGATTTCTTTCTTTCCAGATCGTCGAGCATACACTTTCGTGATATTATCTTAAATCTGAATCATTCTTGAACCAGGCAGAGCAGTATGCTAGGAGTAATTGCCCATATCGAAATGGTAGGATATATAAATGTTTAATTGGCGCAGGGTGAGAATATCATCTAGGCTTTGTCCAATTGATCAATGATTAAAATAATTATACCACCAAAATCAAGAAGCAACACCAAGATTATAGATCTGCACACTAGTAACTATAATATAATAAACAGATCACACGCACACACACACAGATCTGTGGACAATCAGGTGAAATTTAAATATAGCATCCTATATTTAGATAAAGTGAAGAATGCCTATGGTTTATGTATTAACAGTGAAGACAGTAAACTGAATATGCTTAGTAACTAGATTTATATTTTAAGGTCAAATACCCAACAGTAAAAGTAGGCTGATAAAAAGGCCAATTAGTAAATATTAAAGGAAAAGGGCATATAGTAGATGTAAGTGTGATTTATATTTGGAAGATGGCCATAAGGTTGTTGGCTGTTTCATTTGAGTTAACACTAAAGAGATGAAGATGAGGAGATGCACTGCCTGTTCA
Source organism: Codonopsis lanceolata (assembly GCA_013146195.2). Lineage (NCBI taxonomy): Eukaryota > Viridiplantae > Streptophyta > Magnoliopsida > Asterales > Campanulaceae > Codonopsis > Codonopsis lanceolata. Next base: position 14,380,292 of record CM028379.1, read on the forward strand.
TTTATATTCTTCTTCATGCTATGATGGCGCTTCACTAATACCCTACTGCCTTTGCTTTGCGAAATCGCTCGTGCATCCATTTCATCTCCATAATATTCTCCACCACATCCATCTTCATTCTCAATAATCGCTCTCCCGACCATATCTTGCAAAAATCTTCAAGTTGCAGAATAGTTCTGGACGAAGCTGTCAAGAGTATGCTTTGCGAATTTCAAAAGCTTGAATTCAAAATTCAAGTTTGCAAATTTTGGCGAATTCAACCTGGACGAGCTGATTGCAAACGAAGCGGCAATTTGTCACCCCTTTCTTCTACCAAAGTGTGCATTAGGTGGTTATAAGTGGACTAGTCCATTAGGTGGTTATAAGTGGACTAGTCCATTAGGTGGTTATAAGTGGACAAGAGTCATCCTTATTTGTGTAATGCTCATGCTTTTGCTGCTACAAAAATATTATTGCTTGCACACAGGAAGCACTTAGACTCTTTAGAAGGCCCGATGTTGTGTTTTGTTGTTGTTGATAAAGGTAAAGTATATAAAAAGAAGAGCGTCAAAATAGGTGATGCGTCCTTTGCATAGAAGAATAACTACACAAAATATACACACTAGCCGATATGAAAGATATTCACTACATCTGCACTAGTGTTATCACTATAATTCATAGTACGACCTGCCCCTATACTCCATTCAATCATGTTCGAGAGTAATGATTTCCTCATGGCTATCATATAACTGTCTTCATTATCGAATGCCCTATGATTTCTTTCTTTCCAGATCATCGAGCATACACTTTCGTGATATTATCTTAAATCCGAATCATTCTTGAACCAGGCAGAGCAGTATGCTAGGAGTAATTGCCCATATCGAAATGGTAGGATATATAAATGTTTAATTGGCGCAGGGTAAGAATATCATCCAGGCTTTGTCCAATTGATCAATGATTAAAATAATTATACCACTAAAATCAAGAAGCAACGCCAAGACTATAGATCTGCACACTAGTAACTATAATATAATAAACAGATCACACGCACACACACAGATCTGTAGACAATCAGGTGAAATTTTAATATAGCATCTTATATTTAGATAAAGTGAAGAATGCCTATGGTTTATGTATTAACAGTGAAGACAATAAACTGAATATGCTTAGTAACTAGATTTATATTTTAAGGTCAAATACCCAACAGTAAAAGTAGGCTGATAAAAAGGCCAATTAGTAAATATTAAAGGAAAAGGGCATATACTAGATGTAAGTGTGATTTATATTTGGAAGATGGCCATAAGGTTGTTGGCTGTTTCATTTTAGTTAACACTAAAGAGATGAAGATGAGGAGATGCACTGCCTGTTCATTTATATTCTTCTTCATGCTATGATGGCGCTTCACTGATACCCTACTACCTTTGCTTTGCGAAATCGCTCGTGCATCCATTACATCTCCATAATATTCTCCACCACATCCATCTTCATTCTCAATAATCGCTCTCCCGACCATATCTTGCAAAAATCTTCAAGTTGCAGAATAGATCCGACGAAGTCAGAGTATGCTTTGCGAATTTCAAAAGCTGAAGTTTGAATTCAAAATTCAAGTTTGCAAATTTTGGCGAATTCAACCTGGACGAGCTGATTTGCAAACGAAGCGACAATTTGTCACCCCTTTCTTCTACCAAAGTGTGCATTAGGTGGTTATAAGTGGACTAGTCCATTAGGTGGTTATAAGTGGACAAGAGTCATCCTTATTTGTATAATGCTCATGCTTTTGTTGCTACAAAAATATTATTGCTTGCACACAGGAAGCACTTAGACTCTTTAGAAGGCCCGATGTTGTGTTTTGTTGTTGTTGATAAAGGTAAAGTATATAAAAAGAAGAGCGTCAAAATAGGTGATGCGTCCTTTGCATAGAAGAATAACTACACAAAATATACACACTAGCCGATATGAAAGATATTCACTATATCTGCACTAGTGTTATCACTATAATTCATAGTACGACCTGCCCCTATACTCCATTCAATCTTGTTCGAGAGGAATGATTTCCTCATGGCTATCATAGAACTGTCTTCATTATCGAACGCCCTATGATTTCTTTCTTTCCAGATCGTCAAGCATACACTTTCGTGTTATTATCTTAAATCCGAATCATTCTTGAACCAGGCAAAGCAGTATGCTAGGAGTAATTGCCCATATCGAAATGGTAGGATATATAAATGTTTAATTGGCGCAGGGTGAAAATATCATCCAGGCTTTGTCCAATTGATCAATGATCAAAATAATTATACCACTAAAATCAAGAAGCAACGCCAAGACTATAGATCTGCACACTAGTAACTATAATATAATAAACAGATCACACGCACATACACAGATCTGTAGACAATCAGGTGAAATTTTAATATAGCATCCTATATTTAGATAAAGTGAAGAATGCCTATGGTTTATGTATTAACAGTGAAGACAGTAAACTGAATATGCTTAGTAACTATATTTATATTTTAAGGTCAAATACCCAACAGTAAAAGTAGGCTGATAAAAAGGCCAATTAGTAAATATTAAAGGAAAAGGGAATATACTAGATGTAAGTGTGATTTATATTTGGAAGATGTCCATAAGGTTGTTGGCTGTTTCATTTTAGTTAACACTAAAGAGATGAAGATGAGGAGATGTACTGCCTATTCATTTATATTCTTCTTCATGCTATGATGGTGCTTCACTGATACCCTACTGCCTTTGCTTTTCGAAATCGCTCGTGCATCCATTACATCTCCATAATATTCTCCACCACATCCATCTTCATTCTCAATAATCGCTCTCCCGACCATATCTTGCAAAAATCTTCAAGTTGCAGAATAGATCTGGACGAAGCTGTCAAGAGTATGCTTTGCGAATTTCAAAAGCTGAAGTTTGAATTCAAAATTCAAGTTTGCAAATTTTGGCGAATTCAACCTGGACGAGCTGATTTGCAAACGAAGCGACAATTTGTCACCCCTTTCTTCTACCAAAGTGTGCATTAGGTGGTTATAAGTGGACTAGTCCATTAGGTGGTTATAAGTGGACAAGAGTCATCCTTATTTGTATAATGCTCATGCTTTTGCTGCTACAAAAATATTATTGCTTGCACACAGGAAGCACTTAGACTCTTTAGAAGGCCCGGTGTTGTGTTTTGTTGTTGTTGATAAAGGTAAAGTATATAAAAAGAAGAGCGTCAAAATAGGTGATGCGTCCTTTGCATAGAAGAATAACTACACAAAATATACACACTAGCTGATATGAAAGATATTCACTATATCTGCACTAGTGTTATCACTATAATTCATAGTACGACCTGCCCCTATACTCCATTCAATCTTGTTCGAGAGTAATGATTTCCTCATGGCTATCATAGAACTGTCTTCATTATCGAACGCCCTATGATTTCTTTCTTTCCAGATCGTCAAGCATACACTTTCGTGTTATTATCTTAAATCCGAATCATTCTTGAACCAGGCAAAGCAATATGTTAGGCGTAATTGCCCATATCGAAATGGTAGGATATATAAATGTTTAATTGGCGCAGGGTGAGGATATCATCCAGGCTTTGTCCAATTGATCAATGATTAAAATAATTATACCACTAAAATCAAGAAGCAACGCCAAGACTATAGATCTGCACACTAGTAACTATAATATAATAAACAGATCACACGCACATACACAGATCTGTAGACAATCAGGTGAAATTTTAATATAGCATCCTATATTTAGATAAAGTGAAGAATGCCTATGGTTTATGTAATAAAAGTGAAGACAGTAAACTGAATATGCTTAGTAATTAGATTTATATTTTAAGGTCAAATACCCAACAGTAAAAGTAGGCTGATAAAAAGGCCAATTAGTAAATATTAAAGGAAAAGGGCATATACTAGATGTAAGTGTGATTTATATTTGGAAGATGGCCATAAGGTTGTTGGCTGTTTCATTTTAGTTAACACTAAAGAGATGAAGATGAGGAGATGCAGTGCCTGTTCATTTATATTCTTCTTCATGCTATGATGGTGCTTCACTGATACCCTACTGCCTTTGCTTTGCGAAATCGCTCGTGCATCCATTACATCTCCATAATATTCTCCACCACATCCATCTTCATTCTCAATAATCGCTCTCCCGACCATATCTTGCAAAAATCTTCAAGTTGCAGAGTAGATCTGGACGAAGCTGTCAAGAGTATGCTTTGCGAATTTCAAAAGCTAAAGTTTGAATTCAAAATTCAAGTTTGCAAATTTTGGCGAATTCAACCTGGACGAGCTGATTTGCAAACGAAGCGACAATTTGTCACCCCTTTCTTCTACCAAAGTGTGCATTAGGTGGTTATAAGTGGACTAGTCCATTAGGTGGTTATAAGTGGAAAAGAGTCATCCTTATTTGTATAATGCTCATGCTTTTGCTGCTACAAAAATATTATTGCTTGCACACAGGAAGCACTTAGACTCTTTAGAAAGTCCGGTGTTGTGTTTTGTTGTTGTTGATAAAGGTAAAGTATATAAAAAGAAGAGCGTCAAAATAGGTGACGCATCCTTTACATAGAAGAATAACTACACAAAATATACACACTAACCGATATGAAAGATATTCACTACATCTGCACTAGTGTTATCACTATAATTCATAGTACGACCCGCCCCTATACTCCATTCAATCTTGTTCGGGAGTAATGATTTCCTCATGGCTATCATAGAACTGTCTTCATTATCGAATGCCCTATGATTTCTTTCTTTCCAGATCGTCGAGCATACACTTTCGTGATATTATCTTAAATCCGAATCATTCTTGAACCAGGCAAAGCAGTATGCTAGGTGTAATTGCTTATATCGAAATGGTAGGATATATAAATGTTTAATTAGCGCAGGGTGAGAATATCATCCAGTCTTTGTCCAATTGATCAATGATTAAAATAATTATACCACTAAAATCAAGAAGCAACGCCAAGACTATAGATCTGCACACTAGTAACTATAATATAATAAACAGATCACACGCATACACATGATCGTAGACAATCAGTGAAATTTTAATATAGCATCCTATATTTAGATAAAGTGAAGAATGCCTATGGTTTATGTATTAACAGTGAAGACAAGAACCGAATATGCTTAGTAACTAGATTTATATTTTAAGGTCAAATACCCAACAAGAAAAGTAGGTCGATAAAAAGGCCAATTAGTAAATATTAAAGGAAAAGGGCATATACTAGATGTAAGTGTGATTTATATTTGGAAGATGGCCATAAGGTTGTTGGCTGTTTCATTTTAGTTAACACTAAAGAGATGAAGATGAGGAGATGCACTGCCTGTTCATTTATATTCTTCTTCATGCTATGATGGCGCTTCACTGATACCCTACTGCCTTTGCTTTGCGAAATCGCTCGTGCATCCATTTCATCTCCATAATATTCTCCACCACATCCATCTTCATTCTCAATAATCGCTCTCTTGACCATATCTTGCAAAAATCTTCAAGTTGCGTAATAGTTACGGGCGAAGTCAAAGAATATGCTTTGCGAATTTCAAAACACGAAGTTTGAATTCAAAATTCAAGTTTGCAAATTTTGGTGAATTCAACCTGGACGAGCTGATTTGCAAACGGAGCGGCAATTTGTCACCCCTTTCTTCTGCCAAAGTGTGCATTAGGTTGTTATAAGTGGACTAGTCCATTAGGTGGTTATAAGTGGACAAGAGTCATCCTTATTTGTGTAATGCTCATGCTTTTGCTGCTACATAAATATTATTTCTTGCACACAGGAAGCACTTAGACTCTTTAGAAGGCCCGGTGTTGTGTTTTGTTGTTGTTGATAAAGGTAAAGTATATAAAAAGAAGAGCGTCAAAATAGGTGACGCATCCTTTACATAGAAGAATAACTACACAAAATATACACACTAACCGATATGAAAGATATTCACTACATCTGCACTAGTGTTATCACTATAATTCATAGTACGACCTACCCCTATACTCCATTCAATCATGTTCGAGAGTAATGATTTCCTCATGGCTATCATAGAACTCTCTTCATTATCGAACGCCCTATGATTTTTTTCTTTCCAGATCGTCGAGCATACACTTTCGTGATATTATCTTAAATCTGAATCATTCTTGAACCAGGCAGAGCAGTATGCTAGGAGTAATTGCCCATATCGAAATGGTAGGATATATAAATGTTTAATTGACGCAGGGTGAGAATATCATCCAGGCTTTGTCCAATTGATCAATGATTAAAATAATTATACCACCAAAATCAAGAAGCAACGCCAAGACTATAGATCTGCACACTAGTAACTATAATATAATAAACAGATCACACGCACACACATAGATCTGTAGACAATTAGGTGAAATTTTAATATAGCATCCTATATTTAGATAAAGTGAAGAATGCCTATGGCTTATGTATTAACAGTGAAGACAGTAAACTGAATATGCTTAGTAACTAGATTTTTATTTTAAGGTCAAATACCCAACAGTAAAAGTAGGCTGATTAAAAGGCCAATTAGTAAATATTAAAGGAAAAGGGCATATACTAGATGTAAGTGTGATTTATATTTGGAAGATGGCCATAAGGTTGTTGGCTGTTTCATTTTAGCTAACACTAAAGAGATGAAGATGAGGAGATGCACTGCCTTTTCATTTATATTCTTCTTCATGCTATGATGGCGCTTCACTGATACCCTACTGCCTTTGCTTTGCGAAATCGCTCGTGCATCCATTTCATCTCCATAATATTCTCCACCACATCCATCTTCATTCTCAATAATCGCTCTCCCGACCATATCTTGCAAAAATCTTCAAGTTGCAGAATAGTTCTGGACGAAGCTGTCAAGAGTATGATTTGCGAATTTCAAAACCTGAAGTTTGAATTCAAAATTCAAGTTTGCAAATTTTGGCGAATTCAACCTGGACGAGCTAATTTGCAAACGGAGCGGCAATTTGTCACCCCTTTCTTCTGCCAAAGTGTGCATTAGGTGGTTATAAGTGGACTAGTCCATTAGGTGGTTATAAGTGGACAAGAGTCATCCTTATTTGTGTAATGCTCATGCTTTTGCTGCTACAAAAATATTATTTCTTGCACACATGAAGCACTTAGACTCTTTAGAAGGCCCGGTGTTGTGTTTTATTGTTGTTGATAAAGGTAAAGTATATAAAAAGAAGAGCATTAAAATAGGTGACGCGTCCTTTACATAGAAGAATAACTACACAAAATATACACACTAGCCGATATGAAAGATATTCGCTACATCTGCACTAGTGTTATCACTATAATTCATAGTACGACCTACCCCTATACTCCATTCAATCATGTTCGAGAGTAATGATTTCCTCATGGTTATCATAGAACTGTCTTCATTATCGAACGCCCTATGATTTATTTCTTTCCAGATCGTCGAGCATACACTTTCGTGATATTATCTTAAATCTGAATCATTCTTGAACCAGGCAGAGCAGTATGCTAGGAGTAATTGCCCCTATCGAAATGGTAGGATATATAAATGTTTAATTGGTGCAGGGTGAGAATATCATCCAGGCTTTGTCCAGAAGAAGGATATATATTGATCAATGATTAAAATAATTATACCACCAAAATCAAGAACCGACGCCAAGACTATAGATCTGCACACTAGCAATTATAATATAATAAACAGATCACACGCACACACACAGATCTGTAGACAACCAGGTGAGATTAAAAGGTGCGCTTAAAACATGAATTCATAAATACAAAGACCTAAAGCCTGTATTGTCCACTGACTTACCCAACGGATTTCCTCCGGCTTATATGTTGACCTCCACTTAATGCTCTCCTCCAACATATATAGTCTTTGCCTTGTTGAGATTCCAGTTTCTAGCTTCCAAGTATCTCCTCAGGCATGCATCTGTGCAAAACTTCAAGCTGCGCTCAGATATGGGTCCAAGAGCAGTCCTCAGCTCTCTAACCTGATTACGTTTCAAGAAATGAGTTTGTTAATACTTAATAGCAATAGAGTAACATGATCGACAACATTTTTTTATGTGTGATGTATACACGCAGCAAAAATTTCTGGTTGATAATGTAAAAATTCAAGTTCCTTATTACCTTAGCATCATGATCCCAAGAGTCTTGTTGATGATCCTGACCACGCCATCTTTTCAACATGGTTAGGGTCAATCTGGAGAAAGAAAATTAGATTACCAAAAAAGCCTTGTTAAGAATGTAGTTAAAGAGTAACAAGAGAGTTGTAGTTGAGTGACTCAGGAAATGTCCTATTATGGGTGGATACGCCTTGAATTTAAAAGTAGCATTATAAACTCATCTCGATACAGATTAATGAAAATAAATCTTGACATACTAAGCTAAATTGCTAATGGAATTATAGGCTTGCAATCTGAATCAAGAATGATTTCATTGAGTTGACCAAGTGATATGGTTCTCTTTTATTACTGGATCCCCAATTTATTCATATATGCTGTAATTGAAGTGACTTAGGAGAAGCCATAAAATAGTCTGATCTAACTAATCAATTATTTTAAAATTGTATGTTGTTTAAATTTTACTTAAATTATTTCTATTTTTTGAGCATTTAAAAAAGATAATTCAGACGACTAAGATCTTACCAAAACGAACTAGCAAATGCGAAACAAGCTTGTTTCCATGTTCAATAGGCCAGGAACTAGAGCATATCATTGATTTGCATGATTTTGATGATCCCAACAAGAATAAAATATCAAATATAAAAGATTTGCCCTATCATCCAAATATTTTATTATATGCTGCTGACTTTGGGAAACAAGAAATTGCATGTTCAATTTGAATTCCAACCTAGCCACTAGAGAAGGCACCGAGTGGAAGATGGTTATATATATGTTTTCATAATCAATCTTTTGTTTTATTCTTTATTTTTATTTTTTTGAACGAGTGAGTAATGTTTTGACGAAAACCCCTCCATGGACCTTGGACCCTAGTAGTTATGAGTTGGAGCACAGATTCAATAAAGCAAAAGAGGCGCATTAATGATTAACTAGATCTTCAATCTCTAAATAGCTTTAATCAATTGCACATGTGTGAGAATGAACTCTATTGTACTATAGATGTGTACCTCTCCTCCACAACACATGTGTTCCCTTTAATCCTTTTCATTTATCACCCACTAAATCATAACACCTACTTTACTTGCATATCGCACCCTGATTTTACTTAGGGAAACTCCATCCGAATCCCCAAACACTCAATTTGGGTCCAAACTTGCACTAAATTCATTCCAACCTGACCACCAATCCTCTCCCCAATTTGGGTTGGTGAATAGTGTCATCCCAAAAGAGTCAAAATGGGTCTATCTTTTTTGGGACGGAGGGAGTAAACTACAACTAAACGTTTCCTAACCTTTAGTTAATCTTATTTTGTATCTGAATATTTGGTGCACAAGGTGTAGAGTCCTTTACATTTGGACGTTCCTAAGACAGACACTCTACTTACCAGTCGGTTATTTTGTCTCTTGTGATGAAGGCAGTCAGTCTACATCCTACTAAAGCCTGGTTAAGTAAGCCTGAATGTAGTTTGGTGTAGCCCCATCCCCCACCCCAGAAAAATTAGGGAAAATAAAATAACCTTTATCCATCTAACATAACCCATTTCACAAGATTTCACGATAACATGCTTAATAAAAGACCAGATAGATCGACATTAACTGTAGAGTCACATTAAAAACAATTATAGAATGCCCATGCACTAGTTTCAATAATAGAAATGGGATGCCTATGGATGTTACCCAGGTAACTTATCTCCTTAAACTCTGTATTTCTTGCTTATAATCATCAGCAGTGAGGTCTTCTAAGAAAAAATTTCTCACACTTCTCTTCTTTTTCCTTTCCTTTCCTTCAACAAAAGAAACAACTTCATTCTCTATAGTTTTTCCTATATCCATCTCTAGCTCTTACACTGTATTGATGAAACAGTTTCCAGATTGCGTTTTAATTCTATAATTAAAAATGCAGAAAGGGATGTCTAACGATCGGAGTTGGATGTATCGTTGGCTTGAGAATGGCGGCTTGGGTATTAGACATGAGTTCATAAAGGGGGTACGACAATTTGTTGGTTTTGCACTTGACCATCCTGAATGTATGTCCGAAGACAAAATACGGTGTCCTTGTTGCATTTGTATGAATAGAAAATTTCAAACTCAAGAGAGGCTTAAAACACACTTGTATAAAAAAGGATTCAAGCCTCATTACACAATCTGGGTTTCACAAGGAGAGAATCCTTCAATCTTTAGACAACAATCAACATCAAGTCAACAACCTATGCCTCCAAACAATGAGTCGGTCCTTGTTGAAGAGCAATCAAATCCTTATATTGATATGGTTATGGATATGGCAGGCCCTAGTTTTGATTGGGAGGAGCAATTACCAAATGCAGACGCACAAAAGTTTTTCGACCTTCTTGAAGCAGGGCGTGAGAAATTACACGAGGGATGTAAACCTTACACGGCGCATTGTCCAACTCTAACTCATATGTCAGAGGCCAACATGAGTGAGAATGCCTTTGATAATTTCATGTCCACTTTTGGTCGAATGTTACCGGAAGGTGCAAATATTCCCAAAACATTCTATGAGGCTAAGAAGATTGTTTCTAAGCTCGGGCTTAGTTTACAAAAGATAGATGCATGTCCTAATGATTGTATGTTGTACTACAAGTCAACTCGAGGTTTAACAAAATGTTCAGAATGTGGCCACCCGCGGTATAAACCAACGAGAAGGGGTAGTACGAAGCATAAAAAAATACATTTTAAGTGTTGCGTTACCTACCGCTTGCCCCTCGACTCCAAAGGCTTTTTATGCCAACAACGACTGCAAAGCATATGCGGTGGCACAATGAATGTCCTCGTGAAAAAGGTGTGCTTTCTCATCCATCAGATGGTGAGGCATGGAAGCATTTTGATCGTACTTACCCAGATTTTTCCTTCGATCCTAGAAATGTCAGGCTTTGTGCCTCAGCTGATGGTTTTGATCCCTTTAGTAACTCGACTAAGCCTTATTCTTGTTGGCCAGTGATTGTTACTCCTTATAATTTACCGCCATGGATGGCTATGAAGCAGGAGTACTTGTTCTTAACGTTACTGATTCCTGGTCCTAAGAGCCCTGGGAAGAACATTGATGTGTATTTACGTCCATTGATAGATGAGTTGATTGAGTTGTGGCAAGATGGGATTGATACTTATGATGTGTCAGAGAAAGAAAATTTAAAAATAAAGGCAGCACTCATGTGGACTGTTAATGACTTTCTTGCCTACGGGATGTTATCTGGCTGGAGCACACATGGGAAGTTGTCTTGTCCTTACTGCATGAGCAATAGTAAGTCATTCACACTCGAGTGTGGTGGAAAACCATCCTTTTTCGATTGTCATCGTCAGTTCTTGCCAACAAGTCATCCTTATAGAAAAAACAAAAATAACTTCATGGCTGGTAGAGTTGAGCGTGGGTTGCCTCCACCACGCTTGAATGGTAGTGACATGTGGGATGAAGTATCAAGATTACCAAACATTAAGTTTGGCAAGACTGCAGCGAAAGAAAAGATTGCTGGCTTTGGGCAACATCATAACTGGGTGAGACGGAGTATATTTTGGGATTTGCCTTATTGGAAGACCAATTTAATATGCCATAATTTAGATGTGATGCATATTGAGAAAAATGTCTTTGATAATGTTTTCAATACAATCATGGATGTCAAAGCTAAGACTAAGGATAATGTTAAAGCTCGTGTTGATCTTAAGAAATATTGTAAGCGTCCAGAGCTAGAATTAAGAGAGGTGAATGGGAAGACCATGAAGCCAAAAGCGAGCTACACACTCACAAAGGAACAACAAAAGTTGGTTTTAGAATGGATCAAACAACTGAGGTTTCCAGATGGCTATGCATCAAACCTGAGTAGGTGTGTTAACGTGGAAGAATGCAAGATTTATGGCATGAAAAGCCATGACTGTCATGTGTTCCTTGAGAGGTTGATACCTATTGTCTTTAAGAACCTCTTGCCAGATCCTGTATGGCATGCGCTGAATGAGCTAAGCCAATTTTTCAGAGACATATGCTCCAGTATTTTACGCGAGGAACATTTGAAGAAGTTGGAGGAAAACATCATAATCACTTTGTGCACATTAGAAAAGATATTTCCTCCTGCTTTCTTTGATTCCATGGAACACTTACCGGTACATTTAGCTTACGAGGCAAGAGTTGGTGGTCCAGTCAATTATTGTTGGATGTATCCTTTTGAGAGGTACCATTTATGTGTTATCAATTTATATTAATTTGATATAAATAATTATGAAACTTGAATTTATAGATGGTATTATTTGTACATAATAGGTTTATGAACCGCTTGAAGAAAAAAGTTAAGAATAAGTCACGTGTTGAGGGTTCAATATGTGAGGCATATTTGATAGAAGAAACTTCTATCTTTTGCTCTCACTATTTTGAGGTTGGTGTTGGTTCGAAGTCAACTAGAGTTGAGCGGAATGATGATGGTGGTGAAGTTGAAGTCAATGGACGATTATCGGTCTTCACTCATCCAGGAAGGCCGTTTGGGCATATCGGTACTAAATATTTGTCGAACAAGGAGCTAGCAGCCGCGTCCCTTTACGTTCTATTGAATTGTGAAGAGATCGAACCCTTTGTCTTGTAAGTATAAATTTAAAATATGTAGTTGTTTCATTTCGATTAAAATATTAAAGATATACATGATTATCAATAAGTAACCTTCCAATAAGGAATATGAAAATGAAGTGAGAGATGTGATGCCAAATATTGATTCGGCCACTAGGTTGGAGAAGGAGTTTACTAGCTGGTTTGCTAATTATGTAAGATGCCTTAGAGTTATTCTAAATATTATTATAATTCAATTACAACATTACTTGTATGTTTATATTCTCTTTATATTCATCATTTGTAGGTAAAAAACCCACCTAAACCTGTAGCTGAAAATATCAAGTTTATAGCTCGAGGCCCAAAACTTCGTGTGCACTTGTATAATGGCTATTTTGTGAATGGGTATAAATTTCATACCCAAAATTTTGGGATTGGCAAAAGCACAATGAACAGCGGTGTTTGCATCAGAGGCAGTTGTTATAATGATGTTGGAAGAGACTATTATGGAATGCTAGATGAAATTGTGGAATTAGAATATGAGAGTGAAAATAACAAGGGTGATACACTAGTACTTTTCAAGTGCAAGTGGTATGATTATGTTAGGGGTATTAAGGTGCATCCAAGATACAACATCGTTGATCTCAATCCTAAATCAAGGCTCGACACAGACGACCCCTTCGTACTTGCATCGCAGGCTGAGCAAGTGTACTACCTAGATTATCCTGGTTGCAATAAGAGAGATAGAATCAAATGGTGGACGGTGTGTAAAACCAAAGGAAGATGCATAATTAATGTTCCATATGCAGATGTGTCTGATAGAGTTGCGGAAGTAGATGATTTTTTTCAAGAGGTTGAGATGTCAATCCCAACTGTCGTTGAAGTAGATAATGAGCTTGACAATAACGCTATTCTTATAGGTGAAGGTGGTCAAATGGATGAGGTGGATGCATCTGATTTGCCACGACCAACTAACCAAATTGAAATTGAAGAGGAAAATTCTAGTCAAGAAAATGAATCAGAAGAGGAAGTTTATGAAGTTGTGTATGAATTAAACGCATCAGATGGTGAAGAAGATGAAATTAATTCTGAGAACACTAGTAGTGAGGAAGAATATTTTTTTTAAATGATGATTGTGTTTTGTGGTTTTTAAATAGATGTTATCTTTTATAGTCTCATTGAATTATTAACTTTTAAATATATGTTTGTGTTATTTAATGATGCTATTATTAAATTGTTTTACTTTATCCACGCTTTAATTATGTTGCAAGTCTACATTTGTTTTTATTTTCTTTGTATATATATATATATATATATATATATATAGTATTATGCCGAGGTGTAGAGGCAAAGGCACCAGATGGGAAACTTCCAGAAATCAACCTGATATGGTTCGGGTTACACATCAGCGCCTTGTAGATGAGCCTATCGATGAATCTTTAAGTGATCATCCTGGAGATGGAAATATCTCTTCCTCGCAAGATCTTAACGAGGATATGGTAGATGGAAGCACTCCTTTTATAGACGGTGGTAGCGAGCCTGGACATGAGTCAGAGTCCACAGTCGATAGGAGATGTCGTGGTGACAATATAGCTCTACGACCACCTGAGAATGCTGATCAGAGGATACCAGTTATTATTCACCGGAACACGTAAGTTAATATAATTCCTTTTCTCTTGTGTTTTTATGAATTCAATTAATATTATGTTTTGTTGGGGTGCCCTCGTTTGATGGGTGTGCACCATTGTTTCATTGTTGAACGTATATGTTTTGTTGGGGTGCCCTCGTTTGATGGGTGTGCACCATTGCTTTGTTGGCATTTATTTTTTATTTGGTACTCCTAGTTCAAAGATCGTGATAATTAGGGGTAGTCTCCCTATCATTACTCTATTAGAAATCGGGAATCTGAATGAGAATGTTATTCATTGATGGCATTAATTTTTTTATGTTAGCTTTGTCATCTTGTTTTAATTCATCTATTTGTTAAAGTTTGGAAACAGTCCATCCACATAGTTGTGTTTGTTAGATATGCCGCTCTATCGTTGTGTAGATTTAATGTCGGAACGTGGTTATGTCCCTTACCTTTGTTTGCCTGTGTTTCCCATCTGAGGATCCATGACCAGGCTCTTATCCAGCGACTAACAGAAGATTGTGAGGTCCGGTATAGGAAGTTGTAAACCTATAGCGATAGCTTATTGGTCCCTCTCCTTACTATTTTCGTGTCAACTAGTCTGAATGATAGTTTCTTTGAGATTTATGCCTTTAATTTGACTCTACTCATAGGCAAAACTTAGACAGGCTGTTCTTTAGCTAAGTATGACAAATATGAAACTACACCACTTACTTTAACTCCCATGTTGAACTCAGGAAGCCCATCAAAGCTGCACCGGCTGCTGCATCTAAACATCTAGCTGGATTGCTTCCCTTTCATCTTGTTTACAATCCAGCCCACCCTATGGCTCAAATCCATAACCACCTCATTGGTCACCAGAACAACATCCTACTGACCCTTAACGCTAGACTAGGTTCAATATCATGGATTACACATTCAAATATAACTAGAAAAATTAGGCTTTGGACTGAGTTGATGTGTTTACTTGCTTGCTAGCCTGAACGAACCATCTTATGATTCAAATATAACTAGAAAAATTAGGCTTTGGAATGAAACACATACATGATACATGGAGACAATATATGCAGCCAGGCAAGCATAATGAAACTGTATAGAGTATAGACAAACATGGATATGTTGTTATTTATAACCTATGATAGTATCAATCAGTGTCCGTGCTCCTTTTGATCAGATACATGATCTAACGACTTAAGCAAACTATAGGTAACACCCATTGAAATCCATCCTCCAAGTAGAACCCTAGCTGTAGAAACCCTTAACGATAAGCCACCAAGCCGAGCTCCAATCCTACCGAACAAAGCTAATGCTACAGAAGTTACTACTGCAAAGCTAATTCTTAGTTATTTGAGAATTATTAGTCCCATTCATAATATTTGTATTATGGTTGGATCAATCATCATCCATGCCTCAAAATTGATAGATCTGGTTCCTTGTCAAGTGTTGCAAGCCGGTGAGCTCTAATATAGATCATAGACGGAAAATTCATCCTGCCGGTGTTCCCCTCAACTTATGTCTGAACATTGTAAATAATTATTTGTAGGATTAGCTGTTGTACCTGAACCATAAGAACAATGTAAGCAAGACCTAAAAAGTTATTAAACCTCTATTGTTTTTTGTGGGACTTTAGAGTTGCTATGATGTGGCTCCCAATTATTGGGATTTGAACCATGCTGCATAATTCGTGTGTTCCTTTTTTTTATATATAAATAAATTTTAGGTTTTTTATTTTAATGACTAAATGAAGGATAAATGAGCAGAAATCTGCTCAAAGCTCTAGAACTTGAATATCTGGTAATATTTTGACTTTGCATGTTTCAAATATCCATTCCAACAAATAGAAAGAAAAAGGATAAAAAGAACAGTTGAAAGGACGGAAGGGGGCTTGTAATAGAACAGCATGAGCATCTTGTAATATGATAGTGTTACAACTATTTATGTTAGTGCACCATTGAGTACTAGTGATGCATGTGTGACTGCTCTTGAAACTCTCCAAACTTCATGTTGTACAGAATGCCATGACTCTGTTGTGTTTAAGCTCATTGCCTTCTCTATCACATCGTCTATTCCAGGAAACGATTTAGATCCATAATCATTGCGGGAGAAGAAACTACTGCAAAGTTCTGCCCAGGCATCAGTGCAGGAGACATGGCCAAGTTAGCATTGACGGTTTGATCGGTGTTGGGGATGACATCGATCACTATGTCACCTCCACCTTTTTCAACTTCTGACTTGGGATGTGAGCTATACTGTTCAACAACTACACGTTCAATATCTTGTTGGGTAGAAACAGAAACAAACTCCCCTACAGCCATACTACAAGCACCCGCAAGAGCTCCTGCTAATCCAGAGAGGATCATTGACCATTGGTCTTCTTTAGCAGCACCCACTTCGGATGCTTGATTCAGATAAAAAGTATGATGATCACAATAATTGATTAATAGAATCTTGAATGGCAGACGACTAGACTCCTTGTGGTTACCTGCATGACAGAATTACAAACACATAATCCAAAAGTTATGTCTTTTTTAAGTGTAATCCAAAATTATTACATGAAGTTGAGTTACTACACCTTACACACTCAAGGAAGCTAAACTCCTACACGAATGTTACCATGTCCTATCACTGCTATTTAATTCCAATTAATACACAAGCAAAAGTAAAGTATAATGAGGGAAAAAAAGCTGAAGGGAAAAAACTTTACATAATAAGTGTGAACATGATTTTATATAATGACTGGAATATGTTTTTCTTTTAGATGTCTGAGTTGGTCTAATTTTCTTTCAGCTTGGTAGTTCCAGAGCAGGACGATGGTATCAAGTTTGCTTGTGTTGCTAGAGTAATAACACATGCAATTCAAGGAAAATTTGTTGTCGGTGAGGATGGTCCCACATGGAAGAAAGTACTCTAGGAGATGAAAGATTACTATTTCAAGGAATGGAATGTAATATTTCCATATTCAATCCAATTAATTAGTTAATTTATATATGCTTACTATAACATATTTTTTTTAACTTCCTAATTACAGAGACATTACAAGTGCATTGAAAATTATCCGGAAAGACAAGTTCGAAAAATTTGGAATACGATGGCTTCTGAATAGTACAAACGGATGTATCATAGGGGACGACAACAATTCACGCGTAGTGGGCACCCATCTTGGTGCCGCACGCAACATGAATGGAACCGACATTTGCTATTTTATGCAAATGACAAGGCGAGGAAGAAGTGTGAACAAGCAAGAAAAAATCGTAAGTCAGACCGCAATGGCTTAGGATTAACTAAACATTCAGGGGGGGTAAAAGAGTTTTGCCTCACATGAGCTTGCGATGGTAAGAGTTTATCGATTGTCTATATAGTCTTTGTGGATATGCTCTGCATTTTAGTACAATCTTGGTTGCTACACTTAATATGTTTTGAGGTTACTCTGTTTATTGTGATAGAGCATAAGAGGGAATTATTATTCTCTGTCATTACAGATAAAGAAGAATCCTGACAAAGTGATCACAGAAGATGACGTTTTCCTCAGAACCCACAAGAGAAAGCAAGGAAGTGGCGAGTTTGTGGATGCTAAGTCCAAAAAAATCTTTGTGAGTTTAATCTAAATGTTTTATTACTTTTATTAGTTCACTCTAAACATTTAATTATACTCGATCGCTATTGAAAGATGTATCTTTGATCTCAATGCTCTTTTTATTATTTATAATTATAAAATGCAAATAGAAAAGTTATAATATTCTTTTTTTTTTCATTTTAGGAGAATTATACTGCTCGAAAGAAAGGTGATGGTTTTGATTCTACAGCTTGGGTGGATGTATCAGGTGGAGTTGTAAAAAATTGTTTGTACGACTTTGGTTCATCGGTTCCTGCATCAGAGATCTTGAGTAGCAACACGATTTCCTCATCCACGCGTTCAAATGGAGATTTCACACAGACCCAAGAGTTTGAAGATAAGTTGACCGAAAGAGTTGAAAAAATGAGGGATGAAGTCACGGCACAAATACATTCCACATATGAGGCTAAATTTGAACAAAGGAAAAATGATTTCCAGTTGCAATTCCAAGAGATGCGCAATTCGAGGACTTAAGAGGCTCCGAGCATCGTCCACGAGCTCCTATTTAGTTTAAAGTATGACAACTTGACAATTCTATGTAG
The DNA here is from genome assembly GCA_013146195.2 of Codonopsis lanceolata. Lineage (NCBI taxonomy): Eukaryota > Viridiplantae > Streptophyta > Magnoliopsida > Asterales > Campanulaceae > Codonopsis > Codonopsis lanceolata. The sequence goes on from CM028379.1 coordinate 14,398,710, forward strand.
TTTAACAGTGCGACAGTTTAGTATGACAGTTTGCCAATTCATTTTGAACGCAATGTTTGAAGCTTTGTTGACTTTAATTGTTTGATTTAAGATATTTTAAATGAAATGTCCAATCAAGTACAATTGATAAATATTTATATATATAATATTAGTAATATTTTATTTTCAGAAAATAATCTTCTGCAACAGAATTTTTCGTTGCAAGTTTTTTCTTTTTTAAAAAAATTTAGTTACAAACCAACAACGGACTTTTGCAACTGAAACATTAGGTTGCATACTTGAAACTGAAAAAATTCAGTTGCTAGTTTAGTTCCATGTGTAACAAATTTGAAATAGAAAAACCAGTTGCAAATTAGGTTGCATACTTGAAACTGAAAAATTCAGTTGCTACTTTAGTTCTATGTGTAACAAATTTGAAACAAAAAAACCAGTTGCAAATTAGGTTGCCTACTAAAAACTGAAAAATTCAGTTGCTAGTTTAGTTATATGTGTAACAAATTTGAAACAGAAAAACCAGTTGCAAATTAGAAACAGAAATAAATCAGTTGTTGTTTGCAACGGATATAAAAAAATGTCCTAGGAAACACATCGCAACCGAAACTACAACTACTTTTTTTCGTTGCAAGGTTTTTGCAACCACAAGAAAGTGGTTGCACAATTTTGCAACGAGGCTTATTGCTATGGACTTTGTTACGGACATTTTCCGTTGCAAACATCAATTTGAAACCGATTTTCCTGAATTGCAATCGAAAAATCTGTTTCAGTTGCCCTGTTTTTTTGTAGTGCAAGGTCAAAAAGATTTCACTAAAAAGATGAATTGTTTTACAAAAAGATTGTGAAATCAAACAAAACACTCTCACAAGACAACACGTCTTGGAGAGCAAAAACCCCACAGAAAAACAGATATAGCAAATGTGGGAAGAAACAAATAGCTTCCTAAAATCAGCAAGGAAGACAAAACAACATCAACGCTCAATGTAGTTCCTAATGCTATAACATTGGAAGCTACAATGAGAATCTGACCAACGACAGGGACGAAAACTGCTACTAGAACTTCTGATTTTCAGCACTCAATTTTTGCTTTGAAGTCTCTCTCGAAGTCTGCCTCAAAGAACTGCCCATTCAGCCGTTCCAAGTCTTCTATATATATTGTGGTGTAACCCTACACACAAAGGAGAAACCAACTCCAAGAAGGACAAGGATTAGAATTAGAATTAAAAGCAACTTCCTTAATTGTTAGATCCACTTACCATATTGAAGAGGACTAGACACGGCTGTAAGGGAAGATCTGAGCTTAGATTTGTTACCAAAATAATTCCTTAAATTTAGGTTCAAGAAACCCAAAGAGTAATGAATTATCTAGATACCGGATTTGAAGGATTTTGTTACCATAAATACCAAACTTGTCTAATTTGTATTTACCAAGAAAAGGGGAGACAAAAACTAAAATAGGCATGACCTATTTTACCCTTACAGTAAGTAATTAGTAAGTGTTTTTCAAACAAAACAAAGTTACCGATGAGTCAATAACCTATCTTCGCAAGGGAAAAAATCAATAAGAAGCCCATTCCCTACTTAATGCTCTTAGACACCAGATCTGTTTCTCCCTCTTTTCTTTAGCTCGCTTCGGTGGTGTTTCCCTTCATCTTCATCTCCTCCACATCTGGACAATAATTCCAAGAAATCTTTAAGCCCATCAACACTCGCCCTCTCTCTCTCTCTGTGTGTCTCTCTCTCCTTCTCGCTCTCTCCCTCCTTCCTTCCTCGGTTCGTCTTCTTTGGTTAATGCCACATATGATTCGGCTAAAAAAGACTTCACCTGAATTCGATTCAGTGATCCAGCTCTCTCTCTCTCTCTGTCTCTCTCTCTCTCTCTCTCTCCATCACAATTCATAGCCTCGCCCCACTCCCAACCTCTGTCTCTTCCATATATGTTTAAAGAAACTCCAAGCCTAGGGCTGTAAATCGCAATCTCTCTATCCCAATCGCAATACAAGTCTGCTTCAATTGTCATAGATTTGTTAAGTGTTGATGGGGAAATTGGTGGATTGGTATTGGATTGATTTGTTGAATTTATTGGTCCATTAAGTGTTACCTTTATGTTTTTGTAGGCTAATCTGTTAGAGAATTGAAACATTGGGTTAATGTGAGTAGCACGTGAAATCAATAAAGGTAGTTTTGGATTTTTTAAAACTTCTTAAACTTTCTCTCCAAAAAACTAGATGTAGTGCTGAATGTGGGAGTAAAGGGCAAGTACAATAACTAAATTCAGAACAAAAAAATTAGTAGAGTGGGCTTAATTAATAATCTGTTAAAGTATGGTGACCAAATTACGATTTAAGCCAAAGATTAACGAAGAAACTAGTTTGATGGACGTGGAAGATAAACGAAGAAACTAACTTCATGGTTGGGCATTTTTGAAACAATTTTATGAAAGTATTTTTCAAAGGTTAAAAAAAACATATAAGACTTAACAGTTTGAAAACTTAATTGTTAAATAGGATCACCCTCCATTATTAATTGTATAATCTGCAGTTGACTAAAAGAAGACTCTACAAGTAATAGGTACGTTTCGAGTCTTTCAAGTGAAAGCATTTGGGAGAGGCTCTAGCTTGAAGCGTCTAAAAATATCTTCAAAAACCAAATAAATAAATAATGTTTTATTACGGTCATCACTTGGCCACTTTGCACAAACAAATAAATCTTTAAGTGTCCTGCTGAAATATTTTTATTTTTATTTTTACACAACAAAACGTCGCCGTTTTAATATTTTTTTAATTATGTAATAATTATAATTTGTGACACCGCTAAAATTTATCTCTGAATTCGTCAATGAGTGCAATCCGCTAATTCAAGGATAAGTTTGTCAAGAACTTATTCTGCACTGCGTCTCACATCTCTCTTCCTAACTGCCAGCATAATGTGGGAATAATTTTAACACAAGTAATGAAGTAAGAGAAGTTCGTCGGACAAAATGTACACTTTTTCTTTTCACCTTCGTCACCAACCAAAAACCAAAAAAAAATTAACTTAATAAATCAAACATCTAAAAGAATAAAGAAGAACATGAACAAGAGGCAGGAAGAAGATCTTCCACTTGGATAAATATAAATGCCGATACGTTCCCCAATAATTGTTCTCTCTTTTATTTTTGTCCGTTCAAAAATAATTGCATTCTTTTAAAATTTTCATTAAAAAATATTTTTACCACTTTATCCTTCCTTTTTCTACTTAATTTAATTACGGCAACATGGACAAAGACATTAAAAGAACCCACCCCACATGTTTCTTATGGTGGTTAGTTCCGTTACTTTGTGGCTTTTTACGCTTGTGGTTTGCTGCAGTTATGGAGTCCATGCCACCTCTACTTCTTTAGTCCCAAAGACGATTGTCACATTTGAAGGTTAAACATATTAAGATCGTAATTTTATTTGACTAAATATCCTTTAAATTTCCCCAAAAGTTTATGAATATTTCGTCTGTGAGACCATCTTACCTATCCTAGATCGTAAAATTGAGCACCACTCTCTCACAACTTAGCTCACCATCGCACGGTAGATCAGGTCAGAAAGATCCGTCTTACAAAAAATATCTATAAGACAGTCTTCTAATTTTTTGTCAGTGTTTATGTTGTGAACAATTTGACTCGATTACCCAAGCAATAGGCCAAGTCCTCTGAAGACTTTTGGATTTATCGCACAAAGGCGGTCGCGTCATATTTGGATAAGGCAACTACGTCAGACGAGGCGGTCGCATCACTAGGAACAAGCCCACTGTGTCGGTTTTCGAAAGACTCACAGTGCTTTAAGCGATCGCGTCTCGCAACCGTGTTATTTTTGCAGGAAGTTTTAGAAGATTGTGCGGTCGCATTCAGGAAGTGAAAGCGGCCGCGTTGTGACAAGGCAGTCGCATTACATTTGAATAACACGACCGCCACTACAACAAAAAAGACCTTTAACAACGTTTTAAAAACGTTGTAATGGACATTTTACAACGTTTTGTAAAACGTTGTGTTAGGCTATGTTGTAAAGGCGGGCTTTTTACAACGTTTTAAACGTTGTAAAGGCTTTTACAACGTTTTTAAACGTTGTAAAAACCTTTACAACGTTTAAATGTTGTAAAGTCTTTCTAACAACGTTTTTAAAAGTTGTAAAAAATAATTTCACAACGTTTAAAAAACCTTGTAAAAAAGCCTTCCACAACGTTTACAAAACGTTGTAAAAATCCTTTCACAACGTTTAAAAAACGTTGTTAAAAATCCTTTTACAACGTTTAAACGTTGTAAAAATGCCTTTTACAACGTTTAAAAAACGTTGTAAAAACTCATTTTACAACGTTGAAAAAACGTTGTAATAGACTTTTTACAACGTTTAAAAAACGTTGTAAATTCAATTTTTTCACAAAAAAAATTAATAGCATTTTGTTCCAATTTTGAACCCCCCACAATTTCCTCAGATGCACCTTGAGCCCCCTCTCGAGTTGTGCTTACATGAACATCAGTTCATGACCAAATGAAGAACTTATCCAAGAATTAAAAATAAATAAATTTACTGCATCTGTTGGGTTTTCACAAACAACTCGAGATATTTGCAAGGCATCAACAATTACAGCATTTAAAAGATAGCCACGTGAATAAACCGAGAACAATCAAGAAACATATACAAAAAGATCTCTTTACGTAGGCAGCAAGTCAGAGGAAAATATATACAAGTGCAGAAATGAGGATGGAATCCAATGAATCAAGTTGTCATCCTCATTTTCACTTTGTTGATCCATCCTTTAACCTAGGCGGAATACAAGTAGATAACATGAGAAGTGAGTTTGACCGACACAAAAACAATGTTTTAAAGTAGCATAATCGATATTTTGTTTCGGTCAGCTTTTTTGTCGGTATTAAAGGCAAAAATTGCTTATTTATTCACCCTCCTTTTCCTTTTGGAAAAGGATAATCCTCCAAGATCCCCACTTGAGATGCGATTGATTCATGTACAACCATGGATATCCATCCCCTGATAGTCTAAAAGGAAAAGCGAAGGACCTAGATGCCTCAGGGACAACATCAAAACGAAATTGCAATATGAAAGCTGTCCACATGTCCACAATTTCAAATTCTTCTAGCAAGAACTCAAAGTATGTCTCAGCACTTCAACCTCATTACTTGTGTGACAGCCCGACCCGAATTCCAATGCGGAATCCCAAGGTCGTGCCGTCAAGACAAGCTAAAAGATGGACAAGCACCCGCTAAGCGTAGTGGTGCGAGTCAAGAGTTGAACCAACAAACTCTAAACAGGAATGAAAAGCCATAACGGCAAAACCGAATATCCAAAAACTAAAATCTGCGGAAGCAAATCATAAATGGGACCAAAACCTATAGTTTTAAACTAAGGAATACCAAGGCGAGAGGCGACTATCTCGACAAATCTGCGACTCGCGTGACGCGCAACATTGCGCCGCATAACAACAAACCATCGGCAACCTAAGGCCGGCAAAACAACAAGAATTCCAACCTGATAAACGACAACTCAACGGCTATAACATGCCGGAGGAATAAATCAACTAATGAATAAGATATTCAAATTCTAACAACTAAACACAAGTATCACGACTAACGTCGTCGGAGATGACAATACTAACATTACTAGAATGAGTGAGCTAAAGCATGCTCGGAATAATAAAAGGGAATAACTTCTAAAAGATACAACAGCTCGACCAACGAGTCGGCTACCAAAATAATACAATAACATAATACTAACATAACTACCCAAGTAAAGTTTACATAACTTCACGTCCGTGTCTCACAAGATAGTAAATACAATAATACTAATAAACCCAAGCTATCGCCCGGAAGACCACATTTATCGATCAAGCGCCCGAAGCTTCAACGCAGCGTACTAACGAGCTTACTGCAAAAACTAAGGAAAACAAACACACGAAATGAGTCATAATGACCCAGTAAGTTACTAAATGCAATGTATGGCATAGCATGGCGTGGCATGGCATAATGCACAAGCATATGTAAAATCATGGCATCTTAATCGTATACCGACAATAAACCTGTATTAAGTCATCGAATATCGTAAACTTCATAAATCACATAGCACATTATCTTTCACATAAGTGCTCATAGAAAGCCACATAAGGGATAGAGAAGATACCCAAATTGCTCCGTTGTGTTGCTCCTGCAATACACAATGTTACTGGTTCGTGCCATCGATGTTTGTGAATTCATCGACTTATACCGAGAATTCTCTCGGTTTAGATAGCAAGCCAATGCGGCACTTAACTAATACGGCAAAGGGGCTACTTCCCCACTGCGGCCCACAGTGGAGGGGTGTGTGGAGTCAGTGCGGCGATCCATAGCGAGCACGAATCCCATAATTCGTGAAGGCGTGTATCGTCCACCACGACTTGAAAAACAAACCATTTAATGCCAGCTGGACTCAATGCAATGCACAAGTAGATAATTACTCTCATGCTCAAACAAGAACCAAGACCGACCATAGCGGGCATACCAAATCAAGTAGGACATAAAGCTCTACACACCAATTTCAACAATGCACATACTTGCACATACTTAACAAATTCAACCAACTTATAAGTTTAGTCAAAGAACCACATAATGAGGTCTACTATAGCCCTCTACTCGGGATTAAACCAAAGACCATTATTTAGTCTAAAAACAATCATAAATCCATACTTAACATTTATCCTCACTTAAAGGTACACCGGACTTCAACCCAAGTCCCAACGGTCCTATATGTTCGACTTCTTCAAAGTCAATCTCACGGGTATCAAAACTAAGCCGTAGTTATAACCTCGTAAGTGCTTTCATGTGCACACGATCAAATTCCCTAGGAGAGAACTCGTTCAAGTAATCATTTCTTAAGGTAATACGAGATCATAAGTTGACCTCTAATGCTCCGTGCTCTACGAGCACGCTCTAATTAAATCCCCAATAAGCTTCTATATCACGGGTGTCACAAATGGGACACAATTCAAGATGCTCGGTTACCCACAATCAAAACCAACCAAACCCGAACATCGTAGGACTTTAACCTAATGCTCACCAACATATATTGAACCTAAAACAACTCCATTGAGTCTTAATACCGCATTTCATTAAATACACATTTCATACAACTCAAAATTAGTACATCAATCAAGTCTATAGAAATTATCCCAAAAATAATCCGGGCTTATTCCCCAAACCTAAAATCCAAGAATCCATCATAGACATAGTCAACGAAACCCAAATGACGTAGGACTTCAACCCGAGTTCGTTAGCACAATATCGAACCTATTACGACTCCGTAGAGTCTACATACTAAATTTCATTCTTAAACCTTTCATTCATATCAACATTAACACCCGCTTCAAATAACAACAATTTCTCCAATAAATTGGGAGTTGATTCTCAAGCCTAAAATTTATAACAAAACCCAACATAGATCACAACTCATTTCATAAATCACATAATTTCAATTAATTGATCATTCTCATAATATATAGAGAGTTCACAAATCCGAAGCCCCAATCAAAGGAATACTTTCATAATAAACCCAAATATAATGTAAACATGATTTCTAGCATGCTCACAATCCTAGAAACACAATATGAAGGATAATCATATACATCAATAATATTAGGAGTCATCTACAATTACCCCTAACAAGCTCATACTTCAAAAATCCCCAAAAATTGGGCAAACATAGCATACAAGTGTTCATTGCCCACAAATAGCATACAAGTTGTTTTCCTTAGGGCCAATGAACCAAAATCAAAAGAAAGTAACTTACCTAGCTTGAGTGAAAACTCAAGAGAACACAAATCCGATCGGTGAAGTCGTTCTACTCGTCGAGGGCTTCAAGAATCCGAAGTTTGAAGGAAATCGGGTGGTTGGATCATCAAGGATCGAAGAGAGAAGAGGCTAGGGCTCAAGAGTCTCCCATGGGGTCTCTCTCTCTCTAATATGTAAGAATGAGAGGAAGAAATGAAGAGTTTTCAGCAATTTGTGAAGAGGTTTGGGTATTTATACCCCCAAAATAAGAAGGGCACAAGGGACATTTCTCAAGTGCAATTAGTGGGGATTAGGGGTAATCAAGCTCTAATCCAACCTTAATTAACTTCTAAATAATGTTAGGACATGTTTAGGGTTAAGTATGAGAGGTTAGGAAGGGTTTAGAGGGGTTTAAGGAGGGTAGAATAGGTAAAACACGTCACAACTCAAAAAGCAGGGGAAGAAAAATCCGTAACGTGCAGGAAGTGAGGCGGGCGCCTCACTCCCTCCCATGCGGCCGCCTCACTTGGTCCCTGCACAAGGTTGCTCTCAGTAGTTGAGGCGGGCGCCTCACGAGGTTCCATGCGGCCGCCTCGGCCTCTGAACCTCCAAAATTTGATCTAAACTTGATCTAAATGATCCCAAACTTATGGGCAACCATTCTAGGGTCTAACCCAACTCAAAACAAGTCTAAAACACACCCAAACAACTCCCGAAACAACTCGGAGCGGCAGGAAGGGGTGCGACAACGTGCAACCGGGACGACGAGCAGAACTTCGAAATCAAGCGAGCAATGAAAGGAGACTTTTAAGGCAAGTCTAAGGGCTAATGAAGAAGCTTAAATACTTCTAGGAAGTTGAATAACAACTAGGGAAATAAGAATCCCAAAGGAGAGATTCGATTACGCGACTCGATTCCCGAACTTCTGCGATAGAGACGAGCGCTATCTCCAAAACTTCCAAATCTTCGATAGACTTAAGGAACACCTCCAACTTGAAGTCTAACACATCTAAACATGTTAACAAACTATCTTAAAGAGATCTAGGACCCAAACCGAGGTCACGAACACAAAAGCGCAAGTAAACCCTCAATCGCGTCGCATTCAGACTATCGTCGAGTCACGACTTGTGACTTTAACAAGTCAACGACTATATGGAGTCTCTAAATAATAATGTTTTGGTCTTAATATGGTCTCTCAAATACATCTAGACCCTCTCGCAAACCCAAACTTACAGTCGACAAAGGAAGAAGTGCAAGTATAGCACGCAAACCGAGATAACGAAGGAGCGGGGCGTCACACCCTCTCCACCTTAAAAAGAATTCGTCCCGAATTCTAAATCATGACAGAAACCACAACACATCGAGTTCAAAGTCATCTACCTAGACTCGATCTCCGAGTCTACCACCACAATATACACGAGGGTCGAACTAATATAATCCCGATTCAAAAGTCTACAACTCTCAATAGACACGTCACCAATATGACTCATGCTTGAGTCACGAGTACTATACGAACAACACTAGACCAAACATGTAGGCAAAATCCCAAACTTCAACATAAGAACACATTTAACTACGAAACTATTTGTTTCGGGCACCTCATGAAATTCTAGCACAAAAGATTCTAAGTTACAAGAATTAATAATTGCTTATGGAGCAATTTACAAACAAATCAAAGATAACCAAATTGGCACTTCAAACCATGTAAATCATACTCGCGATTTCCCTATCGCGGGTAAGAACACACAAGAGCACACAATACCATGTTTTGAAAATTCTTTTCATTCAAGTCAATTCCATTTGGTAACGGGTGTAGTCAATTTCTACCATAATTCATACCAATCCTAGTCCAACAACGAACCACTTTTGATCACCAATTTAGGGTACCAGCTAAATTGGATTTCAAAAGCTTTTCGTTCAAGGATCTGAGTTCATGATTAAAAGGTTCTAAGCATCCTTTAATAGTCTCTATGCTAAGGAAATGAATGAACATGAATTCATGAAATGAGAATTTAATATACTACTATGTAAATGTATCAAGTAGGTGTTTCCTACAACTAATGCACATAACGAATAAAATTCGACCAAGTAACAAGGCCTATTACCTTGACAATCAACAATCATAGCTATCACAAAACTTCGTGCACCTAGTACACTCAACCAAGATGACTTCCTAGTAATCTGTGAATCGCCAAGGCGACTAATGTCCAGCGTCTATACTCCGCATAAACTATACTTTCTTAGGCTCTAGACCAAGTCTACAACCAATGCATACACTAAGCATCCTAACACAACGTTAACGTCTCAATACTCGCGGTGAAGCGTTAATCTCTCCCGTGCAACCATGATTATCTTCTAAGTCGCAACCTTCGACCTTCTCACAAGTCGAGTGGGCATCTACTCGCATAGTAACCACTAACAATAATATAGTATAATATTACTCATTACATAAAATATATTCTCTTAGAATATACTAACATCATACCAAATGATAAGTATCAATAAACAATTCACGCTTCATATATATATATATATGTATACATACTATGGCCTTTTCTTACATATCCACACGAACCATAACCATATACATATAACATAGTCTTATATATACATAGACTAATCACGAATCCATACACCATGTGCGATTACCTACAGGTAATTTACAAACAAACCATATCATATATCTATCTCACATTGGGGTATTATTCGATCAAGCAAATAACCAATAATACACAATACACCATATAATGTATGTAGGAATGCACATGAGCTACCAATTAAAAGCAGCGTACTCATAATAAGGGTAATAGTAGCAACGATATAATTTACGTATATGTATATACAGAATATACCTTCCTAAATCGGATAGGCCTCAAAACTCATGATGGCCAACCCCGCCACGCGCACGACCTCAAACTCTAGGCCGTCCACCGCTTGTCCTTCTTGGAGCCCTTTGGATTGTTGACTAGTACTCCCGGTGATTAACCCTCATCTTCGGGCAATCCTTACGAACATGATCACCGCCACGCGAAACACTTTCTGATTTACCCCAACATACGTTCTCGGCATGTCTGTCCTCATACAAAAATTACATACCACTTCGCCGCCTCGTCGTCTCTCGACTAGAGGTAGAAATGTCACTCTAATAGTCTTCGATGTTCTCTCTTTTGGCGTACTCCACGATGTCCAACTCCATAAACTTTGTTGAATCTTGAGCCACGGTCATATCTCTTTGTTCTAACGAGAATTCCATCTCTCTTCTTTCTCGAATTAATGTCGGAATAAACCGTATCGTAAACTCCATGACAAAATTCTCCCACACTCGAGGCACTCCATGCTTGTCCCCGATGGTCTCGTAATTCAAGCCACCAATGCTCGGCCGCACCATCAATCTAAACACACGCTAAGGTCACCATCTCTTCGATGTACAACCCAAAACTACAAAGATTTTCTACATGCTTTCTAGCAACGCTCCGCCTTAGTAGCATCGGCCTCCATCAAAACTTTTAGGTTTCAACTTCAAAAACTTCTCAAGGATGGTGAAATTGCTTTCTAGTCAATCATCGGTTGAGGAGTCACACACAACTCACTAACGTTTTCCCCTCTCTTGCCACCACGAGCTATACTCTAGAGGCCTATTAGAACTAGCTCACGCCAAGTTCCGGACATAATGCGCTTACAAGGAACACTCGGCGTTAATAACTTAACAATAAACCCAACCCAAACTAGGCCAAGGAACCTATCTGGCGAAATAGCTAACCTATAGCTCGATACCAAGCGTGACGGCCGACCCAGAATTCAATGCGGAATCCCAAGGTCGTGCCGTCAAGACAAGCTAAAAGATGGACAAGCACCCGCTAAGCGTAGTGGTGCGAGTCAAGAGTTGAACCAACAAACTCTAAACAGGAATGAAAAGCCATAACGGCAAAACCGAATATCCAAAAACTAAAATCTGCGGAAGCAAATCATAAATGGGACCAAAACCTATAGTTTTAAACTAAGGAATACCAAGGCGAGAGCGACTATCTCGACAAATCTGCGACTCGCGTGGCGCAACATTGCTTGCCGCATACAACAAACCATCGGCAACCTAAGGCCGGCAAAACAACAAGAATTCCAACGATAAGGCGACAACTCAAGCGGCTATAACATGCGGAGGAATAAATCAACTAATGAATAAGATATTCAAATTCTAACAACTAAACACAAGTCTCACGACTAACGTCGTCGGAGATGACAATACCAACATTACTAGAATGAGTGAGCTAAAGCATGCTCGGAATAATAAAAGGGAATAACTTCTAAAAGATACAACAGCTCGACCAACGAGTCGGCTACCAAAATAATACAATAACATAATACTAACATAACTACCCAAGTAAAGTTTACATAACTTCACGTCCGTGTCTCTCCTGAAGATAGTAAATACAATAATACTAATAAACCCAAGCTATCGCCCGGAAGACCACATTGCGATCAAGCCGAAGCTTCAGCGTACTAACGAGCTTACTGCAAAAACTAAGGAAAACAAACACACGAAATGAGTCATAATGACCCAGTAAGTTACTAAATGCAATGTATGGCATAGCATGGCGTGGCATGGCATAATGCACAAGCATATGTAAAATCATGGCATCTTAATCGTATACCGACAATAAACCTGTATTAAGTCATCGAATATCATAAACTTCATAAATCACATAGCACATTATCTTTCACATAAGTGCTCATAGAAAGCCACATAAAGGGATAGAAGATACCCAAATTGCTCCGTTGTGTTGCTCATAATACACAATGTTACTGGTTCGTGCCATGTTTGTGAATTCATCGACTTACCGAGAATTCTCTCGGTTTAGATAGCAAGCCAATGCGGCACTTAACTAATACGGCAAAGGGGCTACTTCCCCACTGCGGCCCACAGTGGAGGGGTGTGTGAGTCAGGTGCGGCGATCCATAGCGAGCACGAATCCCATAATTCGTGAGATGTATCGTCCCACCCGACGAAAAACAAACCATTTAATGCCAGCTGGACTCAATGCAATGCACAAGTAGATAATTACTCTCATGCTCAAACAAGAACCAAGACCGACCATAGCGGGCATACCAAATCAAGTAGGACATAAAGCTCTACACACCAATTTCAACAATGCATACTTGCATACTTAACAAATTCAACCAACTTATAAGTTTAGTCAAAGAACCACATAATGAGGTCTACTATAGCCCTCTACTCAGGATTAAACCAAAGACCATTATTTAGTCTAAAAACAATCATAAATCCATACTTAACATTTATCCTCACAAAAGGTACACGGACTTCAGCAAGTCCCAACGGTCTATATGTTCGACTTCTTCAAAGTCAATCTCACGAGTATCAAAAACTAAG
>CM028379.1:14411972-14500790 GCA_013146195.2 Codonopsis lanceolata
TAGAGGATCCTCTTGATTCAATTAGTCTTGATTATCAAACTCGGGAGCTAGATTTTCAAGGATTTCTTGATTTCTTCTAACAATATTTATATCTTGATTAAGTTATACCAATTTAGGATTCAAAGATCTACGACCGTGCATAAAAATTTAAAAGCAATTTAAAACAACTAACTATTAAGAACAAAATAAAATCTTTTTTGTATTTATTTTATATATATATATATATATTTATATATATATATATATATATATATATATATATATAAACTAAAATTAAACTAAAACTAAATTAAATTAAAAACTAGCTACCAACAAACTAACTACGTGAACTAGCTTGTCCCGACGCCAAAAACTTGATCGATGTTTTAATTAATCTTTTTCCTTGCAAGTGGACAAGACTATTATAGAATAGTATTGAGAAGCAAGGGTCGAACCCACAGACAAGTGATCACGAGCGATTGCAATTTATTGATAGCAAATTATTAATCTAAAGGGGTTTTTATATTTATTTCTATTCTAAACTACTATTTATATTTAGATGTTTAACTAATTAGCGGTAATTCGAATATGAAGATCTTATGGTGGGTGGCAATCTAGGATTACGGTTTCACTTGTATCTCCTTTATGTTCAATTCATAATAATTATCATTCAATGTCTTGGGTTCGTTCACTAAAATAGATATAGTACGTTGAACAATTGGTTCAGCCTCCATCCATAAAATTCATCCATTCTATATCCTAAGCACATGAATTTTAATCTAGTGTCACCTAGATTTATGATCTATGTCACCTAGATCATGTAAGAACACAGCCTAACTTATCACTCTGTGCATCGATAGGTCCAATTTATTGTGTTGGTGAGCCGTGTACGACATATGCACATTGGTCATGCGATTATCCGCACCTCTAAGGCCTTTATTATTTGCGATTACATTCATTTGTTCAAAGCAAAATAATATAGGGATTGATAAACAACACAATCAACAAGCATTGAATGAACATATATAAGAATCAAAACATAAATTTGATACAAGTTACCTCCCACCTCTAGATTATGGATGATTTAGTTCATCATAGACAATGAACACACATGGAGATGATCGGATACATGATTTGATCTTCAATACTTGAAATTACACAATCTAATTATGTTATACAATCTAAAAACTACCTAAAATCTACTTAAGGAGCTTCAACCGATTTTCTCTTTCTTGCTCTCGGCATCTAACTTCTATATATACGGGAGTTGTAATCCAATCGAACCTCTATGTGAAAATCTGAAAATCACGCATTCGACCACCTTGCGATTAAAGGTGTTGAAGTACTTGCGTCTGCAAACGCTTTGTTTTGTTTTGACTTTGCAGATTCTTGCCTACCTTGCGGTCGTACGATGGCCTGCGTTCGCAAGGTCTTCGAATTGACGATCTTCACTTTTCTTCATTTTTCCTCTTTGGCCCTTCTTGAAATTTGCACTAAAAACCACGGAGTTTGGCATATTTTTCACTAACCACGAAACTTACAAAACTCACAGAAACATATATTAGTAGCCAAAAGCCTCGTGAAATAGCATAATTTAAGTCATAGAAGCATATAAAATCGACGTTATAAAATACATCGATCAATGGCCTTCATATTTTCCATGTCGGCCTCCATTTTGGTGGTGGGGGAGTTAATTTGTTGGTATATCTTGTTTGGATTAGGGAAGGTTGCTTGGGTTAATTTAAGGTTGAGGGATCGGAGGTGAGGATTACGGGTTGGATATGGATATTGGGCATTATAAGGATGCAATTTGGATAAGGGTATTGGGTTGGATAAAGGTCTGGGTTGGTGGGTTTTGACCTTATATGGATTCGAGTTGGTGGGTTTTGGGTAGTATATAGATGCAGGGGTTGGTGTGTTATGCGGCGGTTTCGGTGAGGCGGGATCATTGAAAGGTAAGTATGTGGTAACTTGGCCTAGTGGGTTAAAGCTTTCGGGTCCATATGAGGGCTATTTAGGAGTGGGTTGATTATAGGAAAAGGGAGATCATTTGGGCTCTGGGGAATATTGGTGTTCGGGAGAGGGTATGGAGGATAGGACGGGTAAGGACTGATGTTTGGGTAGTTGGGACTTGGTGGAGGATTAGGATTCGGGGTAGTGGTAGTATTTGGTGGGCTAGTGTTTGGTGAGGTAGAGATGTTGATGCTTCTGGGGGATTATAGGGGGAAGAGTTCACCTCACCAGCTGGGATTTTAGACTTTGGACCGGACTAGCTATTTGGCATCATACGGTCGATCGTGCCCCAAATTACGGTCTAGCCACTGTTGCATTGCCGGAGTTTGAGCGTACCCTGGAGCCCCCAAATTTGTACCCATAGCGAACTGTTCACTTTCTGCTGCCATACTACTCGGATCGTACCCTACGAGGCGATTTAGCCCTACGTCTGAAGCGATACCTGTTACGATTTACGCACTACTTTCCTATACTAACCGGCCAATACTATCTCTGCCTTTCCAAATTCGGGCCATGTTTTTGAGGAAAAAGGGTTATGGAGGAGGTATCGGAAAGGCTGGAAGGCTTTTCGGGACTTGGGTACATCGTGCCTTTTATTAGTAAATTTTATTATTATTTATTTTTGTTCCCTAAATTGGCCAGGATAAGCACACCTTTATTTTGGCGATCTCATGACTTTTCTGGAGTGGAATCTTTCTCCAGTATAGGACCAACGTATTCCACTGCCTTTCGACTCCCAAGGACGGGCCGATCAGGCGAAGGGCCTATACTCTTTCCAGGATCCACCATTCGAAATGGTCTAGGTCGAGCATCAAAGAATGATAAATTAGCCCTTTCTTATTTATTCATATATATTTTTTTGTGCGCAATTTATTTTTATTTATTTATTTATTTATATTATTAATTTTTCGCGCATTTTTTATATTATTATTTCTTTTGTATATACATATATATATATATATATATATATATATATATATATATATATATATTCTGACTCACAATTGAGAGATGCAAAAGCAGTCGGTCTATGAAATCACGAGAATCTATATGCATTCAGCGTTGGCTCATGCGGGGGTAGAGTGGTCATGGTGTAGGGTAACGATTCGGAATATACTTATATGTGTGCACGTGTATGCGGTATCTAAGCGATAAAATATTTATTTATTTACATATATATAAACAGAAAAATAAAAACTGATATGGCATGTCTTGCTGTTATGTGTGGATTTTCTCGGCTTTTTAATTTGAGCGCAAACAACCAAACACGCCACATTAAGAAATAGAAAGAAAAGTGGGGAAACTATCTATTTTTATTAATTACAAATTGGTCCTATATCCTCAAAATAAAATGGCAGAATAAATGCAGATATGTACATATTGTACAGAATGATAAAAATAAAATAAAAAGAAAGATGAGCGAAAAGAAATAATAATATAGAGCCGAGAGTAAAAGCGATATAAAAATAAAGCCCGGCCCTTTTATTGTCTTTGCCGAATTTTATTGTAACATATATATATATATATATATATATATATATATATATATATATATATATATATATATATATATACTATTTTTTAATTTTTTTTATTTTGATTTTTAAAATAATATTTTTAAATATATCAGTAACGACTATCGAACAAGCTAGCAAAGATGGATGATCATATCCACAAATATAGAACAGTGATATAGGAGCACTTAATATTCAAATGCATAAATTAATATAATAAGCATACTTTATCGAGAAAAAATAAAAACAAAAAGTTTTATTTTATGAGTCTAGTCCTCCATTTTATTTAAAATAAAACAACTCCCAAGCCCAGTCGCCTTGTGGGTCGCTTGGCCATTCGTGGTTAGAGATGCGTATACGTTTGGATCGGTGACATCCTTGCTCTCGTTCCACCCTCTCTTTTTTAGGGAAGGCAGAAATCAAAAGTGCGAGAGAGAGTGTTGTCTAGAATACTTATTGGAATGCGTCTCGGTTGACTTGGTGGATTTTTGATCCAATATGGGAACTTTGGTTTTCACATCAAGTTATCCCTTTTTAGGGGATACCGGGATATGGGAATGGCATCACCCTTTCATATCATTCTCCCTTTTTTGGGGAAGCGGGAAAAGTGCAAAAAAGGATATTGCGGCGCCCCCATGGATTTTATAAAATAGCCTTATGGCTCATTTCGGATCACTATGGGAGCTTTGGGTTTCCCACATCAAGTTATCCCTTTTTTGAGGAGAATACACCACCCTTTCATTCTCATTTTCCCTTTTTTAAGGAGAAAGCAGAAAAGTGCAAAAAGAGGTGTTCTTGCGACTTTGGATCCAAAAGTTTTTAGAGTCGCCATCTTTATTTTAAGGCAAAATAAAGCAAAACCAAAAAAGAAAAATAAACCATAGAAAAAGCGTGTTCGGAGGCTAAGTTACGAGTTGGGAAGGTGCTAGGCACCCAACTCGCCCTTCCGTCTCAAAAATAGTTTTTGGCTAAAGTATGCTTATTGTTATATTTATTTAGCGAGATAAATAAAGCATTAAAAAGGCAGAGAAAAATAAAACAAACACATCGCGTGGCTACATTATTCTGGACTTGCGACCATCTCCTTACAATAAATTATAAATATATTTAAAAATATTTGGCCATTATAACGACTTTTTCACATAATATTTCCCAATCTAATCCGGGTAGAACAACGGCTTATATTGGCTACATTGGGCCGGATTTAAATAATAACTTTTTTTAAAAAATAAATAAAGAAAACGCCCTTAAATGCTGTTACCTTTTAGAGCAGTAGTGTGCTCGATATGTCCTTCAGGGAGAGGGAATCTTTGTTGTTGTTGTTGTGATTCGGGCAATATGACTGCTTATTCGGGATGACTTTGGCTCGTTCACTCGGGCAGAATGATGGCTTATTTAGGGAGGTTTTGGCCTTTTTGGTTGAGCGGAATAACGGCTTATTTTTTTGTGTATTTCAGCACATTACTCGGGCAGAGTAACGGCTTACTTTATGGATTTTGGGCAAAGGAAATGGGGTGGATACCTAACTACTAGGCTAGGGATCAGTTGTAACCGATGGATTTAAGTTTTCGCGGAGTTTGGACGGGGTTTGGAACCTTTGGTGGGCTACACACACCTATCTCGCACCTCTCACTAAAACTCGGCGTTCTTAAAACGCGAAGAGAAATTATCAGAATTTCGTTGTCGATTTTTCTAAACACTGAAGAGGGAGCCCAACACTCATATTTATAGGTGGGGTGAGGGAGTCATCGAGAATTATGAGAATTCCTCAACCGGCTTCGTTCAAGCGTGCACCCCAGCGAGGGATTGCACAATGTGTTAAGTCGAGTGCTGTTAGCACCCGGCGCGTCGACTCCTCTCTTGCTTGGCACGGCGCCCAACATTTTAGGCCGCCAAGCTCCTATTTAACTTCCAATTTTGACACTTTCACCCCTCGCAATTCACTGTTTTGCGCATCCTGCTTTGCCTTTCGCATTTTTGACTCCTCTAACTTGACATTTGTGAAGTTTGAACAGTTCTTGATATCATATGTCAGAGTCACATACCAGGGGTACGAAATTGGGGTGTCTAGAGTCTCTGACCAAAATCCACCGTTGATGTACCTTAGGTTGATGGGGGAGAGGAACTGTGGCATCAATAGTTTCATTATGAAGACCGTCCTTTAGAAGTTCCACACTGGGTTGCTTAACAAACTTGCCTCTATCCGTTGTGACCACTTTAGCCGCCTCTACAGTGCCCACGTGAGACGGTAGCTTTGCAAAGGGAAGATCATTACCTTGCCATGAAAGTTGTCCGCGATGTTACCCTTTTTTACATTGACTTTTAATGTGACCTAACAAACCACACCCCACACAATAGCTAATGTTTCCCTCAAATTCAAGAGGCTGCCAAAACCCATCTTATTTACTCGAGCCAATCCAAACCCGAGATGGAAGGGGAAGAGAAACATCAATTTCAATACACATTCGAGCAAAAATCGCGTCGAACTAAAGTCAAGGTTTTTTCATCTACTCGTAAGAAATTCCCTAACAATTCTTATGTACCAAGAATGAAGGGTTAAAAAACATGAGAGGGATATGATAGAGTCAAACCCAAACCGCAACCTTAGTGACATATTTCCTGAACGCAAAATCCACCGACCACCGAAATGATCGTTACATACAAGATTCAATCATATGTGACTCTTTAGATAGAGCTAGGATCAGATCCTTCAGGGACGACAACCTGACCATAACATGCCGCGGGTCCAATAAACCTACCACAAACAGACCTTTAAGGTTCCAATTCTTAGCAATGTCAGCCTGGATGACATTCACTGTTGGCCGACCTGAGGAAAATTTGAGAATCAGGGTATTCTCGAATTGTTTCGCCGAGGCTTCCAATTCCACCGTAGAAAAGACACAAGATCGTCCGCTAACCAATCGCTTTTGTCGAGGGACCAATGGAACAGCTTTAAGAGCTGGCAACGCATGACCAACAAACGGCTTCGGTTGAGCAACTACATTAGCATAGGATACAGGAGACCCAGAAGCAACCAGAGCAGAACCACATGCGCCTAGGTCCAGTTGGATTGGAGGCGTAGCCTCCTTGGCCGCCGCCATACACATTGAACCCTAATCAGGGCATAAAACTAGAGAGAGAAAAAACTAGAGAGTACTGTCGACCGTGATAGTAGGTCGAGTGTCGACCTTGTCGCTCGATTTACATCCATTTGAGTGCACGATCATGTCGTCAACAAAGACCTCCATTTCTTTATGGGTCATGTCGTGGAAGAGGGTGGTGGCAGCCCTTTGATAAGTTGCTCCGGTATTTTTTATCCCAAATGGCATGACATTGTAGTAGTAGGTCCCCCAAGGAGTAGTAAATGAGGTCTTCTCTTGGTCCTCTACTGCCATTTTAATTTGATTGTAGCCCAAAGATGCCATCGATTTAAGGATCTGTTTTTGTGAGCAGCGACGGCGTCTACCACACTATCAATATTAGGTAGAGGAAAGTCATCTTTGGGCGATGCCTTATTGAGGTCACGGAAGTCTACACAAATCCGAACCTCCCTGTTAGGCTTGGGAACGGTCATTATGTTGGACAGCCAGATCGGGTACTCGACTACCTAAATGAACTTGACGTGCAGTTGCTTCATAATTTCTTCTTTGACTTGTAGTGACCATTCTGGCTTAATTCGGCGGATCTTTTGCTTGATTGGTCGAGCATCCGGATATATGGGGATCCGGTGTTTTACTATGACTGGGTCTAGCCCGGGCATATCTTCATAGGACCATGCAAATATGTCCACGAACTCTTTGAGGAGATCAATGAGTGCTACCCTTTCAGAGCCTTGCAGGTAGTTGCCGATTTTGATTTCTTTTACTTCATTGTCCAGCCCCAGGTTGATAATGGACAAGTCTTCAGTTGCTGCTGATGAATGATGTCGTTCCTGGTGCTCAACTGACTTTACAAGTTCGATCAAATAATTTTATCTTTTGGGTCCATTTTATCAAATGACTCATTATTATAATTATTTAATGCGTCTTTTAATGTAGGTGCAACTAAGCAATAAGCAAAGACATTTAGATTATCATTAATAGCAAACTGTACAGGGTTATTTACATTATTGAGGACCTGGGGTTTGAGATCCTCAACTTAAGGGAGCGGATCGGTAGATGACCAATCTGTAAAGCTAGGGGAAGAAATAGGGATAGTATATCAGATGCGGTCCACCAGATCTGCAGGCGTCAAAAGCGGGCCGGTCGTAGTATACCAGTTCTGCAGAGGCTTATCAGTAATAAGCTCAAACTCAGCAGTGAACTTTTCATAATCAGTGCCTCCATCTATCATACCCAGGAAGCTATCTCCTAGACTGTCGTCATCTAATAAGGCCAGAGCATAATTATCTTGGTCTATAGACCAAGTATTTTCAATAGTGACAGTCTTATATGCAGTGCTACGGGGCTCCATGGTAACCTGTTCCATTCTATCTGTGAGAATACTGACATCTTCAAAGATTTCCCAACCAAGGCATCTTTTTCCATTCTGGTCTAACCAGGGCTCAGGAAACATGTGATAGGCTTCTATTTCCCCTTTCCTTATAAAGTAACCATTTAAAGTTTTTCTATATGGTTGGAGAGGGGATATTTATAAGGATGTTTTTATTTTTCTACCTTTCTTTTCTCACGCTTTTGTTTCATGACTGCGGCTATTTTAGCTTGAGTAGGCGTGTATCCTAGACCAAAAGGAGGGATACATTCCTTAAGTTCATACTGGTCTAAATTAACAAGTCCTTGCTGATTTCTGCCAAGACCCAGACCATGCATATAATTCATTTTTCGAAACATGTTTAAAGAGACCATGTTTCCTAGGGATGTGGCTTTCTTTCCAATGATGTCAGTTTCTCGGCCATATTCAATGGAGTTGACCACAGCTTGGGGGATAACCTCGAAGCCACTGAGAAAAATACCCGTGTCTTCATGCTCTATCTCGAGGATTGGGATATCCTCGCTTTCTTTGTTTTCCACAATCTTATCAGCTAAAATAATTACTATATGGTCATCGTGGATGAATTTGACACGTTGGTGCAATGAAGAGGCTACCCCCTTTACCCCATGGATCGAAGGGCGTCCCAATAATAAGCTAAAAGTGGCTGGTATGTCCAGGACTTGGAATTCTACCGGCATGGTTAATGGCCCAATAGTCAGCGTTAGGGTGACCACCCCTAGGACACATTGACTAATGTTTTCGTATGCCCTTACTGTCTGCGATGAAGGAGCTACTTCTGATATTTTTGTTCCCAGCTTGGTCAACATGCTAGTGGGAAATATATTCAGAGAGGACTCATTGTCTATCAGAACTCGGGGAACTTGTTTTTCCATTATTCCCACAGTGATATGGAGAGCATCAATGTGGTTGGTTCCTTCCTTCGGTAGATCTAGATCAGTAAACATTATCGTATTCCCAAAGTGAATGTTTCCAATCATTTGAGTGAGCTCATTGGGCGAGGTTTCAATGGGAATGACTGCCTAGCTTAAAGATTTATCCAGCGTATCACGGTGGGTTTTAGAAGCACAAAGCAAGCCCCATATGGATATGTTGGCTTGAGTTTTCTTCATGTGTGCTAATAAAGTATCTTCCACCGTTTAGCCCCATTATCTGTTTCTTGGTCTTTTCTAGAGTGGTCACCTCTTTCCAGGTTTGGCTGGTAGGCTCGGCTAGATCGGGTAAGGTGGCTAACATCCCCACCGACCCAAGTGGCTTTTCAATATTGCAAGTATTTTGGCTACCCAGGATAGTGTCCCAAGAGAGCATATTGCAGCTAGGTTGTTTTATGGATAAAGATGGAGAAAAGGGAACAAGAATATATGGTAATAGGTGTTTATTTATTTCGAATTTGGGTACATATTTTTTTTCATCAACCTCAATCATATTGATTTGAGGTAGAGGGTTATTGACTATATTTGGTCTTGGAGAAGGCTTTTCAATAACCTTATCATCTATGAGGTCCTGGATAGCTTCTTTGAGTATATAGCACTTATCGGTGAGGTGACCACTGCAGCGATGGAATTCACAGTACTGAGCATGATTCCAAGTCCTAGGCAGGGGGTTCGGTGGTTTATAGCCTTCCAATGGCTTTAGCACTCCCTGTGCCATTAGCCCCTGTAGTATCAAAGACTGAAGAGCTTGCAGTTCATCATAATACCGGTTCCCTCTGTTCTGATTTCTAAATTTTTTGTTTGGGCCATTATTTCCTCCAAATACGTTGACAGACCTGTCTGATCCGTAAGACCATGGAACAGTTCTATAGCTTTGAGTAGGAAAATAGGATGATACATTTCCTACCATATTGATGACTGGTGCTAGTGCGGCTGCCTTTCCTTTAGAGTAATGGAAAAAGCTAGGGGACGTATTGACTTTTAATTGCCCCGTCCGTATATCTTCATCAATACGGGTGCCTATCTCAACTATTTCTTTAAAATTGCTATAGGGGAGATACCGCATGTGCTCCAGGTATGTGGGTTGGAGGTTTTTAATGAACAACCTGGAGGACTCAACCGGATTAGGTCCGTCGAACGTCTGGGCCAATTTTCTTTTCCACTTAACTGTAAATTCAGCACAGGTTTCTTTTTCTCTTTGGGTGCACGACTCAAGGTCTCTTTTATTTTCAGGGCTGGTGTTGTCTTTGTACCTTTCAAAGAACCCTTCAGCTATTTGGTCCCAAGTACTCATGGTGCTACTATTTGACAACATTAGCCATTGCTTGGCAGCCCCTGTTAGGGTGAGACGAAAATTGGAAGCCATAGCCTCAAAGCTAGCCCCCCTTAACTGCATGCCAGTGGAATAAGATTTTAAGTGGGATATAGGGCATCTAGTCCCATCAAATTTTTATATGTCAGACATTTTGAATTTTGAAGGTAGTATTGCTGAAGGTTGCAATGCCAATGCCCGCGTAGAAAATTCACCTTTGTTTAGAAGTTTGAGCATCATGCTTTTCATGTTTTCCATGTCAGCCTCCATTTTGGTGGGCGTGGGAGTTGGTTTTTGGTATATGCCGGCAGGATTAGGGAAGGCTGGGTTAATTTCTGGCTGTGATATTTGGTAAGGATTATGGGCTGGATAAGGATTTTGGGCTGGATAAGGATTCTGGGCTGGATAAGGATTTTGGGCAGGAAAAGGATTTTGGGTTGGTGGACTATTGGCGGTTTCAGTTTGGCGGCCAAGATCATTAAAATGTAAATAGGTGGTAACTTGGCCTGGCGGGTTATAGCTTTGTGGGTCCATATGTGGGCTATTTTGGAGTGGGTTCATTATGGGAAAAGGGAGGTCATTTGGGCTCTGGGGTATATTGGTGTTTGGGAAAAGATATGGAGGATATGATGGGTAAGGGTTGATATTTGGGTAGCAAGGACTTGGTGGAGGATTTGGATTTGGGTTAGTGGCAGTATTTGGGGGGTTGGTGTTTGGCTGGGAAATTGGGTTTGGAGGAACATGGGAGGTTGATGCTTCTTGGGGAACTGCAGGGGAAAAGATTACCTCACCACTGGATTTTAAATTTTGCACGATATTAGCCATCTGGTTCATTATACGGTCAGTCTGTGCACCCAAATTTTGGTCTTGCCATCGCCGCATTGCTGAGTCGAGCGCACCTGCAGCCTCAGATCTGCACTCCATAGCGGATGTTCACTTTCTCGCCATACTTCGGATCCGCACTTCGAACCGACTCGCCCTTACCTAATCTGCCCCTAATATTTTCTGATCTGCTTTTTGTACCCACATCCCGTATCAACCGGCCAGAACTATCTCTACCTTTCCAAATTCGAGCCAGGTTTTTTAGGAAAATGGGTTTGGAGGTATCATAAGGCTGGCTGAAGGCTTTCTAGGCTTGGAGTATAGCGTGCGTTTATTAGTATAAGTTTTTATTATTATTATTATTATTATTATTATTATTATTATTATTATTATTATTATTATTATTATTATTATTATTATTATTATTATTATTATTATTATTTTCCTACAATTGACCTGATAAGCACCTGCTTTATTTTGATAGTCTCAGGGCTTTTCCTGAAATAGTGAATTCTTTCTCCAGAGTATTGGACCAACGTATTCTACCTGTCTTTTGACTCCCCAAGATCGGACTGATCTCAGACGAAAGGCCTATACTTTTTTATTTTTTTGCTATTCTTTTTTTTTATCATCATTTCTTTTTTTACAGGGCCTGATTCACGATTTAAAGAGGCAAAAACCGGTCGGTCTTTGAAGTGTCATGAAAGTCTATATGCATTCTAACGATAGCTTATGTAGGGGGTAGGCTGGTCATGGTGTAGGGTAGCAATTCGGAATATATTTACATGCGTGCGCGTGTGTGTGGCATCTAAAACACAGTAAAATCTTTTTTTTTTCAGATATTAAAAAAAAACATATATGGCTTGTCTTGCTGTTATTTATGAATTTTCTCAGCTTTTTTAGTTTGAACGCGAGCAAGCAAGCAATCACATTAAGAAATAGAAAGAAAAGCGGAGAATCTATTTATTCCTATTAATTACAAATTGGTCATAATCCCCAAAATAAAATGGCAAAATGAACGCAAATATATACATATTTTGCGGAATAAAAATAATAAACATAACAAAATAATATATAGAGCCGAAAATGAGGCAATATTAAAAATAAAGCCCCAACTCTTTTATTGTGCCGCCCGGAAATTTATTGCATATATACTTTTTTTTTTGAAAAAAAAAATTGATATATATTTTTTGAAATTTGTTTTTTTTATTATTTTTTTTGAAAAAACTATATTTTTAAACATACATGTAACAGTTACTGGAACGAAATTTTTGCAAAATGGAGGATCATATCCACAAATATAGACACGGATGTATAGGAACGCAATATTCAAATGCATAAATTAATATAACAAGCATACTTTAGCCAGAAACAAAGAAAAACAAAAAAAAATTTTTTTTTTTTTTATGAGTCTAGTCCTCCATTTTTATTTATAATAAAAACGATCTCCCCAGCAGAGTCGCCACTATGGGTTCCCAGGATACGCCCGTGCCCCGCGCGCCCTTGGATAGGGGTGCACGTACGTGCGGAAGTGGGACACCACGCTTTTCATTCCACCCTCCCTTGTTTAGAGAATGACGAAATTAAAAATGCGGAAAGGGTGTTGTCTTAAAAAGCGCGTTGAATAAGCCTCGGTAACTTCAGTGAATTTTTTGTCCAATATGGGAGCTTTGGGTTTTCTACATCAAGTTATCCATTTTTTAGGGAATACCAGGATGTAGGAATACATCACACTTTCATTTTCATTCTCCTTCTCCCTTTTTTAGGGGAAAACGGAAAAGTGCAAGAAAGGAATGTTGCGAGGCCCCACTATGGATTTTATGAAAATTGTCTTATGGCCTATTTCGGATCACTATGAGTGCTTTGGGTTTTCTATATCAAGTTATCCTTTTTTTAAAGGATACCAGGATATAGGAACCCTTTTTTAGGGAAAAACGAAAAAGTGCAAGAAAGGAGTGTTGCGAGGCCCCATTAGATCCAAAATGTTTTATAGAGTCGCCATCTTTATTTTAAGGAAGAAATAAAGAAAAACCAAAAAAGAAAACCAGAGATTGCAAAAAACGGGTTCAGAGGCTAAGTTACGAGTTGGGAAGGTGTTAGGCACCCAACTCGCCCTTTCGGTCTCAAAAGCGGTTTTTGGCTAAAGTATGATTTTTGTTATATTTATCTAGCCAATAAATAATGCATTAAAAGACAGAAAATAAAAGCAAATACATCCAGTGCTACATTATTTAAGGTGGATACCTAGCTAGAGGGTTAGGGATCACTTTGACCGGTTGGATTTGCTTTTGGCGGAGTTTTGGCAGGGTTTCGAGGCTTTATAGGAGGATCGCTCCCTATCTCACTTCGCTCACTATTTTCTCTCAGCGTAACAACTACGCGGAGAGTTTGTGATCACTGATCGGTGTACTGAAAGCGAACCCCAAGCCTTCTATTTATAGGCTGAAGAAGGGACTCATCGGGGATTACAATTTTACTCTTGGTGCTTCATTTCCTTGTACATCACGCATCAAAAGCTGCACAATGCATTAACTGGGGAGCCACTGTAGCAGTACTGTAGCTCTCTGGGCGCTGCCATAACACCTTAGCATTTTTTGCACTTTTAGCCCTTGCATTTTACTGTTTTGTGCATCCTGCTTTGCCTTTTACATTTTTAAATCCTGTAACTTGATATTTGTTAAGTTTTAACAGGTTTTGATATCACATGCTAGAGTCACATGCCAGAGTTACATACCATGGGTACGAAATTGGGGTGTCTACACCATGACTTTTGAATGAAATATTTGAATTTAGTTTACTTTAATTATTTGATTTCAGATTTAATTTTTTTTGTAAAATGTGAAATATTCAATCAGGTACAATGCTTTAAAAAATTATATATTTATTATTTGTAAAAAAATCACAATATAAATTTGCAATAGAATCTTCTATTGCAATAATATTTTTTAAAAAAATTTAATTACAAACTAGCAATAGAAATACATAAACATTGTAACGTAATAGTCTCTGTTGCAATAATGTAACAGAAAAGTTAGTTGTAAGAATGCAACGAAAAAGTCTGTTGCAACAATGAAACGGAAAAGTCTTTTGCAAGAATGTAACATAAAAGTTTTTTGCAAGGATGCAACGAAAAAGTCTGTTGCAAGAATGCAACAGAAAAAATTAGTTGCTAGTTGCAGTGGACGTGAAATGCCTTTGGGAAGCACCTTTGCAATCGAAAAAATTGAAATTGCAATGCTCGATTTTCGTTGCAATATCATGCAACGGAATAAATACGGCTGTACAAATTTTTCAACAAGCGTTTTCCAAACCGAATTTGCAACAAACTTTTTATGTTTCAATCATCTAATTGTAACGGATTTTCAATTTTTACAACAGAATTTTCCATTTCAATTGCTCTATTTTCTTGTAGTGATGACAGTGTAGCAATATGTTCCCCAAGGGTTGATGAATGAAGTTTTTTTCCTAGTCCTCTACTGCCATTTTGATTTGGTTATAGCCTAGCATGCCGTCTACAAAGGATCTTAGTTTGTGAGAAGCCACAGCATCTACCAAAATATTAATGTTGGGTAGAAGGACGTCGTCTTTGGGCGATGCCTTGTTGAGGTCACGGAAGTCTACGTAGATCCGAACCTTTCCATTAGATTTTGGCATAGTCACTATGTTTGACAGCCAAATTGGGTGCTTAACTACCCAGATAAACTTGACGTGTAGATGCTTCATGATCTCTTCTTTCACTTTCAGTGACCATTTTGGCTTAATTCTGCGGAATATCTGCTTAACTAGCCTAGCGTCTGAGTATGTAGGAATTTGGTGCTCTACAATTGCTGGATCCAACCCAGGCATGTCTTCGTAAGACCATGCAAAGACATCTGAAAACTCTTTGAGTAGACTAACCAATGTTGCTCTTTCTGACCCTTGTAGTGAACTGCCTATTCGGACCTCTCTGATCTCACTTTTCAGGCCCAGATTGATAACAGACGAGTCTTCTTCTAATGTTGTTGATCGGTGCTTTTCTCGTTGGTTGAATGAATTTCCGAGCTCGATTAGGGATTATTTATCTTTTTTATCCATTTTGTTAAATAACTCATTATTTATGTTAGTTAATTCATATTTTAGCATAGGTGCAACCAAGGAATACGCGAAGACATCGAGACTTTCTTTATTAGTTTCATGGGTTACAGGGTTGATTACATTATTGAGATCCTGGGGTTTGAGGTCCTCAATTTCAGATAGCGGTCGGAAAGGTGACCAATTCGTGGGAAAAAAGGAAACAGGGGGAAAGGTGTATCTGAAATGGTCCACCAAATCTGCTATTGTCAGGAGCGGTCTAGCCATTGTATGCCAATTTCGTAATGGGTTATTAGCGATAGCCTCAAATTCTGTCTGGAGCTCTTCCTATCTAGTTCCTCTGTCAATCATACCCAAGAAACTATCCCCCATAAAGTCATCACAAAATAAGGCCAAGGCATAGTCATCTTGATCTATGGTCCAAGTTTTTTCGATCGTGACAGTTTTATATGCGGTGCTACGGGGCTCTAGGATGATCTTTTCCATTTTGGTGGCGAGACTGACATCTTCGAATATTTCCCAACCAGGGCGTCTTTTACCATTTCGGTCTATCCAGGGTTCTGAGAACATGAGATAGGCATCTGTTTCTCCTTTCCATACAAAATACCCATTTAGAGTTTTTCTATATGGTTGTAGAGGAGGATCCTTGTAAGGTTTCTTTTCACGTTCTGCCTTATTCTTTTCACGTTTTTGTTTCATGACCACAGCTACCTCGGCTAGTGTAGGTTTGTATCCTAAACCAAATGGAGGAGTACATTGATCAGCCAAAGACCAAGACCAGGCATATAATTCATTTTTTAGAGAATGTTTAACGGGACCATGTCTCCAAAGATCGTGGTTTTCTTTCTAGTGATGTTAGTCTTTCACCCATATTCAATTGCATTGACTTTGGCCTGAGGGATGACTTCAAAGCCACTTAGGAAGATACTTGTGTCATCATGCTCTATCTCGTGGATTGGGATATCACCACTTTCTTTGTTTTCTACGATTTTATCAGCAAGTATGATTACTATGTGGTTATCGTGGATGAACTTGACACGTTGGCGCAACGAAGAAGCTACAGCTTTCACCCCATGGATCCAAGGACATCCCAGCAATAAACTGAAAGTGGCAGGAATGTCTAGGACTTGGAATTCAACTGGCATAGTCAGTGGCCCAATTGTCATCATCAGAGTTACTACTCCTAGAATACATTGACTTGTGTTGTCATATGCCTTTACTGTTTGTGATGAAGGAGTTAATTCTAAGATCTTTGTCCCCAGTTTTGATAATGTGTTTGTAGGACATACATTCAAAGATGAGCCATTGTCTATTAGGACCCGAGGAACCCTTTTTTCCATAACCCCTATAGTAATGTGAAGAGCGTCAATGTGGTTGGTTCCTTCTTTTGGCAGATCCAAATCGGTGAACATAATCTTATTCCCAAAGTGTATGTTTCCAATCATTTGGGTTAGCTCGCTTGGAAATGTTTCAATAGGGATAACTGTCTGACTTAGGGATTTGGCCAGTGTGTCGCGATGACTTTTGGAAGAACACAACAAGCCCCAGATGCATATGTTAGCTTGGGTTTTTTTTTTCATTTGAGCTAACAGGGTATCTTCCATACTCTTAGCCCCAGTGTCGATTTCTTTATCTTTCCCAGAGTGGTCACCACTTTCCTGGTTTGGTTGATATGCCCGACCAGATCTGGTAAGATGGCTGACATCCCCACTAATCCATCTTGTTTTCTAAGTGTTGGTCATAGCTTGACTATTGCCCAAGATAGTGTCCCAAGAGAGCATGTTGCAACTAAGCTCTTTTATACAAAAGGGAAAAGATTTAGTTTCTTTATTTCAGTTGAGCAGAAATATACATCTTTGATCTTGTCAAACTTTCTTTGTTTGATCTAGGATAAGGGGTTGTTCTTTAGTATCTGCTATTGTGATAATCTTATTGTCGATGAGGTCTTGGATGACATTTTTAATCAGATAGCACTTATCGGTGGAATGACCACTGCATCGATGATATTCGCAATACTGGGCATGATTCTATGAGCTAGGTAATGGGTTTGGAGGTGTATAATTTTTGATCGGTTTAAGCTGACTGTGGGCCCATAGTGTTTGAAAAATCATAGACCTCGAAGCAGGCAAATCATCATAATGCCTTTGATCGTGTTCCCTCCTTCCTTTCAGATGAGGTAAGATGTTTGGCTGGGATTTGTTTGAGTAGCATGACTGTATATCCTCTTTTTGGCTTGGGTAGCTTTGTGCAAGAAACTCATTGCATGTGTTTCTATTTGAGGGGAGTCGTTCCTTTTCATGCATACAAATCATTCCAGTTAGTGACCCATGGGTCATTTACTGGGTATAGTTGTTTGAAAGATCAAAGGGGAGGTAGTCTTTTTGGTCATGGTAACAGGCGTTTAGATGAGTGAGTTCGGGGTTGGCGTTTGGGAATGGTATGCTTAGTGGACTGGAGTTGTGAATGTTTGGAATGATATTGCTTTGGAAAACAGGGTTGGTATTTGGTTGAGTGTTGGTATTTGGTTGAGTTTTGGGATTTTGAGGAAGGTACTTTGTTGATTATTGGAATACGCTTCTTGATAATTTAATTATCACCTTGCATATTCCATATATAATCTGATTTGCTTGCCCCCATTACAAGTGAATCATCACAAGTGACTAAAAGGTCTGCATTCCGGTTAGTGTGGCAACTTGTGTGATTTCACATAGGTCTTAGATTAGGTGTAACCTGATCTAGTCCTACCTCCTATATGATGATCAAAAGCGCATTTTCAGATTGCACGTAGCACCGAAGACTTGCAAAGCAATGTCCAAAGCCTTCAGCGGTAGACATGCCACAAGTTCAAAAGCTCATACCGGCAGACATCAACTCCCCTATATCGGAAGACTTGCTTCCACTGGTGTGAAGCTCTCCAACAGCAGAGGTCAAAATATGTACGTGCTACAAGGAAAAGTCGACTAGCCGATCAAATCAAGATAAATATGTCTATGCCTCATAAAGCCTAACATAACTTGAAGCTACAAGACTTTCTCTCACTCAAGTAGTCTGTTAAAGTCAAAAAGCAAATACTTTATCGGACAGACCGCAAGACAGTGCAACAGACGTCAGACCTACTCTTCATAGACCTATCAACCTAGTCTGACAGACAACGAGTTCCAAGATCTACAAGAAGAAATCGCCGCTCAAACCAGTCAGAGATCTTGTTGACAAAGATCTATATCCGATAGTCTTCAACCATTATATCTCCAACAGATAGAAATCTTCATCTTCATCCCTCAACGATCATATTGATTCTCGCCTATATATATACCAGCTCTCTTGCTTAGAATACAGATATAGAGATATACATGTGTATGCACTACGGTGATAGAGCATCACAGTGAGCAACGAGTTACTCAATCTTCTCAAGAACTTCATAGGAAAGGAAATCACCAAAGAGATCGTCTTCACTAATGTATCTCTGATTTCTACAACAGATTGCAGTGTACTCATCCAGCTCCCTGCAAAACACCATAAGTGGATTGCAAGGAAGAAAAGCCTGGATACGAGAGAAGAGTGATCAGAAACTTCAATAGGCAGAGATCAAGATCTGAAAAGTGATGTTGGACAATGTCTGAAGAAAAGGAAGAGTTGTCTGTAGATATTGCATTCATATCTTCAGATTTGTATTTCCATACAAATGCTGTTGATTGTGCAATTATCAATCATCATGGGAGGATGAGTGCTTATGCACTCACACCGTTCAGATATTTTTATATTTGAATGACCATATAATCATCTTCTCATAACAGTTTCTCATTCTCGTCTCCTATTGTCCTTTGCAAGCTTAAACAGATCCTTGAATGAATAATTAAGCAAGGATTGTGACTTAGGAAAAGAAAACCAGAAACTGTACATAGATTATTTAGACTGATGTAATATGTCATTTATCTTAGAATAAATTCATATGTTCTCACTAATGTTTTATCCTCCAGTCCTTAAATATCTATGAGGTTTTTATAAATGATTTATCTTTAGAAAAACCACTCTCTACTTGATCTCCTAAACCTGCATTTGAAAGAAGAAATAAGTGTGTTGTTCTTCTGAACATATATTCGTGTATAACCACTTATGACTTCTCCAAATCATAGACTCTCTACTTTCCGCTGCACAAATCTTTTACAAGGATTTTGATTTGAACTAACAGTTTATCTGCAGAGTTGTTACTTATGTGTTGAGTAAGTCTATCGATAGCCTCTACCAGCAGACATACTCAACTTGATAAACTGTCTTTGCCAACTAAACTACGCTTTATGAATATCCAAAAGAAAAGTTTTTAAATTGGCATAATAGGCTATTCACCCCCCCCCTCTAGCCTATTTGAGCATTATTGTGGACTAACATACTTTCTGTTGGATTAGAGAAGTTGATTCCTGGAAGGAGGGAGTTATCAAGGGGAGGTAGCCGACTTCTGATTCGATGAGAAAACATAGTGAAGATTTTTGATAAACTTTCCTAAAGATCTCCAACTACTTAGCTTACAACTCTTCCTACATGAGCATCCAATTCTCTTTTCATCCAGTTCTGGAATTCAAGGTGTGGGGCATATCTAGGAGCCTCTATTTCTGCTCCAAGACCAGTTTGTTCATTACTGGTACCCATAGCGATCTGTTTGTTTTTGGCGGCCATTCTTCCCAAATCTGTACCCTCTGAACTGATTCTTATACTTTATAACCTGACCTTTGTGTATGTATCTCATATCAAACGACCAGTGCTATCTATTCCTTTCCAAATTCTGGCCATGTTTCTGAGGAAAAGGGTTAAAGGTATTGTAGACACCCCAATTTCGTACCCTTGGTATGTAACTCTGGCATGTGATATCAAAACCTGTTTAAACTTAACAAATGTCAAGTTAGAGGAGTTAAAAATGCAAAATGCAAAGCAGGATGTGCAAGACAGTAAAATGCAAGGGATAAAAGTGAAAATTCAAGGCTAGAATAGTGTCATGGGCGCGGCCAGAAGAGGCTCTTGGCACGGCACCCGCAGGTCATATTGGCAGCGCCCAAGTAGCTACAGTACACCCCGGACTTAACGCATTGTGCAACTTCTGAAGCGTGGTGTACAAGGAATTGAAGCCCACTAAGAGAAAAATAAATTCTTGATGAATCCCTCCTTCAGCCTATAAATAAAGAGCTCGGGGTTCACTTTCAAACACACCAAAGACACCGATAAAATTTCTCT
Organism: Codonopsis lanceolata; assembly: GCA_013146195.2. Taxonomy (NCBI): domain Eukaryota; kingdom Viridiplantae; phylum Streptophyta; class Magnoliopsida; order Asterales; family Campanulaceae; genus Codonopsis; species Codonopsis lanceolata. Next base: position 14,432,327 of record CM028379.1, read on the forward strand.
GCGTCGTTGTTACGCTGAGAAAATAGAGAGCGAAGTGAGATAGGGAGTGATCCTCCTATAAAGCCTCGAAACCCTGCCAAAACTCCACCAAACCTAAAACCAACCGGTCAAAGTGATCCCTAGCCCTATAGTTAGACATCCACCCTATTTGCTCGGTCCAAAACCCTCAGAAAGAGCCATTGCTCTGCCCGAGTAAAAAATCCAAAACCACCAAAAATAAGCCGTTACTCTGCCCAAACCGCAGCAGCAGCAGTATAAAAAGTCTCCCTCTCTCGAGAAAGACAGAGCGAGCACACCACGCTCTAAAAGGTAAACCCTTTAAGGGCATTTATTTTATAAAAGTTATTTTCAAATCCGGCCCAATGTAGAAAATATAAGTCGTTGTGCTGCCCGGATTTAGCTAGGAAATACTATGTAAAAGAGTCGTTATTATGACCAAATATTTTTAAATGTATTTGTAATTATTGTAAGGAGACGGCTGCAAGTCCTTAAATAATGTAGCCATTGATGTATTTGCTTTTATTTCCTGTCCCTCAATGTTTTGTTTATTTGCTAAATAAATATAATAAAAAGCATACTTTAGCCAAAAACAGCTTTTGAGACCGAAAGGGCGAGTTGGGTGCCTAGCACCTTCCCAACTCGTAACTTAGCCTCCATACCCAATTTTGCAATCTCTTGTTTTTCTTTTTTTGATTTTTATTTATTTATTCCTCAAAATAAAAATGGCGACTCTATAAAATATTTTGGATCCAGTGGGACGTCGTAACACTCATTTCTTGCACTTTTCTGTTTTCCCCTAAAAATTGGAGAATGAGAATGAAAGAGTGATGTAATCCTATATCCTGGTATCCCCTAAACAAGAGATAACTTGATGTAGAAAACCCAAATCACTCATAGTGATCCGAAATATGCCATAAGGCTATTTTCATAAAATCCATAGTGGGGCCTCGCAACATCCTTTCTTGCACTTTTCTGTTTTCCCCTAAAAAAAGGAGAATGGAAATGAAAGGGTGATGTATTCCTATATCCTGGTATCCCCTAAAAAAGGAATAACTTGATGTAGAAAACTCCAAGCTCCCATATTGGACCAAAAATTCACTAAAGTCAATCGAGGTGTATTCAAACACGCTATTTTAGATAGTACTCCTCTAGCACTTTTAATTTCGTCTTCCCCTAAACAAGGGAGGATGGAATGAGAGCAGTGGTGTCCCGCTTCCGCACGTACGCGCACCCCTACCCAAGGGCGCGCGGGCGCAGTCCGGGCGACCCATAGTGGCCACTCCGCTGGGGAGATCGTTTTTATTTTAAATAAAAACGGAGGACTAGACTCATAAAAAAAAAACTTTTTGTTTTTCCTTGTTTTTGGCTAAAGTATGGTTGTTATATTAATTTATGCATTTGAATATTGCGTTCCTATACATCCGTGTCTATATTTGTGGATATGATCCTCCATCTTGCACCAGTTTATTTTCGATAACTGCTACATGCACGTTTAAAAATATATTATTTTTCAATATATATATATATATATATATATATATATATATATATATATATATATATATATATATATAATTGCAAAAAAAAATATAATATGTGCAATAAAATTCCGGGCAGTACAATAAAAGGGTCGGGGCTTTATTTTTAATATTGCTTTATTCTCGGCTCTATATTATTTCTTTCTGCTTATTATTTTTACTCCGCAAAATTTGTATATATTTGCATTCATTCTGCCATTTTATTTTGGGGATTAGGACCAATTTGTAATTAATATGGATAGATAGATTCCCCGTTTTTCCTTCTATTTCTTGATATGATTGGTTTGCTTGCTTGCGGTCAAACTAAAAAAGCCGAGAAAATCCACGCATAACAACAAGATAAACCATATCTGTTTTATTTTCTGTTTTTTATATAACTGAAAAAAAAGAGATTTTACTGCTTTTTAGAGGCTGCACAAATGCGCACGCATATAAATATATTCCGATCTGCTACCCTACACCATGGCCAGCCTACCCCCTGCATAAGGCATCGCTAGAATACATATAGATTTTCAGGACACTTCAAAGACCGACCGGTTTTTGCATTTTGAATCGTGGGTCAGCCCCTGTAGTAATATATATATATATATATATATATATATATATATATGAGATCAAAAAAAGAGAGAAATAAAGAAAAAATGCGCCAGTCAAGTAAAAAAAAATGATCAAAAATAAATAAATAAATTGTGCAAAAAAAAAGACACAGGGGTTGGTTTATTATTCTCTAATGCTTGACCTAGATCATTTCGAATGGTGGATCCTGGAAAGAGTATAGGCCCTTCGCCTGGGATCAGTCCGATCTCGAGGAGTCGAAAGGCAGGTGGAATAGGTTGATCATATACTCTAAAGAAAGAATCCACTGTTCCAGGAAAAATCCTGAGACCGTCAAAATAAAGCAGGTGCTTATCCGGTCAATTGTAAGGAAAATGAATAATAATAATAAAAACTAATAAAGGCACGATGTACTTCAAGCTCAGAAAGTCTTCAGCCAGCCTTCTGATACCTCCAAAACCATTTTCCTCAGAAACCCGACCCGAATTTGGAAAGGTATAGATAGTACTGGCCGGTTGATACGTGAAATAAATCGTGAAGCGGATCGGAGGGTATCGTGATAGATCGAATAAGGCGAATCAGGTTCGAAGGCACGAGCGGGCGGGAATGGCGACTAAAAATAAACAGGCAATGAAGGAAGCTAGTAACAATTGGAACAGCTGGGAACCAGCAAAAGAAACTCCTGAGTACGCACCTCCTTCTGGACTTGAGACCTGGCTAAGAAAAGAATTGGATGCCCATGTGGAAAGAATAACAAACTACGTGATGAATGATCTTTTAGCAGGTTTCTCAGAAACTCTTGCCGCCTTCTCCCAAAAGATCAAAATCCCTAAATATGTCCCTAATACTTCTCGCCTCCCTGAAGTGAACTGTCATGATACCTCAAAAAATATCCTTTTCCGAGCTCCTGGGAAACAACCAAATACCAACCATCAACCAAATAATGATCTCATGGTCCAAGGAGGTATGATCTCAAACGCTCATAATTCTAATCCATATCCTCCAGAAATCAACCCCGATCTTCCTCACCTAAATGCCTACTATTATAACCAAAAGATTTATCTTCCCCTTGATCCCCCAAATACTTATTCTCAGCAATTGCCTTCGGGGACTTTTAAAGAAATCATTTGTTTACCAGAGAAAGAACCTCTCTTGAACCAGGGTCCGGGCAACCCAATCCCAGTGCAGTATTATCCAAAGGAGAAAACTCTACCCAGCTCTTTGACCAAATCTCAATTTGGAAATCTGCCCAGGCCAAGAAGAAGGAAAGAAATCATTCCAAGGCATTATGATGATTTACCTGCTCCAAGGTCTGAAATACTCCAAACACTGTGGGCCCATGATGTGACGACCCGACCCGGATCCCAATACGAGATCCCAAAGGTCGTGTCGCCAGACACACAAAACAACAAGCAATGACAAAAAAAATGGGCAAGGCCATAACGGCGATACGCCAATAACTTAAAACACATGCGGAAGCTAAACAAAATATCCTAGTGGCGCCCGAGCTAACAAGCTCAAACCAAATACAACCAAAGAGATCATAAATCTCTTGGTCCAAAAATTCGACGCACGTGCCGCAACATTGGGCACGTAGAAAAAAACTCCCTGTCATGAAATACAAATATATATCACAGATAAACCAAGTCATCGGCGACGTTACAGCCGGAACCCAACATTACACTAAGTCTAAGACTCTAGTCTACACACTCAACGGCTAAACATGCCGGAGTACAACATAACCAACAATATAAATAACTTGAGATAGAATAAATATGTATTTAAACAACTTGGCTCGACTAACATTTGTCGGCTCACAAAAACCACTTATTAGTAATTTACAATTACAAGAATCAAATCAATAACAAAATCTTACTACCCAAAGTGAAGTCTATATAACTTCACTTCCCAAACGTCCTTTCCAAATAGCTAAGGCTACAAAAATAAATTAAAGTAGCAACCTTTATAAAAATTACACTTCTATCGTAGGCTCGGCGGTTCCTTCGAGTACTAGCTCGGCTCGAATCTAAGGAAAACAAAGCAAACGAGTAAGTCATAATGACTTAGTAAGCTACTAAAGATGCAATGTCATGGCATGGCATAATGCTCAAATAAAACATGTACATCTTATGTCATACTCATGATGTAACATTTCATGGTATAATTTCCCACACAAACCAAATCCAACCATAGTCACATGGAATATAATTCTTCATAAATTATCATGAAATAAATCATATCAATAGATTATGATTCTAAATTATGTAATATGTAGTATTTTATTTCTACATTTAAACTCCCATCAAACCATATAAACCAATTGCACCATGAGTTTCGTAATTCTTAATTTATTACAACTCATATAAAAATTCATGAATGGGAGACTATTGTTACCACTTTAATCATAAATAGCATGTTATATTTTTTTTTGTATAACATAAATCAAAAAAATCATCATTTCATTAGCATGTTATATTTTTACTATAACATCTTATCAAGAAATCATCATCTCATGAAAATCATCTCATTAACCATGTAGCACAACAATTCATACGTGCTCATAAAATAAACCACACAACCGAGAGAAGATGATTCTCTTTTTCCTGTTTCCCGCGTGCAACTCCTGCGGAAACAAACGTGCCCTCGATAACCCTTTCGTGGTATCGACGTCCCCGAACAGTCTCCGCTCGGGTTCCATAGCTATCAAAGTCATGTGTATTACTCTAACTAAGATGAGCTACTTCCCCACCGTGGCCATCGGTGGAGGGGTGTGTGCAAACCCGGCACGACGATCCACTGCGATCACGAATCCCACAATTCGTGAAGACAATGTATCGTCCCACCAAAAACTCAAACCAAAACCGCCAGCTGGACTCAAACTCAAGCACAGGTAATATATACTCACATGCTCAAATAAAGGAAAAGTACAACACACCGTACTAATCCAATCAAGTAGATATTTACTTAAAAATCACATAGTTAAGCATTTCTATGCTAACTAACACATAAACATCTTAGAGCGATAACATCAAGTCTCTAATACCCAAGTGTTCTTCATACACTTGAAAACGCTCGGAGGCTTGACCTCCATCAAAACTACCCCAAATTCCGTAGGATTTCCATATGTAGTTCTCTATGTTCATATAAATCCATAATCGACTCAGTTGAGTCATTTCTACTCTTTTCAAATTTGAAGGCATAGAGGCTATTTGCATCATAGCCCTCCTATTATTCATTAGCTATTATTCTTGGCTAAGTTCTTAAGGTTAGCAACATTGTGCAACCCAACATTCCATACTTTCCCAACAAAAACCCAAGACATAGTTCATAGGTCAACACTTATCATTTAAAGTCAACCATTAGAATTCAAGCATGCATCTCAATATAGCATTTAATCAAGCATGCTTCCATCCAAAACAACCATTAATCTAAACAAGATGTAATTTCATCTAGTATGTTCATAACTAACATATAAATTTATCTAACATGTCCATAACCTTCAATTCATGAATTATAGTTGACCAACATACTCTTATTGCATAAAAGTCAACTAAATCCAATGAAGTCAAAACTTACATTTTATTCATGTGAACCATAAAGATAATTCATTTTACATGCTCACAACCAAAAATTCATGAATTAGATATTAACATACTCTTATTTTCATGAAAGTCAACTCTTATTCTCAAGGTCAAATCGAAACATTCACATGTAATCCATTGTGACAAATTCATCCCTCATGCTTACAATAAACAATAGAGATTCATCAAGTATTCCAACATGTAACCCATTGTAAAAAAAAAATTCATCCTTCATACTTATATATACATGAAGGTCAACTTTATTTTCAAAAGTCAAACGAAGCATTATAACATGTAACCATTGTAAAATTCATTCTTTTTGCTTACAATCAAACTTCAAGATTCATCAAGTATACTTTCCAAACTTTAATCATATACATACTTGATTCCAACAACTCATAGCATTTCATAATATCCCCCAAAATCATTCATAACATCAAGAACCCATTTACTACATAACCCATCATATTAAACCCTAGGTTTCTAGGGGATTATGTACCCAATAATCTCAAGTCCAAACTCACAACATGAAGCTTAATATCATACTTCATTAAACACATAAATCAACCTATTCATGCTTCTAGCAAGTTCACCCATCAAAAATCCGAAAAATCAAAATAAAATCACACCCAACATGCTTGTGTACTCATTGACCTCAAATAGCAATCATCTTTGTTTTCCTTAGGGTCAATGAGCACAAAATCAAGAGAATAAAGATTCTAGTAGCTTACTTGACTTAGATGAAAACTCAAAAGAATCACGATCCCAACGGTGAAGTTGTTCCTTTTGACGAGGGCTTCGCGAATCCGAAGTTTGGAGATCATCCGACGGTTGGATCTTCAAGGATTTGAGGAAGGAGGAGGCTAGGGCTTGAAGCTTCCATGTCTCCCAAGCCTCTCTCTCTCATACGGTTGATTTAGAAGGAGAAAAATGAAGAGAAATGGCTGAATTGGTGAAGGGGTTAAGCTTTTATACTTCCACAACTAAAGGGGCACAATAGAGATTTCATGGGTACAATTAGTGAGTTTTAGATGTAATTAACCCTTAATCAAAACTTAATCCACTCCCTAAACATGTTAGGACACTCTTAGGACTTAGAATGAGGGTTAGGAATGGTTTAGAGGGGGTTTAGTGGGGGTAGAATAGGAAAATCACATCAAAAACACAAAACAGGGACAAGGCTGCTCGAAACCCCATGCGGTCGCATGGTCATATAGTGAAGCGACCGCTTCACTCTATTTTCCACTTGTTGACATTTTCTGGTTGTCTCGTTCATATCCTATCGTTCCCGCATGCAATCGCAAGCCTTAAAGCTTCGAAACGGCCTATAATTCAACCCTTAAACTCCTCAAACACTTGTCTAAACCATCCAAGTCTCAAATCACTTTTAAAGTAGGTCTAAACTCTCATAAACAACACCCGAAGCAACCCGGTGCAAAACCGGCGAAAACAACAACTTCGCAAAGCGTCGAATGAAACCGCAAATCGACGGGCAACAACCCAAGGTTATAAACACTTCAAAAGGCTACTAAATAGGCCTGAATGCCCCTCAGATGGTTAACAACAGATAGGAGAAATGAGCTCCCGAAAGACGAGACGATCACCCGGCTCAATCTCAAACTACGCGATAAGGAGAATTGCTATCCTCGGAGCGTCGAAACTTCACGAGACTTAAGGAATACATCCAAATAGAAGTCTAACACATCTAAACATGTTATTTAATCATCATGTAAAGATTAAAGACCTAATCGAGGTCAGGAACACGAAACTCGAGTAAACTCTCAATCGCGTCGCATTTCGACTATCGTCGAGTTACGACTTGTGACTTTAGCAAGTCAAGAACTAAATGGCATCTCTTAAAAGTGTTTTGGTCTTAATGTGATTTCTCATACACATCTAGACTCTCTCAGAAATCAAATAAGCCATAAACCAAGGAAGAAATGCGAGCGTTGCACGCAATTCGAGCTAACCGGGAATCGGGGTCTTACATCCTCTCCCCCTTAAAAAGAATTCGTCCCGAATTCTAAACCGTATAACAAACCAACGTTAGGTCATCACCCAACATCAAATACCCAGACACAACTACGGTGTCTCTCAATCCCGAGTGAACACTCGATGTTCAAAATCAAAAACCTAGACTCAATCTCCGAGTCTATCATCACACTAATCAGCCCAAGCAGTTGGAAATCAAACTACCAAAAACCTCACATTCATAAGTTCAAAAATTTCCAATAACCATATTACCAAACGCTTAAGATTGGAAAATAACTTGACTCATACATGAGTCGCAAAAGCACACATAAATTCCATTATTGATTTCATTAACCATGTAAATTCCAAATATGCCATCAAAGTATATTCAAAGACATTATAATCACCAATCTCTCGAAACTATTTGCTTCGGAGTCACAACATGAAATATAAATACAAGAAACTCTAAATCATAAAAAGTAAAGATTGCCGATAGAGCAATTCGCAAACTTAAGGAAGAGTGTTCCACAACACACTTCTAAAACAAGTAAGTTAACATTCATGATCATGCAAGGCCATACTTACAATGTCCAAATCATAGAAAATGCACATAAGAGCACATAATAGCATTAAATGAAAATTCATTCCATTTCTTTTCCTTTTCTTTTGGTAAGAGGTTTAGTCAATTTCTAACCTACTTTCTACCAATCCTAGTCCACCAACGAACCTCTTTTGATCACCAATTTAGGGTACCGGCTAAATTGGATTTCAAAAGCTTTCGTTGCAAGGATGCGAAGGGTTATGAGAAAATCTTAAGCATCCTTTACTACAGTCTCACATAATCATGCAACAGTGTAATCATGGTATATTCATAAGGCAATGAAAATCAAGATTTTATCATGCAATACTCTAAACAAGTTACATTGCTTACTAGTGCATATAAGCATGCTCATACTCAAATACAACTATTTCCGTTAGACATATTTATTACTCTTGTAAACCATGTCTTTTCTTTTAACAAAATGCATCTACCATGCATGCTCATACATAAAAGTCATATATTAATTATCATTTTAAAAATAATACACGCACTGGTACTAGTTATGTCTATACTTCATAATCAACGAATATATTTTACTCATAATTTAATCATCAACCACATGATAAAATTCCCATCGTTAGCAGTGTCGCATGTATACACGTATATCATGCAAGTACGATATAAAATCACCAAGTATCATCATAATTTAACTCATATATTTCATGTAGTTCACACAATTCATGTAACTCATATAATCCTTGTAGTTCATATAACTCTTAGCCATGCATACGACACAATCAAGCAATTACTATGTTATGTGTAATTACCAATCCAATCATATATTTTCATAAAGTTCCATTGTGCTAATTTTCTATACAATGGTAATTCTAACAAATTACAAGGTTTGTATATCCACTATACTCGCCTAACAACATTTTCATAACGAATCCAAGGAAAAGAGGTAATATTCGCTCTAGCACCCTCAATCATCAAAACTCCGTAAAGTCTATCATTACCTTAACCCAAAAATCTCGTCTTCAATAAAACACACACGAAATACCCTCGCGTGACAACGACACTCTACTAGTCGCAATAAAACGGTATACCGATCCGCAATAATCTTAACGCATCCCATAACCACCAAAGTTATCACCCGTGCGATTCGAGCGTACCCTACTCGCATAAAAATCACACAATAACGTATAATTATTTTACTTACATAATTACACATATCTCTATAGAGCATACACATTTAACACACCACTAGTAATCACCACTAGTAGCATTATCACATATACATTCTTCATATATGCATAATACAACCATATATATAGGCATAATAAAATCACATTTTCATACCATAATTGATTGCCTACCGACAAATCAAGATTCAACCCAAAACCATAAACCAATCCCATACCGGGATATCTTTCCTCAATAATATTAATAAACCGGGGAAAGCAAAAATCAACAAATCTCAACACACAATGCAATGTATGTATGAATGCATATGAGCTACCGATACAACGTGCACTCACAATAACGGTAATAACAACCATAATATCCGTATAAGGAATTACCTCATATCTCGGGTAGGTCTCAAAACCTCGCAATGGCCAACCGCCACGCGCGCACACAACCTCAAACTCTAGGTCGTCTGTAACCATCTCACTAAGAGTCACTAGACCGCTCATTAGCACTCCTAGAGTCATAAATCCTCAACTTAAGGCAATCCTTTCTAATGTGATCACCACCATAAGCAAAAACTTAACCTGTATTGCTCCAACACCTACGCTCGGTGTTTCATTTCCCAAATAAATTTATACAACAATTTATCACCTCTTCATCTATGACCTTAGGTAAAAGCATCACTCCGCTTACTAATCTACGGATTTGCCTACATAACTTTATGAGGTGCTACTGCCCTCTAAACACATCATCATCCTTAACATTCCCCGAGGTTCTCTCTCGGGTGCATTCCTTAATATCTAACACTTTTCTCATAAATACAGTCCACAGCCCCTCGATAATCCGTAAGCTGATGATAGAATAAATTGCCCTTAATATTTTATCCTTAATCCCTAACTCTTTCACAATTCATAGAGACTTCCTAGTCTCATCCGGTACTAAGTACCCTATTCTAATGAGCTAACTCCGTGATTATCACCAAATATTGAACCATAATCTCATATTATTTGCCACCAATACTCCGGTGGATTCCCAATCATAGATATTACAAATACTACCTTATACTCATCAACACCGGCTCCTCTACTAGTGCTAATGCCCATGCTAGTTTCAGCCATCTTAACATACTATAACTCTCGACGTTAAGATATAACAAATCACACAAAACCAACCCCCAACCTAGGCCAAGGAACCTATCCTGGCAGACAGCTAACCAATAGCTCTGATACCAACTGTGACGACCCGACCCGGATCCCAATACGAGATCCCAAAGGTCGTGCCGCCAGACACACAAAACAACAAGCAATGACAAAAAATGGGCAAGGCCATAACGGCGATACGCCAATAACTTAAAACACATGCGGAAGCTAAACAAAATATCCTAGTGGCGCCCGAGCTAACAAGCTCAAACCAAATACAACCAAAGAGATCATAAATCTCTTGGTCCAAAAATTCGACGCACGTGCCGCAACATTGGGCACGTAGAACAAAACTCCCTGTCATGAAATACAAATATATATCACAAATAAACCAAGTCATCGGCGCGTTACGGGAACCCAACATTACACTAAGTCTAAGACTCTAGTCTACACACTCAACGGCTAAACATGCCGGAGTACAACATAACCAACAATATAAATAACTTGAGATAGAATAAATATGTATTTAAACAACTTGGCTCGACTAACATTTGTCGGCTCACAAAAACCACTTATTAGTAATTTACAATTACAAGAATCAAATCAATAACAAAATCTTACTACCCAAAGTGAAGTCTATATAACTTCACTTCCCAAACGTCCTTTCCAAATAGCTAAGGCTACAAAAATAAATTAAAGTAGCAACCTTTATAAAAATTACACTTCTATCGTAGGCTCGGCGGTTCCTTCGAGTACTAGCTCGGCTCGAATCTAAGGAAAACAAAGCAAACGAGTAAGTCATAATGACTTAGTAAGCTACTAAAGATGCAATGTCATGGCATGGCATAATGCTCAAATAAAACATGTACATCTTATGTCATACTCATGATGTAACATTTCATGGTATAATTTCCCACACAAACCAAATCCAACCATAGTCACATGGAATATAATTCTTCATAAATTATCATGAAATAAATCATATCAATAGATTATGATTCTAAATTCTGTAATATGTAGTATTTTATTTCTACATTTAAACTCCCATCAAACCATATAAACCAATTGCACCATGAGTTTCATAATTCTTAATTTATTACAACTCATATAAAAATTCATGAATGGGAGACTATTGTTACCACTTTAATCATAAATAGCATGTTATATTTTTTTTTGTATAACATAAATCATAAAAATCATCATTTCATTAGCATGTTATATTTTTACTATAACATCTTATCAAGAAATCATCATCTCATGAAAATCATCTCATTAACCATGTAGCACAACAATTCATACGTGCTCATAAAATAAACCACATAACCGAGAGAAGATGATTCTCTTTTTCTGTTTCCGCAACTGCAACTGCGGAAACAAAGCGTGCCCTCGATAACCCTTTCGTGGTATCGACGTCCCCAACGATCTCGCTCGGGTTCCATAGCTATCAAAGTCATGTGTATTACTCTAACTAAGATGAGCTACTTCCCCACCGTGGCCACCGATGGAGGGTGTGTGCAAACCCGCACGGCGATCCATCGCGATCACGAATCTCACAATTCGTGAAGACGATGTATCGTCCCACCAAAGACTCAAACCAAAACCGCCAGCTGGACTCAAACTCAAGCACAGGTAATATATACTCACATGCTCAAATAAAGGAAAAGTACAACACACCGTACTAATCCAATCAAGTAGATATTTACTTAAAAATCACATAGTTAAGCATTTCTATGCTAACTAACACATAAACATCTTAGAGCGATAGTATCAAGTCTCTAATACCCAAGTGTTCTTCATACACTTGAAAACGCTCGGAGGCTTGACCTCCATCAAAACTACCCCAAATTCCGTAGGATCTTAATATGTGATTAACTATATTCATATTAGTCCAATAATCAACTCCGTTGAGTCATTTCTACTCTTTTCAAATTTGAAGGCATAGAAGCTATTTGCATCATAGCCCTCCTATTATTCATTAGCTATTATTCATGGCTAAGTTCTTAAGGTTAGCAACATTGTGCAACCCAACAATCCATTCTTTCCCAACAAAACCCCAAAACATAGATCATAGGTCAACGCTTAACATTTAAAGTCAACCATTACATTTCTAGCATGCAACACAATATAGCATTTTATTCAAGCATGTTTTCATCCAAAATAATCATTAATCTAAACAAGATGCAATTTCATCTAGTATGTTCATAACCAACATGTAAATTTATCTAACATGTTCATAACCTTCAATTCATGAATTACAGTTGAGCAACTCACTCTTTTTGTATAAAAGTCAACTCAACTCAATAAAGTCAAACAATACATTTTATTCATACAATCCATAATGATAATTCATTATGCATGCTCACCATCAAAATTTCATGAATTAGATATCAACATACTCTTAATTTCATGAAAGTCAACTCTTATTCTCGAAGGTCAAACGAAACATTCACATGTAACCCATTGTGAGAAATTCATCCTTTATACTTACAATTAACAATTGAGATTCATCAAGAATTCTAACATGTAACCCATTGTAAAAAAATTCATCCTTCATACTCTTATATACATGAAGGTCAACTTTATTTTCAAAAGTCAAACGAAGCATTATATCATGTAACCCATTGTAAAAATTCATCACTCATGCTTACAATCAACAATAGGGATTCATCAAGCATACTTCCCTAACCTTAAACATATACATACTTGATTCCAACAACTCATAGCATTTCATAATATTCCCCAAAATCATTCATAACATCAAGAACCCATTTACTACATAACCCATCATATTAAACCCTAGGTTTCTAGGGGATTATGTACCCAATAATCTTAAGTCCAAACTCACAACATGAAGCTTAATATCATACTTCATTAAACACATAAATCAACCTATTCATGCTTCTAGCAAGTTCACCCATCAAAAATCCAAAAAATCAAAATAAAATCACACCCAACATGCTTGTGTACTCATTGACCTCAAATAGCAATCATCTTTGTTTTCCTTAGGGTCAATGAGCACAAAATCAAGAGAATAAAGATTCTAGTAGCTTACTTGACTAAGATGAAAACTCAAAAGAATCACGATCCCAACGGTGAAGTTGTTCCATTTGACGAGAGCTTCACGAATCCGAAGTTTGGAGATCATCCGACGGTTGGATCTCCTAAGATTTGAGGAAGAAGGAGGCTAGGGCTTGAAGCTTCCATGTCTCCCAAGCCTCTCTCTCTCATACGGTTGATTTAGAAGGAGAAAAATGAAGAGAAATGGCTGAATTGGTGAAGGGGTTAAGCTTTTATACTTCCACAACTAAAGGGGCACAATAGAGATTTCATGGGTACAATTAGTGAGTTTTAGATGTAATTAACCCTTAATCAAAACTTAATCCACTCCCTAAACATGTTAGGACACTCTTAGGACTTAGAATGAGGGTTAGGAATGGTTTAGAGGGGGTTTAGTGGGGGTAGAATAGGAAAATCACATCAAAAACACAAAACAGGGACAAGGCTGCTCGAAACCCCATGCGGTCGCATGGTCATATAGTGAAGCCACCGCTTCACTCTATTTTCCACTTGTTGACATTTTCTGGTTGTCTCGTTCATATCCTATCGTTCCCGCATGCAATCGCAAGCCTTAAAGCTTCGAAACGGCCTATAATTCAACCCTTAAACTCCTCAAACACTTGTCTAAACCATCCAAGTCTCAAATCACTTTTAAAGTAGGTCTAAACTCTCATAAACAACACCCGAAGCAACCCGGTGCAAAACCGGCGAAAGGCACAACAACTCGGTAACGAAACGTCGAATGAAACCGCAAATCGACGGGCAACAACCCAAGGTTATAAACACTTCAAAAGGCTACTAAATAGGCCTGAATGCCCCTCAGATGGTTAACAACAGATAGGAGAAATGAGCTCCCGAAAGACGAGACGATCACCCGGCTCAATCTCAAACTACGCGATAAGGAGAATTGCTATCCTCGGAGCGTCGAAACTTCACGAGACTTAAGGAATACATCCAAATAGAAGTCTAACACATCTAAACATGTTATTTAATCATCATGTAAAGATTAAAGACCTAATCGAGGTCAGGAACACGAAACTCGAGTAAACTCTCAATCGCGTCGCATTTCGACTATCGTCGAGTTACGACTTGTGACTTTAGCAAGTCAAGAACTAAATGGCATCTCTTAAAAGTGTTTTGGTCTTAATGTGATTTCTCATACACATCTAGACTCTCTCAGAAATCAAATAAGCCATAAACCAAGGAAGAAATGCGAGCGTTGCACGCAATTCGAGCTAACCGGGAATCGGGGTCTTACATCTCTAATGATAGATTTGTTCAAGATGAGCTGGTCTACTTAGTCTGGACAATGTATAGCAAAGTTCATGAACTCCCATCTCTTCCCTCCAATGACCCTTCCTGGTTGGCAGACCTGCACTGCCTGAAGATGATGAACTTAACCAGGACTGGGAACAACCAACAATAGACCCAGCCAAGTTAGCCCGTATCCAGAGAGCAACCAACAAATATGTCCAGGATGCAGTAAATACTGCAAACCAAGCATACATTGAACTCCACAGACGGATGGCCTCCATGCCAGGAGGAGCTTCCATGGACACAGCTTTTCCAGATCCAATGTCAAGTCAACCAGCCCCATTGATCACAGAATCCATTCCTACTCTTCAATATGTCACTCCTTCAGTTGTCCCTTTTGTTGTGTCAGCCACAACCTTACCAGTTACAGTTTCACCCCAGCCAACTGCAATCTCAACCTCAACTTTGCAACCTATCTCTCTACCTTCCTTCTCTCCAACCATTGATGCCTCTTCTTCCATTCCCCCTATTACTGTTCCTCTTCGTACTTTACCAATTTCCAGCACCAGTCACTCAACCAGTTCCAACTCTGTCAGTCACTCTGCCTTCCATCTCACCCGTGTCAGTCACTCCCACTCTTGCTCCATCTATGTCAGTCTTGCCCCAACCTGTTCCACCTGTGTCAGCCACTCCCTCTTCCGCTCCAGAAATATCAGCCATTCCTCTATCAGTCCCCCTTATGTCAGTCATTCCTCTTCCAGCACCACTTGTGTCAGTCACTCCATCCACCTCCATTCCTC
This sequence comes from Codonopsis lanceolata, assembly GCA_013146195.2. Classification (NCBI taxonomy): domain Eukaryota; kingdom Viridiplantae; phylum Streptophyta; class Magnoliopsida; order Asterales; family Campanulaceae; genus Codonopsis; species Codonopsis lanceolata. Next base: position 14,447,951 of record CM028379.1, read on the forward strand.
CACCGACTGATACTATTCCTGCCCCAATTCCTACTGTGTCAGTTGCACCTGCTTCTCTAGCTGATGTCCCAGCTGCCATTCTTATTTCTTCAACTGATACTGCAGCTGCCTCTCTTCCTCCTCCCGCAGCTGACATCCCCTCTCATCCTAATCAAGCCTCTCCTTTGTTTGTCCTCCCTGATCTCTCCCTTCACACATCCCTCACCCTTTCAGTCAGTCCTGTGTCTACCTTCAAGCCTACTCATCCTGAGCCTTTCCTAGAAGAAGATTTTGATTCCCTCTCTCCTGAAAAATCTGTGGACCAAACTGCCATAGACTCATCATCTGACTCCTCCAAGTCCACTTCTGAGGATGAGTCTCTTCTCAGTCCTTCTCACTTGGCCTGTAGGAAAGCCAGGACGCAAAGGCAAATTGTTTCCAAAGCATTGCATCATCCTTTAGGCACCAAAATTGTTTTTCCTGAAGATATGCCTACTCCTTCACCTGAGCCAGAAGCCCAAGCTCCTGCTTATCCCATGGATGCCTTTTTCCCACCTGACCCTGTGGATGCTGACATCCACACTTATCAATTATTCTCAAATGAGCCTGAATCCTCTCAGCCACCTGCTCAAGCATCTGCAACCCCTGGTTCCCTCTCTCTGTCAGCCAAGCTAGACCTTCTATATACCCATCATTTGCACATGAAGTCAGCTTTTAAACACCAGTCAAATCAGCTTGCTACACTTCAACAGCAAGTTACTTCTCTGCTTCCGAACCTCACCCAGATCATCACCACCAAGGTGCAAGCTGCCATTGCTGCTGGTGCCCCTCGTGAAGCTCATATGGATGACTGGAGGACCATATTACTCTACCAGCAAGAGTGGTCCAATCGTGCTTTCAATGCTGAAGCAGCACTGCTTCAAACCATTCAGGAGGAGAAGAAGCAGAAAGCAAGAGCTGATGCTTACATGGCAGAGAACATGATTCTTAGCGATGCGACCACCAAGAACACTGAAGCTAACATTTGCATAGAACCAGAAACTGATGCACATGCAGAAGCTGAAGAAGGAAATGTAGACCCTATAACTGAGGAAGGAAACCAAGCAGAAAATGAACAAGTGCTGGAAACTGAGGCTGCAGCAACTGAAAATGAAGCTGAAGTTGGTCCATCAGTTGAAGCAATTGAAGCAAACCAGAACAACTGAAGGATCCACATTAGCCAAATGGATATTTCATTTCTCTAACTCTGAACATCTCTTAAAAACTCTTATTTTATCTGTAGCCTACATTTGGGATTTCTCTTAAGTTTTCAGTCACTTCTCATATATTATCTGCCTGCTAATCTAACATCACTTTTGCAGGAACTTTAAATTTCTTTTTGGCTTTCTGCTTTCAAGTGAATGGTTTTAAGCAAATAGGAGGAGATTGTTGAATCTTGCATAAATAGATTTGCTTAAAATCATTCCACTTGTTTGTCAGCCAAGATATTGAAAATATATTTGGTCAGCCGCATATCATTTTTGTCAGCAACTTATCTCAGCTGACCTCTACGTGCTTAAGTGTCAGTTTACCTTTCCTTATTTGATTGATCATACAATTGTACTGACACTTTCCTACTTTGTGTTTTTGGTAGATATACTGCTAGAATATATCTCACAGGATCTTTTGAGATCTTGCCTCTGCCTAACACATTTTCAAATTCAAAATGTGTTCCTAACGGGTTGCTTTTGAAGACTATCTATAAATACCCTCAGGAAGCTTTATTGAAGACAACAATTTTTTCTGAAGTCAAGAATCCATATACTTTCAATTTCTCTGTGACGTTGTCTTCCAAGAAAACTTTAGCTAGATATCTCTCATTGAATATTTCTCTCTAGTTAATGTTTAGGCAAACACTGAGTGATTCATTTCAAAATATTTAGAAATCAGTCAGTTTGTCTCACGAGTTTGATTGTTTCTCAATCATCCTCCCCAAACACCGGTCTTTTGTTGTACACTGATCCATTAGAGATCAAATAGATTTTTAATAAAATTAGTGCACTTCAAAAATCCAAGTCTGACCAACTTGGTAGTGGACGTAGCAGTTTATCTGTGAACCACTTCAACTGATTTGTCAGCCATCTCCTATATTCTTGCAAACTGACTCTACACTTAAGAAGTTTTTCAACTGATTAAGTGTCAGCCAGTTAACAACAATTGTTTGCTTATAAGTTCAGTTAGTTTGTATTTAAATTTCTTCTCTATATACAGTGATCAAACATTAAAAACAAACTTCTTTTGAAAACAGTTGTGTCAGCCAGCTGACCAACTTTCATCAGCTTAAGGATTTTCAAAGTGTCAGCCAGCTGACCAAATCTTCAGTTGACTGACAAATTTAAGTTTTCCGCTGCAAATCTTTTAAGCTTTACAAATCAATCCTCAAAGTTTTTAAAGGCTATTCACCCCCCCCCCTCTAGCCTTAATTGTTGCCATCTGGACTTACAGCTCTCGGGCTCTTTATTGGGCTGTCGTGATCTGTGTTTCGCACCTAATCCAATCTATCCTACAGGCTGTTGGTCTCTGCCCGTGATTACCGAATTAGGCTGCTATCTTTTCCACTCGGCTAGGTTCTATTTCTCCTAAAGGCATTCGCATTATTCATTGGTTGAAGCCCCCTGGAGATTCTCTTAAAGTTAATACTGATGGTGCTTGTAGAGGCAATCCGGGCTTAAGCTCGGGTGGAGGTATTATTCGTAATAGTCAAGGTGATTTGATTTTTGCTTTCTCTTTCCTTCTATGGGCATTCCACCAGCTTTCATGCGGAGTGTCGTGCTTTGCTTCAAGGGGTTGTTTGGTCGGTTGAGAATAATTTCTCGGGTTCTGTTGTTGAGGTTGATTCTATGAATCTTATGCTTTGTGTCCTGGGCTCCATTCGGCTTCCTTGGAAGTGTACCTACTGGATTCGGGCTATTAGTAAAATTGTTAATGAAGATAATCTTACCATCAGACATATTTATCGCGAGGCCAATTCGGTTGCTGATGCTCTTGCTAATTTCGGTTGTGATGAGGGCATCGACCATACCTTTGATTCTTTTGTTGCGCTCCCTCCCCGCATCAAAGGTCTTATTACTCTTGATAGTAGAGATACTCCCTATGTTAGACATTCGTAGTTTTCTTTGCTGGTTGTATTTCCTTTTCAAGGTAAGGCTCCTCTGTCCTCCCATATATAAGGGCAAGGCTGATTGTCCCCCTCAAGTTTGTCCTTTATTTTTTTCTCATCTATAAAATCTAGCAGGGTGTCGCCCCTGTTTCCTTTATAAAAACGACAATTAGGGGTGAGCAAATTTTGTTCGTTGAAATTAGGTCAACCTCTTTTTAAAAGTTTTTCAATGCATTTTTTGGGAGAAAATACTACGATACCCTTAATGAACCTAACACGTGCACGCAAAGTATCATTTCATGCATCGATTTTACATCACAATGCACAAATCGAATCGTACATCGGGATTTTAAGCATCATCGATTTTGCATCTCAATCCACAAAATAAAATCCAATTTAAGGATCGAAAATCAAATTTATGCATCAGAACTCCAATTGAAACCAATTTATGGATCACAAATCCAATTTGTATATTGCGATTCAAATTGATGCATTGCGATTAACAAATTGATGCCTCACAATGTGTTGAGTAAGTGATCCTTAGCGTGCCTCTGACTCATTAATAACATAGATATAGATATTAAACAACCAAATATTAAATTGTTTGTTATATCTCATAAAAAAATTGAAGTTGAAATAACAGACTCTAAACTGAACCTCCAACACTAAAATGTTAGGAATAACATATTATGCAACATAATTTTATACAACTATTCAATAACAAAAGTTATTGAGTCTAGATTCTTAGTGTGCCTTGGGAGAAGTCCTATAACAAAAAGTTGATATTTCGCTAGGTCTCCTTCCCTTTTTTCAGAATATGTAACCACATCATCCTCTAATAAATCCAAACATTGAATATCTTCAAACAATTTCATAGTTAGGTTTTTTAGATTTCCTTTTTTTAAAAAATAAAATTTTGAGAGAAATTTGTATGATACAAATTTGAATTTCAATTGTTATTAAAAAATTAAGAGTTTAATTTAACTAAGTATGGGAAATATACATATCTTATACTTAATTAATTATATCCAATTACATATCAATATACATCTTTACTTTTAAAAAACAATTTATAAAAATAGAAACTTAGATCTATCATATCTGACAAAATTTTAAAGCATATGTTTATTTTATCAATTTGTTTTTCAAAATGGATAAAAAAAATTTGATCCCAACTTCTTATGTTGGACATTTGTTTTATAAATTTACGTTTGACAAAAATGGAAAAATAAACATCATTTATGCACTTTTTGACTTCGGATCTGATGGAAATTGAAGAAAACATCCTAGATCTGTATATTTTGGTAAATATTTGTAAAATTAAAGGTCAAATTAACATTGGCCTATTACCGATTAAGTTGAATAAATATATATCTTTTGTAAACTAACTTTAATAGGTTAAAGTTTTTTGCAAATATTAGACCTGAATTTTTAAACATGTAGGCTGGATAAATATACTAATATTTTTATTTGTTAATTTAGGTTAATTGTTTTGTATATATTAGACCTGTATTTTGAAACATGTAGGCTAAAGAAATATATTAAGAATTTTATTTTTTTACTTCAGATTTGATTAAAATGGAGTAGAAAAAAATCATATATATATATATATATATATATATATATATATATATATATATATATATATATGTGTGTGTGTGTGTGTGTGTGTGTGTGTGTGTGTGTGTGCGTATTTATTTATTTATTTTTTGATAGGTAAGTGTGGCCCTAGTTTTGCCATCTCTCCCATATATATCTATTTTCTTAAAAATTTATCAATTATTTGTTCAATCTAACCTTAGCGTATGTCTGATCTATAGATTTAACATATAAATCGCTTGAACTATATTAAATGTTGTACAAAAACTTTAACATATAAAAAACTTTAACACTTGATATAAAAAAAATGTGAAATCGGATATTGAATAAATTATTCAATATTTGATATTATTTTGATATTGTATTTTTACCATTTCGGAAATCATATTGAACTATATTAAATGTTATACAATTTGTTTACATTAAATGCATTAAAGATATTTGTAAAATCATTTGAATCTGAAAAGTTGTTGTCAACTTCATTAATTGATTTTTATTTCAATTTCCAAAAAAAAATATGACAAATATACAAATTATAAATGTTTCTAAATTTGAAAAGTCATTTTTGGCGGGATATTTATATTATTTGCTCCTCTCCTTTTATATATATGCATAGATTACCGATTAAGTCGAATAAATATATATCTTTTGTAAACTAAATTTAATAGGTTAAAGTTTTTTTTGCAAATATTAGACTTGAATTTTTAAACATATAGAATGGACAAATATACTAAGATTTTTATTTGTTAATTTAGGTTACATTTTTTTTTTTTGCATATATTAGACCTGGATTTTTAAATATGTAGGCTAGAGAAATATATTAAGAATATTTTTAACTTTAGATTTGATTAAAAGAATCTCATATATATATATTATATGTGTGTGTGTGTGTGTGTGTGCGCGCGCGCGTGTGTGTGTTTATTTATTTATTTATTTATCTATTTTTTGATAGGAAAATGTGGCCCCTAGTTTTGACATCTCTCACACCCATTTGGTCAGATATATATTTATTTTCTTAAAAATTTGTTAATTATTTGTTCAATCTAACATTATCCTATGTCCAATCTATATAATCGGATATAGAATAAATTATTCAATATTTGATATTATTTTGTTATTGTATTTTTTATCATTTCGTAAATCATATTGAACTGTATTAAATGTTATACAATTTGTTTACATTAAATGCACTACAGATATTTGTAAAGTCATTTGAATCTGAAAAGTTGTTGTCAACTTCATTAAATAATTTTTATTTCAATTTCCAAAAAAATATGACAAATATACAAATTATAAATGTTTCTAAATTTAGAAAGTTATTTTTTGCGGGATATTTCTAATATTTGCTCCTCTCCTTTTATATATATGTGTAGATTGGATAAATTGCCCACATATCTTTATTTTTGATTAGGAATTGTTAGCTTTATGAGAATGATATGTTGGAACTTAAGGATCACAGACTGATCCTGCATTTATTTGATTACTGGTTTATTGGTTCATTTGATGTCCGGGAACTTAATTGATTGCATTTTGGGGTCTATAGTTTACTCCATATTTGCAATCAGGTTCCAAAGCCTCAAATTTAGTCAAACAGGTCCAAATTTCAATTTTCATTTCCAACACAGCTCGATTGTAACATCAGTTAATTTTTTTTGCCGTTTAGTGATGACGTGTGGACTATGCCCATTTCTTATTTTGGTTTTGACATGAATTTGAGCAAGACAGGTCTCTCACGAATCATCTGTTGACCATTAACATTACAAAATACCCAACAAAACTTGGGTTTGTGATATTTTAAAAAATACCTAATAGATTTTAACAAAAATTTAGTATGTTGTTCGTCTCGTCATAAACCATACAAGGATGAAGATTGAAAAACGCGATACCACAGATTCTCGATATGAGTCAATGTGTATACCAATGTTGCAGTGATTGTTGCAACAATGGCAGTCACAATGAAAACAACAACTAATAGCAAAAACAGTAGTAGCAGCGGAAGTTTATAGAAAACAGTTTCTAGCAGATCTTGGAGACAAGAGTTAACCAAAAACAATCTACAAGTATCAAACTTGTAGATCAAGCCTCAAGACAACACAATATATATTAAAATCAACACTGTTTTTATGCTTAACAGTTAACAAAAATTCTCACAAGATATAGAATCTTGGAGAACCGAAAAACCCACATAAATTACTAAACCAAAACGTGGGAAGAAAGAACAAAAAAAAAAAACAGCTTCCAAACAGCGAATAAAAGGAAGCACAAATCAGAACTTCAGGAAATACAAGACTGTATTCCAGAAGTTTCAAGCAGCAGCAGGTATGATCAAGACTGCCTGCAGAATGGTCTTCGTGTATGAACTATTGATCTCCTCTCTCAAGCTCGGCTCACAAAAGTTCTGGATTGGATCTCTCTTATACGCACACAGCACTTCTGAACAAAAAACATTTGTAAGCTCTCGGCGTCTCTTCAACTGCTCGACATCCAGCACTTTATATAGGCTGCGAATCCTGCAAGCACACGGCAAAACAACAACTCCTACTAGGAAAGAGATTTAGCAAATAATCATGCAAGATTATGTTTCCTATTATGATACTTTTAATAACTAAATAATTTTGCAAAGATTTAGTTACCAAAAATGTATCACCTAAATCTAACAAAAGTATCCTAATCAAATCCTATCACCTAAAAATCATTAACACCAATTAAATCCTTCTTTGACCAAGAAAGTGAAAACAAGACAAATTAGGCTTTGCCTAATTTACCCTTACAATCAACCCCTTTGTTTGAGCATTCTTGGTCAAATCCAAAATAAAACCTGCAAGAAGATCATTATCAACACCCCCTGAAACTAAAGTCAGAAATATATCAAGATAGTCATGATAAAAAAAACACAATTAACTACTTATTACATGTATCCCAAAATATCCAAATATCCAACTATCACAGACCCAAATGAAGTAAGTGTTTAAAGCTAACAACAAACCATCAATCATCAAATTACACAATATCAGAACCACACAAGAGAGGATGTAACTGCAGTTCATCTTTCATGAGCTTTTGGCAGTTTCAGTAGCTGCAGTTTCAAACCCTTCAGGAACCCTTCCAGCTTCATGAGCTTCATCACTACTAATTCTAACCCTTGCAGCTTCACCCCCTATTTGACCAGAATGTCGATCCAGCCATGAAGAGTAGTGAGCAGCCAAGGAAGTCAGAAAGGATTGGAGTGGGGAAATATGAGAGAGTTGTGTCTGAATCAGCTGCAATTGATCTTTGACAAACGAGACAAATATGGGAGCAGTAGGGGATGCAAACAGGATGGATGTTGCACTTGATGTTGCAACAACAGGAGTAACAATGGATGGGACAGTAGGTGAAACTGTGACAGAAGGAGAAACAGGAGCATGAGGGGTACTGGGATCAATGAAGGAGGCATCTGGAGCAGAAGAGAGAGGCAAATTGACTAGCCTATCTCCTTTTAAGAGTTTTGAAGAAAAATGGAGAGGTTCAATGACAGGTGAGAGTCGTGTAGAAGGAGATGGCTTGTACCCTTGAGACATCAGGATCTTGTATATGAGAGAGGGGAAAATTAGAGACCTTTTGTCTCCTCCTGTTTCAGCCATGGAGGAGACTTTTCTAAAAACATACAATCCAAAATCAAATGGACGTTGAGTCCCAAGAAGATACAGAACTTTACCATGTTCCTCGGTGATGACATTTGTGTTCTTTGAAGGAGACCAATTTGCACAGCAAATTTTGTGCAAATGAAGACAGGTGGGAGGTACTGAGAGGAGTACCCTTAGCTGGCCACATAGAAATTTTGCCACCCGACAATTCAGCAACACAAGAGTTCAGGTCTAAACCTAAATCAAGAATACCCGAGGAAGGAGTACCAAGAACAGAATTTATGATTTTTGGGGAAAACGAGTACCATTTACCTCGAACGAAAACCTTCTCAAAACTGGAATCACACGGATCAGAAATCCTTTTCTCAATATTAGCGTAAAATTCATGAATTAATTCTCGAAGGTATGGGGCAGCAAGAGAGATTGTTTTCACAAGATTTCGATCAGAAAAATAAGCAGAGAGATTGTATGAATCCAACACAGAACTCTCAACATTACGTTCATCTATTATATTCCTAGAAATATTATAGCGACGTGAAGCAGCCTTAGAGATAAATGAAGAGGAAAAGGGAGTACCCAGCGGTTCCAATTTTGTGGATGTTGCAACAATGGGTGCAACATTGAACCGAGCAGAACTTCTTCTTGTGAAGCGCACCGGAATCTCATCTGAATCTTCACTAACATCAGGGGTCCCCTTCTTCGCATCATAGTTCTGATCAGAACTATCATCAAATTCCGAAGAAGTTGATGGACTAGGCATGGTCGGAGGATGAGCAGAGGGTGAAGGACCAGATGTAGATGCATGAGCCTGTCGCAATCGGATTAAATTCTGAGCAACTTCATCATCAGTGAAAGAACTTGCAGCCGTTGAAGATGGCCTTCTTTGAGGAGAGGAGTCGGAAGGGAATACAACCCTAGGAGACGGAATAGGGTAGTCATCATCCTCAACAAGCTCTTGTACACGAGAAAGAGGTGGAGATGCTGGTGACATAGATGGCTCGTGAGCAGGGGGAATTGAGCCGGCGGGAGGAATGAAATCCTCATCATCTGAGTCACTTTCAAGATGGACTGAGTCCTTGAAGAATCCAACACCGACTTTGTTTTTCTTGGCCGCTTGAACGTCGGCAACAGAGGGGTCGTCGTAATTTGCCGGAATTCCTCTTTGTCGCTTTGACCGGCGAGTGCTAGGTTTTCCTATAGAGGGAAGGCCGGACAAATCTCCTGGGTTGTCAACATCAATTTCATTCCCTTTTTCCCCAGGGAGAAGAACGGTGAGAGGTTCAGGAACTGGTTGATATACAACCATGGCTTTCGAGAAATCATCTGTGGACGAATTGGGGCTCAATGTTGGTTTCATTGTTGCTACATTGGATTTTGTCAATTTGGGGCTTTTTGAGGAGGAAGCCATTGAAGACGAATGGGTGAAAAACTCAGGAGGATGGAGGCTGAGACCGAAATTTTTGAGAGAGGACGGAGACCTGAGCAATTCGCCTGAGAGTTGTGAGGGGATGTGCTGTGAGTAATGTCGTACTTTCCTGCAAGAAGGTTCCACTAATCCTGCCACTAATGCAATTAGTCGTTGGATATTAATGATGGAAAGTGAACCGTCGCACACATTACCAGGAACTCAAAATTCAAACATCACATGCTAACCAACCTGATAAAAATTAGACATGAGTCTGCTGTTCTGAATCATGAGAGATATAAGGAGAATTAGATACACAATCTTATTTCAAAAACCATTTTGAATTGATCAGGAATTTCAGGAATACACAAAACATACTTAACCGAGATTGAGACCACACAAGATATACAAACACAGACAATAAACCCAGTTCTGATCATGAAGAAAAACACACAGTAGTTTAGACAACCACATAAAATAATGACTTTGAGAACAAGAGGCAAAACAGGCATTAAATTTGAAGGACAGAAACGAAGGAGGCTGATATCCTGCACCTATATGTCCTAAACAGTATGTCTAAAATATGCAAAAGAAAAACAAACGAAAGAATGCAGATACACACAAGTGATATGTCTAGATCATCTGATTGCAGTTCCCAATGTTGCAACAATGGAAATCACATTCACCAAAAATCTGTGATTTTATGTTCAAAGTCTCATTTTTCTTTCACCAAAAAAAATAAACTCCCAGAAATATCATAGGTACTTTATTTCCCCATGAAAATAGCTTTACTTTATTTCAAGCTAAAGCACCACTAGGAACCTTTCACACTATTTACCAAGGGTAGCAACTTAACTTATTGATCAACCCATGGAATTCGAAAATCCATAGTCCCAAAAGAAAGAAGCCACAACCTTGTTCATAGGTAGCTCTTTTCCGTTAGGTAGCTTTCACACTTTGTCAATTAAAAGGAGTCAATTTAGTCAAGATCAACCCATGCAAGTCGAAACTTCATAGTACATTGACAAATTGCAGCATCCTAAAAATTTTGAAAGGTAGCTCTTTCCTTTGTGGTTTGACAGAGAATTTTTCTCAAATTAACAACAACTTTATTGGGAGATGGTGAGAAGAATCTGAACAATAGAATCACAATAATTTTGAATGAATCATCACACATGCACAAAGGTACTTAATACAAACAGATTTGATCTAGTGTGCCCCCCTAGATAACAATGCAATATGCCTAAAGTTTGTTTTTTTTTTTTTTTTTTTAAGTGAGGGATTACATGGCACACATACCGAGAGATTTCCTAAGATTTATGAATCTCTCAAAATCTAGACTCTTAGTAAAGATATCAGCCAATTGGTTTTCTGTACCAACATGTTCAATGCATGGTTAAGATATCGCTGTGCAAACCATAATCTTGAATCATTTGTTTCATCCACAAAAGTTGTGTACATCCACTACCAGCAGCTATATATTCAGATTCAGCTGTTGATAGGGCGACACAATTTTGTTTCTTGCTAAACCAAGAAATCAGATTGTTTCCTAGATAAAAACATCCTCCAGATGTACTTCTCATGTCATCAACACTGCCAGCCCAGTTAGCATCACTGAACCCAACAAGATTGGTGTTCGTATGCTTAGTATACCACAAACCCATGCCAAAGGTCTCACCAACATATCGAATTATTCTTTTTACAGCTTTCAGGTGAGAAACTTTGGGGTTTGCTTGATACCTTGCACACAAACACACACTGTACATGATATCTGGACGGGTGGCAGTTAAATACAGCAAACTCCCTATCATACTTCTATACAAGGTAGGATCAACACTTTCTGATTTTTCATCTCTATTAAGTTTATCGGATGTACCCATAGGGGTTTTCTTATGTTTTCCATTCTCAAGATTGAATTTCTTCACCAAGTTTAGAGAATACTTGGCTTGAGAAATGAACATCCCTTCATGTGATTGTTTGATTTGAATTCCTAAGAAATAGGTCAATTCTCCTACCATGCTCATTTCAAATGTGGAAGTCATGCAATTCACAAACTCTTTTTCCAAGGATTTGGAGGTGGATCCAAACACAATGTCATCAACATAGATTTGAGCAATCAAAATATGTTTATCTTGTTTTTGAATAAACAGTGTTTTATCCACCTCTCCCCTTTTAAACCCACTTTGTAAAAGGTGATCTGTAAGCCTACCATACCAAGCTCTAGGAGCTTGTTTGAGGCCATACAAAGCCTTTTTCAATTTAAACACATGATTGGGTTTATGGGGATCCTCAAACCCTTTTGGTTGTTCCACAAACACTTCTTCCTCAAGAATGCCATTTAAAAATGCACTCTTCACATCCATTTGTTGAAGAGTTATGTCAAGGAAACAAGCAATTGCCAGAAGCAGACGGATAGACTCAATGAGGGCTACAGGTGCAAAGGTTTCATCAAAATCCACCCCCTCAACCTGTGTATACCCTTGAGCTACCAATCTAGCTTTATTCCTTATTATTTCTCCCACTTCATTCGTTTTGTTTTTGAAAATCCATTTAGTTCCAATAACATTTATTGAAGTGGAGTGCAGGAACTAGATACCAAACATCATTTTTTGTGAATTGATCTAGTTCCTCTTGCATGGCATTTATCCAACTTTCATCTTTGAGGGCCTCTTGCACATTTTTAGGTTCAACAGTGGAAACAAAACATAAGGCATGTATATCATCAAATTCGAATGTGGTCATGCATGCAAGTTTCTTGTAATCCACTTTACCTTTCTTCCTTGTTGACACACCATCTTGTACATTACCTATAACTTGAGTGAGTGGATGGTTTTTCTGAATCTTGCTTGGAACATCAATTTCTGTTCGGTCAATCGGGTGATCATCTTCTGATTTGAATTTCCGGCAACTTCATCTCTGCCGGTTACGTGGTCAATGTTTCTTCCGATGTTGCAACATCCGGAAGAACATTAGGTGAAACATCTGAATTTTTTCACCGAACCACACATCTGCTGAATGCTGCATGCGCATTGAACTTTGGATTCAGCTTCTATTTCAGGATCAAAATCTCCAAAATCTAAAATCCCTGAAACATCTTCTTCAGAAGTTTTGTGACCAAGACCAGTTAGATCATCAAACACAATGTTCATGGATTCCATAATAGTCTTAGTTCGAAGATTAAAAACTCTATATGCTCGACTATTTGTGGAATATCCCATAAAAACACATTTATCACTCTTAGAGTCAAACTTGGAAAGTTGATCTCTATCATTGAGCAAATAACACACGCAGCCAAACACATGAAAATATTTCAAGGTAGGTTTCTTCCCAAGAAAAATTTCGTAAGGTGTCATTGTGCTACCTGGTCTCAAGAAGACCCTATTTCCAATGTGACAAGCAGTGTTTAATGCTTCAGCCCAAAATCTTTTAGCCAAATTTTTTGAATGTAACATCACCTAGCCATTTCTTGTAATGTCTGTTCTTTCTCTCCGCCACTCCATTTTGTTGTGGAGTTTTGGGAGCAGAGAATTCATGTGAAATACCATTGGAGGCACAATAATTAGAAAAGGATGCATTTTCATATTCCGTGCCATGATCGATCTAATCTAACAAGTTTTAGATCATACAAGTTCATTACAGGTGTACCAAATTTTGAAAGCCTCAAAAGTTTCAGACTTCTCTCTTAAAAATATTACCCAAGTATATCTAGAGAAGTCATCTACACAAACAAAGGTATATTTTTTCTTACCTAGGCTTTCTACCTCAATGGGACCCATAAGGTCAGTGTGAATCATCTCCAGGCATCTAGAAGTGGAGCATTGTGTTATGGGAAGATGTGAAGCCTTGGTTTGTTTACCTTTTTGACACGATCCACATACCTTTGAGTAATTCCTTTCCAAATTTGGTAATCCTTTAACAGCATCATGTCTCACAAGCTCATCGAGCTTACGAAAACTCATGTGACCAAGTTTCTGGTGCCAGAGATCGGTTACATCAAGACTTGCTTTTTGACAAGAATGGGTATTGTTGAACAAGTAACGATTATCGACGATCTTAAACTGTCGAGAAGACATTTGTTATTATGATCAAGAACTTCACAAGAATGTTTGTCAAACCTTACCTGAAGATCATCATCACACAACTGACTTATGCTGATCAGGTTTGTCTTAAGACCTTCCACATGGTAAACATTTTTGAGGTTTGGAAGGCCTTCAACGTTCAATGTTCCTTTACCAACAATTTTCCCTTTGGCACCACCACCATATGTCACTGATCCACCATTAATACTCACATATTCCTTCAAATTCTCATTTTTTGTCATATGTCTAGAACAACCACTGTCAAAATACCAAGATCCAGCAACATGAGATTTTAAGGAAGTAAAAGTAACATTACATTCTTCATCATGTGACATGGAAGCACCAGGGCAGATATCAAAAGGCTCACAATATTTGGCTCTACATTTTTCATCACAAGTTTTGGGAACCCACATTTGTTTGACTGTTTTGGGTTGGTGTTTTTGGAAAAATTTATGATTTGTCTTTGAATGAGGCTTCCAATGTTTACGCCAATGTTCTTTGCATTGGGTGGCGCATTGGGCTGCTTCATCTGTTCTGCCAATGAGCTTTTCCAAAGAAATCTTGCCTCATTTCATTCTCATACATTGCCTTTTTCAGAAAGCAAAAAGGTTGTATGTGACCAGGCTTATGGCAGAAGTGACAAACATAATTTTTCCTTCTTACTCTCGGTTTTTCACAGAAAACAGTTTCAGGAAAGCTTTCTTCGGTCTGTTTAGTTCCAGATGTTCCTTCTCCTTCTTTCACAAACACCTTAGGGACAAAACCAATACGATCGGATGAATTACGAATTTAGCGGATCATCAACCTTACGTTTGCTAGAATTCCACTTGGTCGGGTCTTCGCTTGAGCAAGTTGCTCCTTTAACTGCTCAATTTCCACATCTTTTCTACTTAGGACACTTTCCAGCCTTATTATGCATTCTTTTTGATCCTCATTCGCCTTTTTCAGCAATTCATTCGCCTTACCAAGTAGTGTAACTTGATGAGCTCTCTTTTCCCAATCCTTGTACAGCTCCTTGTACCCTTCCAGCAGATCTGAATCTGAGTGTCCATCATCTTACGCAAGCGTGGAATTAAAAGCAGAAAAAATCGTTCTCTTTTACGCACAATGTTTCTCCCGATGTTACTCGATGTTGCAACATCGGGTGACACATTTGAACCAACCGTATTTTCGAGAATCGAGAATCATAAACGACATTCAAGGTGATAAGATCACACGGATCTTCTCCATCACTATCACTCAAGGTTCTTTGAAAAATTCAATCCTTTCTTTCTTAATGTGTTAGCACATTGGTTAGCATAGTGTCCATAACCTTGACATTCTCTACATTGGATAGAATCAAGGTTCTTACCATTGTAGGATGACTTAGAAGCAAAAGGATTTGTGAAGGGTTTTTCAGGAGTTTGGAAAGAATTTTCTTTGGGAACAAATTTCCCAGAATCAGGTTTGAAATTGTTTTTCGAGCTTGATGATGGAGTTCTATTTTGACTTTTATTTTTCAAATTTTTTTTGAATTTAGTAGTCAATAGAGCAATTGATTCTTCTCCAAAATCAGACTCATCAATGTCTTTTTGAATTTCAAGCAAATCACATGAGAGATCAATTGGTGCAGGCATAGCAATATTTTTCACAATGGGTGTGGAAGATGATGAGACTCCTTTGCCTTTCTGTTTCATTTGATCGTTTAGATTCAGTTCAAAGTTTTGAAGAATTCCAGCCAATCTTTCAAAACTCATCTTGTCAATATCATGTGCTTCTTCAATAGCACATATCTTGACATTGAACCTTTCAGGCAAAGTCCTCATCATCTTGCTGACAAGGCGCTCATTAGTAATAGGATCTCCTAAAGCTAGAGCAGAATTGGATAAATCAAGGAGTCTTCCATAATATGTCATTATATCCTCAGACTCTTGCATCCTAGTGTTTTCAAACTGTGTGGTTAGCATTCTTAGCTTAGAAGAACGAACACTGGCAGGTCCTTCACATAATGTCTGAAGGGCCTCCCACACATCTTTGGCAAATTCATAATTTGCTATCACCCTAAAAGTATTTGCATCTAACGCCTTATAAATTGCAGACAAGGCTTTCGAGTTAAAAGAAGCAGTGTTCCTATCGTCATTGGTCCACTCAGATTCTTTGGTGATCTTGACATCACCATCAGAATCTACAGTTTTGGGAGGACTCCAACCATTCAAAACAACAAGCCACGCTCTTTCATCAATGGATTTGATGAAGATGCGCATCTTGACTTTCCATATAGAATAATTAGCATTTGTGAGAGTAGGAGGACGAACCACGTTCTCATAATGAGAATCCATCACGTCTATAAACAGAATCGACTCTTAGTGATATCAAAAGGAGGCTCTGATACCAATTGAAAGAACGCGATACCACAGATTCTCGATATGAGTCAATGTGTATACCAATGTTGCAGTGATTGTTGCAACAATGGCAGTCACAATGAAAACAACAACTAATAGCAAAAACAGTAGTAGCAGCGGAAGTTTATAGAAAACAGTTTCTAGCAGATCTTGGAGACAAGAATTAACCAAAAACAATCTACAAGTATCAAACTTGTAGATCAAGCCTCAAGGCAACACAATATATATTAAAATCAACACTGTTTTTATGCTTAACAGTTATCAAAATTTCTCACAAGATATAGAATCTTGGAGAACCGAAAAACCCACATAAATTACTAAACCAAAACGTGGGAAGAAAGAACCAAAAAAAACAGCTTCCAAACAGCGAATAAAAGGAAGCACAAATCAGAACTTCAGGAAATACAAGGCTGTATTCCAGAAGTTTCAAGCAGCAGCAGGTATGATCAAGACTGCCTGCAGAATGGTCTTCGTGTATGAACTATTGATCTCCTCTCTCAAGCTCGGCTCACAAAAGTTCTGGATTGGATCTCTCTTATACGCACACAGCACTTCTGAACAAAAAACTTTTGTAAGCTCTCGGCGTCTCTTCAACTGCTCGACATCCAGCACTTTATATAGGCTGCGAATCCTGCAAGCACACGGCAAAACAACAACTCCTACTAGGAAAGAGATTTAGCAAATAATCATGCAAGATTATGTTTCCTATTATGATACTTTTAATAACTAAATAATTTTGCAAAGATTTAGTTACCAAAAATGTATCACCTAAATCTAACAAAAGTATCCTAATCAAATCCTATCACCTAAAAATCATTAACACCAATTAAATCCTTCTTTGACCAAGAAAGTGAAAACAAGACAAATTAGGCTTTGCCTAATTTACCCTTACAAAGATGCCCCAACTTAACCCTTTGAGGTATCTGAATACCTTATGAAAACACACTTGTTTACTTTAGGGCCTAGTTTTCCAAACTTATTAGAGGTACTATGTACATAACCTGCACAACCCCAAGGATGAAGATGTCCCAACTTAGGCTTCTCACCTTTCCAAAGCTCATAAGGGGTTGTGTGAACTGACTTAGAAGACACTCAGTTAAGTATGTAGGCGGCAGTCATTAGCGCATCCCCCAAAACGAAATTGGGAGGTTGGCCTGTGCCATCATCGACCTAATCATTTCTAACAATGTTCGATTCATTCGTTCTGCAACACCATTTTGTTGCAGAGTTCTACGAATTGTCAACTGTCGGCGTATTCCCTTTTTCTCACACAATTCTTTAAATTGATCAGATAAATATTCACGGTCCCGGACAGTTCTAAAATTTTTTAAACTTTTATCCTTTTGATTATCAACCTCTGCGCGAAATCACTCAAAACACTTAAGAGCTTCATCACGGTGAGAAATAAGGTAAATATAACCATAGCGTGAGTAGTCATCGATAAAAGTGAGAAAATAGGAAGCACCATGACGTGCCTTAACATTCATTGGTCCGCAAATATCTGAATGGACTAACTCTAATGGATGTGTGGCTCTTTTTGCCTTACCAAAAGGCATTTGGCAAGCTTTTCCTGCCAAACAAGATTTACACAAGGGTAGGTTGACTTTGGTGAGAAACCCCAATAGGCCTTCTCGAGCCAATCTAGTCATCCTATCTTTTCCTATATGTCCAAGTTTAGCATGTCATAACTCAGAATTAGAATCATCATAAACCATACAAGAAGAAGAATTACGGGAATCCAACAAATCTAATTTAAAGAAATTATCTGACAAAAAGCCATGTCCCAAACTCTCATCACCAAAACAAATATCCAAGTGATCATCACTAAAATTAAAAGAATATCCATGTCCTAGCAATTGTACTACTAATAATAGATTATGTCAAATTTCAGATGCATAAAGAACTTCATGAAGAGTCAATGTGCGTCCATTCCGCAATTGAAGTTGGTATGAGCCAACTCCTTTGACTTCAACAGACGAACTGTTTCCCATGAAAATTCTTCTTGTACCCGCAGGAACTTTTCGATAATCTACAAATCATCCTCGATCCCTCATCACATGTTTGGTTGAGCCTGAGTCTACAATCCACACAGGGAGAGAATCAGGTAATAAAACATGAGAGCAAACATAACTTTGCATGGAGATAGGATTAAGGGATATCTTCTTGGGCTCATGACAAGTCCGAGCAAAATGACCCATGGTACTACAGTTGTAGCACTTTTGCTTAGCAATATTCTTTTTGCCTCTACGGCGTTTAGCAATCTTGTCACTTTTGGGTCCCAAATTTCATGTCCTCTTACCTTTAGCTTGTTTCTTGCGATGCCCGTGTGGCTTGCACGGACCCTCAAGGGAAACAAGAGCAAGATCACGAGTCGCAGCACTTATCGCGCGATTCGCTTCATGACACTCAGCCTCAAGCTCAACATGACGAGATACATCTGCAAAAGTCTAAATGGAGTCCGTATGAGTCAGGATACGCCTCAAACTACTTCAAGATTCAGGCAGTGAACGAATCGCTGCTTGAACTTGCTATTCATCAAATAAGATAGAACCAGTAGCCTTAAGCTCAAGAATCATTCCTGACATCTCGCGTAGTTGTTCAAGAATGTTACGTTTCTGGTCAATCTTATAGCTTTCAAACTTATAAGTCATAGTCCTCAACTTTGTAGCAAAAGTATTCCCATAAATGTGCTTAATGTCACCCCACATTTGTTTTGCAATCAGGAAGTCCTTAAATTCGCCAATCAGATCATTATGCATGCTACTCAATATAGTAAAGCGTGCACATCGATCTTTCTTTTTCCATTTAAGGAAATCCTGCATTTTCTGGTGATGCTGGGTGGTGTTCAAATTACCCATTTCTGGCTCTTCCATCACAGTTTCTAGGTTGTCGAGAACCTCTTGCTCATTAATTTAGCAAATATGTGATTTTCCTTTACCAAATACTATAGTTTGTGCCATCTAATTTATCACCCTTGTTAACATCAGTGATTACATTCTTAGAAGCCATTTCACTACAATTTATTGCAAAAAATAAGACATTAGCATATATATATTTTGATCCACTTTTGTTCTAAAAAATCAATTACTAAATATAATCACATCATATACGTAACGATGGAAAATCCGCGAGGCTCGTAATCACAACCAAAGTATGCATAACGTAAAAATATTTGTAAATTGATAATTTAAACAAAACAAATAAGATAGAACAAATCCATCAAGCACATATAATGTACATAAATATTTTCACTACTGAAAATAAAATTATTGGATCTCGTATAGTCTCAATCGCAATTTTATAGCCCAAAACGACAATTAATTATGCTACAAAAAATGACTTAAAATAGTTTAAAATTCACAAAGAATTTAAAAAATTTCAAAACAGTCCCAAATAGCCCTAAGCAGTCATAGAATGACAAAACATCCCCTGGATATTATTTTTGATTTTTTTATAAATCAAAAAATAAGTTTTTATACAATGAAAATGTCAAAATACACTACAACAATAATGAGTTTTTACAACATTTATTGCACAACGTTTTTTGAAAAACTTTGTAATTGATCCATTTAACACAACGTTCACATAGAAAACGTTGTATTTTAATTTTTTTACATTTTATTACAACGATTTAAAACTAAACGTTGTATTATGCGTGCAACGTTTTTATCAAAAACGTTGTTAAATTCCTTTCACAATGCCTACCACAGCGTTTATTTTAAAATGTTGTAAACCCAGCAAAACAAAAAGTCGCGGCATAATTTCCCCGCGCAATGCAATTTTTTTCCCGGCCCCTAAAATAATATCAGTCTATTCTGCCTTCAGTCGATTTTGTGGGACTGCAAACGCGGCATAATCCTCTCAAGCTCTTCAATATTTCGCCTCTCTCAAGGTCTCTCTTCAATCCTACAAATCAACAAGGTAAGTGATAAGATTTCAATCCTAACTCTCATAAAAATAAGCTTGCTCATCTTCCTCTGTTTCTTTTCCCCTTTCACACAGATTTCGTGGGAAGAATTAGGGCTTAGGGCTTTAGGCTTGTTTGCTCCCTTGAATTGTGGCTTCATCTGGTAAGCACCTCTCTCTTTCCCTTTCTCATTCTCACAATCTCTCTCCTCCAAAAATCCTTTCTCACTCTCATGTCTTATTAAGGATTTTCACTCCAAAATTTAGGGTTCTTAACAAATTTCATTAGTTTGGGTTGTTAGCAAAGAGGGAGCAGCAACAATAAGTTTGGGTTGTTAGCCTTCAATTTTTACAGTTTTGCGCTTGTTGAATAGACGAGTACAATTTTTGTTTTTGGTCAATCAGTTTGTGCGTATCTGCTAGTTTGTAATAGTTCATGGATCCGAAAACTCTAGCTACGATTTAATAACTTGCATCTCATGATTGAGCTCAATGATTTTCAGCAGCATGAAATTTTTGTATAGCATAAAATGTAAATGCTTATGCTAAATTTGGTTTATGGATTTTGTGGACGAAATTAATGAAATTAAAAGGATGTAGTGCTCTTTTGGTACTTCACAATGGTCGTTCCGTTCCATGATAATTCAGAGGGCTCTGAAAGGAATTGAGATTTTTCCAGGAATAGAGCTGTTAATTATGTTTATCATTTTATTAGTTTACACAACATTTGAAGAGCTTTTTTTGTTTTTGAATGCTTTTATTTGTTGAAGTGATGTCCTTACTGATATGCACATTATATTTGGGAATTCAGGAGGGAGGCTAGTGTACCAGACCACCAAGAAGAGAGCTAGTGGACCCAAATGCCCTGTCACTTGAAAGAGGATCCAGGGGGTAATATTACCTTGTCTTTCTGTAGTTTGAACATTGTTCTGATTGCCTCAGTTTGAAATGCGTATAAATAATCTCTAATTATGTGTGTAGTATGAATATGTTAACTGATACTCTGGTTATGAATTTATACTATGCTTATTGGTTAGTCATTTTGAACAAAGGTGTCAATAACTGTCATGGTTGGAGCTGCATGGAGCATAAGAGAAATTCGATTACTACAAGTTTGTTGATTTGCAAAATTTTGGTCTTCTCATACCACAGATTTATGGGCTTCCCACTGTTTGTAGTTCTATCATTGGGTAGGCATTCTACTCAGAACCTAGGCTAATTGAAAAAGTCTTTCCTCGTGGCGTTGAGAGGGAATATTTTGTCTTTCTTATATAGTTGTACTTGCCCAGTCTTTAGTTCATTTGATCTGTTTTTCCAATGCTGGCCAGCTCTCGGGCTGATGAAGGTTGAAAAGTTGAACTAATAAAAGCAATTAGAACTGAGTTGAGTTGTAGTATACCCATGAGGCCTATGAACACCCTGCAACAGTCTTTTGAACCCATAAATTAAGGTGAAAGCTTGCCATATGCAATCCATTTATCTTGAAATACCATTAATCGATAAAGTAGTTTGGTCTTTTCACTCTTTAGGATTTTTGCTAGTTTTGTTCTGGACATCAAATCTGCTGATATTTGAGTGAATAGGTGGTTAACTTGATTATGTGGACTGCATATCAAATTTATTAAGAAGTTTTCCGCAAAAAAAAATTAACCCCTCAAGAAAGACGATGGAAGGCAACAGCAGGGATGTGAGACTGGAAGTAGCTAGTTGATGTAACCATTAATTTAGAAGTAGATGATGACTAGTAATTTATGTGCTTCTTGGACTGAGTGTCTAATTTGAAAAGTAGTTAACTTCCATAACCCATACTGAATTAGTCTGCTCTAAGAAATTTGCTTAGTGGGGAAGCCTCTATTACACAAAGCTTTGAACAGGAGCAGACAACTGGAGCTCGTGTGCTGTGTGCAGCTTGGAAGAAATCCACAGCTTGCTGCACTGAACCTTCCTTCTTGCAAATCAAACCAAGATTAAACCATGTGTTATGGTTCATTGGTTCTAAACGCAATGCATTCATCAAGAAGCTTCTTGCTATAGGGTGTGTTTGGCTACCCATTTTCATCAAGGCCTCTGCAGTTGATATAACACTTGGGACATAATCTAGTTCTATAGATAGTGAAACTGAGTAGGCAACGAGTGCTTCCTTGTAAAGTGATTGAGCTTCAAACAACTTACCTGCACGTGTTAAAGAAATGTGGTTGGTCAGTAAATAAGAAAATAGAAAATACTATTATATCAATTTGAATTTCGAAACTTTAAGTGAACCTGTTGAATGCCACGCTCGAGGGTAATAAAATTCCATTGATTTGGCTTTGCCTAGACAAATTTCTGCATCAGGCAATGATTTGAGCTCTGAATAAATCATGGCCAAGTCCAGCCAAGCTTCCATTTCCAATCTTCTTTCTAGCTCCTGTGAATTGAAAAATGACTATCATGGATGCAGTTTCTGTTTCCAAAATTCCTTGAAATCTATGACTTATGTGCTATAAAACTTGTAATACCATTTTTTGTACCTTTATATGCACATCTGAATCCAAGTTCTTTTGAATTTCCCCTTGTGCCTGAATCAAAGCCAGCAAAACTCTTTAGGTTTCAATGGCTTGCTTGGGCTGTTCTTGAGACATCTGAAGCACAGCTTTCAATCTAAGAAGCTCCAACTGGTCAAGCCTTCCCATTTCATCCAAAGCTAGGTCAACTATGGTTTCAACATCATTGAATCTTTTCTCTGCAGAAACTACTAGAGGTAGTAGCTTTCAACCTCTTCCTGAGCTTCCAGCAACCATATCAGAGTACAACATTGCATTCTCAAAAGATATATCCAAATTCCTTTGCATAGTATTTTCCAGTCCCAAATCAAACGTAGCCTCTGGATCACCCTTATCAATTTGGCCAGCTTGATTAAGAGAATTGATTGATTCTCTCTGGAAAAACACTCTTTCTGAATCTATCAAGGATTTTCTTGCTGCATTTTTTTTTTGCACTGAATGAACCCATTCACAGGTTCAATTTTATGCAAATCTGTAGCAGAAGCTCAAACTACCAAAGAGGTAGATCTGTTTTGTTTTGATTTTGGTCCTGATTATATAAGAAAGAGACTGAGATGAGAACTAGTTAACCCCAAGCACCTTAATGGCCTACATCATGAAATGTATTGGGATCTAAATCGAAAAACCAAAAACTAAGCACATCAGCATATTAAAACTGGAAAATCCTCTCTTCATTTTTAACTTGGATAACGGCATAGGCCGTATTGTTCCAAATAACTAGAAAATCCTCTCTTCATTTCTAACTTGGATAACGACATAGACCGTATTGCTCCAAATTAATACATTTCCTTTCTGTGGATGTCTACATTATCTGCATCCTTTTTCACTTTCAGGTGAGCCATCTTGAAAGAAAAGGGCTCTACTAGTCCTTGCCTGCACCAAGACAGAAGACTGCCAATGGCACATTGAACCCATCTTTTCCACATCAAATCTTGTTAACCTTTGTCAGTGAGGAGGGTTTGAAAGACTGTTGTTCTTAAATAGATTGTTCTTCATTTAGCTGCACCTGTTAGGCGTGTTGGGTGGTCTGACTGGGGGAAGGGAACATGTGTCAATCCTACTTGACTGCTTATTTGGGTTCTGATTCCCCATCTGATGGCTTAAGTAAATGTCCAAGCTACCACATGCAGAAGCCCCTACCTTTCTTTTGCTCTTAAACCTTCACCTGTCTTTTCGCTTTTCAAGATATCTTTGCACTGATGCCTTTCTGCTGGCAGAACCTTCAGCAGCATTATCTTCACGGAACATGTTGCTTTCTTCCCTGGGCAGCCAAGTGTTGTCTGTCGTTCTCACTGTTTGCAAGGTCGGCGAGAGCATAGCAGAAGAATCTGGGCCTACTTTGATACTTGGAGCTTGTAAATGGTATGGTAAGGAATGCGCTGCTGTATTTCCATTGAATGGAGCCGCATTCGGCAAATGGAGTGGGCTTGCAGCAAGCTGCATTAGCGCCTGTGCCTTATCAGCAGGCACATCATCATAGACATTCACCTTTCCACAATAGAATATTGTCATCTGTCCTACTGGCTCATCTGTAAGTCCTGTGATACCTGGAGGAACTGAGTCGTTGTCTGCAGCAACGAGACGGCCAAATAAATCACCGGAAACATCAGGTTTGTCGGGATCTTTCAGCCGATGAGGAACAGATTCTTCAGCTGAGACAGAGATTTCCGTATCAGCACTTGTTTGGATGATTGGCCAATCCAATCACTTTACGAGCGAAATTAATCCCTTCACGAGCATGATTTAGATCTTGAGAACACAATTTTGCTCCCAACAAATAGGAAGGTACATAGGGTTCATGCTTTGCTTTGGAAAACCCTGAAACCTTTGTTAAAAGATTTAAGGCTGCTTCATTTTTACCAACAGCACTATAACAAAGAGCAAGAGAAAACCATCTCTCAGCTTGATTACAAGCTTCATTTTTACTTGCAGATATCATTTGTGCAGCTCCCTGTTGCTCCAACTAGTTCCTACTCGTTTTAGTTGAATAGTGTACATTCGTTGCTTGATTGTTTTGGTCTCTTGTGTTCATTCCAAGCCTAATATTACTTTCCATTGCTAGTGATAATCTAGACTCTCAAACAATCCAGGCTCGGTGAGCAATGAAAACAAACACTATGCTCCAGGCTCGGTTGATCTACCAAACAATCCAACCTCCCCAACTTCATTGATTATTGCCACATGGTCATTGGTACTGTCAAGGCAATGTTCTTGTTCCTTCTGCAGTTCGTCGTTGAATGTTTCCACGATTTCTAAGTTCAGTGTCCTAAAAACAAGTGAGCGCTTCAAGTCTTCATTGTTGTAGCGGTGTATGTACTGCCATTCGACAGTGTCTATGGTTTTCTGTGCATGTTTTGGTTCACGAATTTTTCAAATATCTAATGGGTACAAATGATGATCTATCTAGTACATTTATTGACAGTATAATTAACACAACTACCCAAAATGGTAGTTCTAACAATGCATCAATCTTCAACAAGTCAGAATCACGTATGAAAGTTTTTCAAAGTCTAAATATTTTCATTCTTGGAGAACAATCAAAACAGTTGACTTCTCTCTAAAGCTGCAAAAGAACCAAACAACCTATACACTTCAAAGGTTTCAGATCGTAAACTGACCATAACAGCTTAAATAAACATAAGTTTCAGATCATAAACTGACCAGATCAATGTATAGTACCAAAATTTTGGTTATTGGTCCCCTGCTACATGCAGAACATAATTGACCACTCCAATTATTTACCTGACAAAGACACCACTTGAAATTTTTTCCCTCTCTTTATGCCCTGCAAGTTACTTTTCCCACATAAAGAAACTATTAACCTAAATTTGATATCCATCGAGTTTCGTAGGAATTTGGATACAAAGGGAAAGTAATCATACCAGTACTTAACTGCGAAAGATGTTCACTCAAATGCATGGTTTACCGTTGTTGACATGGGAACCCAGAGTGCAATTTGGGGGTCGGGGGGTGTTGTAAGGAGTATGGACCCTAAGGTGCGATTAGCCCTTGATCTTCTTGGATTGTTTTAATGCAACTTCTGCTCTCTGCCTTTTGTGGTTTATCTTGTTCATATTGGATGCAACATTAACCACATAGTCAATTGGAGGAATCTTGTCCTGATAATGGAAAACTGTCTCACAAACAGCTGAAAGCTTTGTGGATAAATATGAACAAGGTTAGAATAAATGAGAAGCAAGCAGAACATACTCTGAAGCCAAACATAAAAATGTAATATGATAAGCAGTACTGGATCAAGTATCAACACTCCAAGAAAGGAACCTCATAGATATCCTTCATCAAAATTAATCATCCATCATAAAAGCGTTACAGTTGTGTGAAAACAAGAGAGGTTCATACAAGCTAATACTTCAGTAAATGAGTTTTAGACATACACAGTTTCAAACTTTATTCATCTACAAGGAACTTAAATTATTTGTGTTAGTATTTTAATATACAACAATGGATTCTATCTCTCTTTCTCTCTACAAACATAGGCATTCAGAAAGGTAGACGGTACAACGAAGTACAACAATGAGGTTTCCACTTCTACCCTATAAGATAATGGTCCCAAACATGTCATTCATCAACTCAAGAAACATTATGATTGGATAGCAACACATGACACATACAAGGCTAAAACTCATGACCTAACAGGCTAACAAAACATTAGGATCGCAAGTATTCTACATGAATATCAGAAGATGCGCTTTCTCATACGCTCGGACCCGAACGGAACGGAAGAGTGAGAGGGATGGGATTTGGTATTACCCATTCTCACGTTGGTATCCACATGAATAGCAAAATGAAAGCACATGTATTTGAGAAAGAGATGTCTGAAATGAAGAAAGAAATAGCAAACCTAAAAAATCTATTAATGGAGGCAAGTATTCTACAATAAAGCACATTGTTTAAGAGACTTTTTAAATTTTTCACTAACATGTTTATTTGTGCTTGTCCACAGACTATCGCTTCAAAGGGTAACAAAAATGGAAACACACCCTCTCCTCGCTCACAAAATGGTAGCTCTCATGTTGTGGGTAGTACCAATTTAAATGCAAGAAATGAAAGAGTTAATGGCGATGTCGGTAGAAAATGCAAGCTAATTTCTTGGCAAAAGACGGTTGTTGCTAAGGCTGAAATAGCATCTATGGATCCTAATGATGTGGCACACAATGTTCCTCTCGGAAATGATGTTTGGAAAGTTTGGGTTACTGTGCCTTTAGATCCTAAGGCTCCATTATCGAGGTCTAACTCATTCATGTCAGTGATCGAGGATGCAGTTGGGAGTACCGTTGCATGGCATAAGGATTTCATAACTTTAGATTAATCCTGGTTTAGTATATGTATATATGCCTCTTGTTTAGTATATACTGCCCTTGTTGTTATGCATATTTTGGACAGAGACTTTTATTAATTGCTTTGCTTTGACTATTTTATATAATTGCAGTTTAGAGACTCATGCACCTCTTAGGTTACTAACCCCTTTTTAACTCCGCCAATGCAGTTGTTATATATAGCATTGCATTGCCGGTCCTAAGCCCAGATAAAGGAGGAGGGGAAAGCAGTTAACTTAACTGCATGCATGTTGATTAGTTTTCTTTTCATAATCCTGGCCTATTCTTTTGTGTTTTCAGTGGGAAGATCCAAAGGGTATTGGATTGGGTTGTTTCATGGGGTAAAATTACATAAAACAGAGGCTATTGGGACATATTTCCTGATATTTATTGGATGTTGGGACATATTTCCTGATATTCCTGCTGAAAACACAAAAGAATAGGCTAGGATTATGAAAAGAAAACTAATCAGCATGCATGCAGTTTGTTATTCAGTGTTGGGAAAGTTGCATTTTCATGATTTACAGTTTGTTATTCAGTGTTTGACCAACAATGATATTATGATCAGGATGGATCTAAACAAAAGTGTTCTATTTTGCAGGTCAAACCTCCCTGATCCTTCACATTGATTGCACTTGGGAAGTTTGCATTGGTGAGAAATTCATCTACCCAAACATTTTATTGACCAAAGAAAACTATTTGTAGTTATCAGAATGCACATTAGTGATTACTGCCACTTCCGGATGAGATGGTCAGTAGAGGTCGATGTGATATCTGAAGTCTGAACCTTGTCAATATTGTTTTGTGTGTTCCAAGTTAACTTCCTCTATGATAGTCCATTTGTTCCACGTGAGTGCGTGCCTTGTTCTACTGAACATTAATCTTGGGTTATCTTTTTACAGCAATGTACTCTTCCAGAAGTTTGCTCTTATTTCTATGTGGAGAGTGCCAGCAATGCCCATTGGGGCTCATACTTTGCTTAGTTTACTTGCCGAGCCTTTGAAACAGCCGACAGAAGCTCTTTTATCCACGGTTGATGACGAAGTTTCTGATAGTTTGAGAGAGTTTGAGGACTGGGTATGCTTTTGAAACTATGTATTGTTGTTCTGCTAATGATGTTTTAAATCTGATATTGGTAATCAGTTTCTATTCACTTTGAGCGCTGCATGTAAATATTTTGTTGTTTTATTGACTAGTGCGAGTACTACTCTTGTGATACAACATATCGCAACTGAGAATGCTTAAGTTGCTCCCACTGAACTGTCAAATGAGGAGAGGCAAAAAGCTATAGATGCAGCCATAGAAACAATAAATTCATCGTGCTCACTGCTACTAAGTAAGGACTTTAAATTATGAGGAAGGATCCTGATATCCACCTTGGCAAACGTTTTCGTGGTCCTCCCCTAAAGTTGGCGATTGGGGACCCTTCTCATTATCATTGGAAAGTATCTAGTTAGTATGTTTATTAATCTATTTCCTTATAGCGCTTTCCAAGTTCCAACTTAAAAAAATGGAAAGAAGTAATACTGTTGATATATGTGATTGATAGTTATTTTCCATTGCATGGAACTTCTAGTTAACTCTGTGAGTGTGTGTTTCTAAAAGGACCGCCCCTTGTCCCTTATAAATGTGTATTTGCTATGCAGGTGAATGTTTCTATCTCAGCAATAGACAGTTGCTCCATTGAGGTTGTACTTCGCTGTTTGGCAGCAGAAAGAGATGGACATGGGTCACATGAACTCAATGATGGTGGTGTTCTTGCAACTGTGATTGCAGCCAGCTTTAAAGGTAGTGTACTACTTTCGCTATTAATACCGTTTCAAATTTACATTTACTGTAATACACGTACGTTTTGCAACTGCTGATTGAAAACAAGACAAATATTGTTGCCGAGAGAGTTATCTCTGTCAGCAACATTATTTTTTTTGGCTTATCCGGTGGGCTTTTGGTTATTGATTTTTCCTTTCATATTGCCAAATCAGTCTTGCCTTTGCTAATGAGAAATGTTGAGCGCAATACTTCTAGGATTATGCAGATGAATCCTGGTTCAGGTATACTGTTGAATTTTTGGCATTTGTGTTTCCTTTCTTCTCTCATCCTCCCAATTTAGCATTTAACAAGCCAAGTTGGAGAGTTTGGTGCGAGATTTTTAGTTGGAAACTTTTTAAACTATAGTACGAGTCCTTTGTTGAACAACTTGCAAGGCAGTATTTGGTTTCAAAATTAAATTTGTTCAACAAAGTGATGACCTTTCTTTTGCCTATATTACTCTCATTCATGAATATTGGGCCTCTCTAGATTCCATTGGTTCTATTAAGGTTGCAAAGCTGGACTGGGGTAATGCAGATCATATGAAGGCACTTGAGCCACCATTTGACTACATTATCAGCACTGACGTGAAAAGTTCTCCTGAGAGTGAACTCAGACCCATACACATACTCAACAACCTCAAGTTGTTAAGAAAAAATATTATGAGCAATTTTTCTTTCTTTATTTAAGACATGTAAATGTTGTAACTATAAATGCACTTGGGATTGAGCTTCTTATCAGGCATGAAATTGCTAGTGTGTTTAGAGGTTGTACTTTTTTGTCCCAATTTTTCATCCCAATTTAGGTGTCAAGTAAGTGATGGGTTAGATGTCACATCACTTAACATGTGATTACACCTTTCAACCCATCACATGCTAGACATGTAGATTGGAATGGGGAATTTGGACAAAAAAGTTTGGATCCTATCATTTTCCTATTTTCCGTGTGCCTCCTGTTAATTATTGAAATATTTTAGAAAAAAGGCTGTGTAGTTTGTTCTTTTACTTCTAATGGAGGAGCTTGTTTTGTGGACAGTTGTTTATGTTATTCTATCAGTATGTATAGACTGTGTCATCCATGGAAAATGATGTTGTAGAGTAACGGAGGCTGATGATCATCACTATAAAAAGGCCTTCTGGAAACCTACATAATGTTTTGTAGTTGTTAATCCTGGGAAAAATAATAGGAAAACCTTTATGCCTTATGGATTATAATTAAAAAATGATCCTTGGGTACTGATGACTAAGACATGTTCTCTCAGGATACCACAATTTGGTATTCCAATTTCTGCTGCCAGGATGTGAGACATCCTTGAATTTATCTGGTGAAATCTCCAATGCTTATCATACGTTAATATCAGTGTCTGATGTAGTAAGTGTAGAAAGCAGGAAAGATCTCTTAGAAGAGAGGAATTTAGGAAGATGGATCTAGAGTTCCTAATCCATTCCAAAATCAAGGGTTGAGAATAGCTCGTGTTCACCAGATTCTCTTGTATGGCACGATGTCACCAACTAAATTATAGGCATTTCAATCCATGTCAGCTTTCCCTCCTAGCTGCCCATGTGTAGATATATGGAATATCTTTACCCAACATAACTTCTGTCCTATTTTCCTTTTTAATTAGTTTGTCCCAAAAATATTAGTCCCACAAAATTTGAGCTTATAACTCATGATAGTCCATCTCTCCCACCGGAGAACCCAACTTCATTCATCAATGAATGCTAAATGATTCTAGTACTTCTTAAGTAATAATTTATGTGGTAGTAGTTTATTAACAAAGTGGAAGTACAAGCTCCACCATGTAATATGATTCTAGATATCTAACTATACTTGCTTATTTTGCAGAATATGCTCCATCACTTTGGTATGCAGTATCAGAAGTTGAAGTGAATAATGGTAGATTCAAATGGTTTATCACCCAATAAGAAAAGAGTTTTTTCTTAGAGAAATGGGGTTTATGGTTCTCTCTCTCTCCAGCAAAGTTGTCTCATTACATCTCCGCTATTCTTTCTGGGCTATATTAATCGTTGTTAGTGTACCATAGTTTTTGAAGTAGGTTTACCAGATTATCTTTTTAATAAATTAATACTCTTGAACCAGATTATCTTTTTAATGAATACTCGTGAATGACTACCAGTGTTTGGTTTATTGCTTCATATTCATATCTTATAGGGTGTATGAACAATTAGGTGTTCGGGTCAGTGCTGTAATGCGATTGGCTAGTATAGGTGGGAACAGAATTGGATGTATATTATTTTTAAAAAAAACAAATTTCACAACGTTTCTAAAAAAACGTTGTAATATATAATTTACAACGTTTCTATAAAAAACGTTGTAAATGATATATTACAACGGTTTTTTTAGAAACGTTGTAAACTATCCTTCACAACGTTTTTTATAGAAACGTTGTCATATAACTTTTACAACATTTTTTAGCCAACGTTGTTATATCATTTTACAACGTTTTTAACTCAAACGTTGTCTTATATTTATTACAACGTTTTTAGAAAGCGTTGTGCAATGTTTTTTACAACGTTTTAAAAATGTTGTCTAACAGTTTTGGAGACAATGTGGGAGGCCAAAAACAACGTTTTTTGCAACGTTTTCAAAAACGTTGTGAAATTAAATGACCTATTACAACGTTACATTTAACAACGTTTCAGAAAACGTTGCGAACACTCTTTTACAACGTTGTAAAAAGCCATTTTTGTTGTAGTGATAAATACTTCCAGGATGAATTCACCAAAACAGAGGCCACCATTGGACTCAGTAGGCCAAAATACATCTAGATGCGGCGGCCGTTTCAAAAACAGAGTTCTAAAGACACCGCACGCGCCTTCACGCGCCACCTACGCGTGTGGGTTTTCTAGAGAAGGTTGACTGGACGCTAGGGCTGACGTCATCATGATGATGTCATCAATCAGTGTCATAAAAAATGGGTCCACTGTACTGATGTGACAGGTGACGTGGCAGCCACGTCAGTAATCAACCTTTTGACCATTGACCAGTCAACATATGACTGATCTTCCACATAGCCTTCCCACGCGCCCAGCCTAAGAGTGGGCTCCACGTGCCGCCTTCCCGAGCTCCGACGAGATCGCGGACGGTGGCGTTGGTTTCGTCTCATCGAGTACTTTCCAATCATATACTTTTTACATCGAAAAGAGTGCCACAAAAGGCACATACATCGAGTCCGAGAGCGGGGTTCGTAGGACGCCTATTTTTCAACTCGAAAAATCGATTCGCAAACATGATCCGCGAGCCAATTTCGCGAGGCCTTAAAACGTTCATTTTAAGTCCAAATTAAGCATATAATATGTCGTTGGAAAGCCCTCGCGGAGTACTACAAGTATAGCACATAAAACCATAGTTTTAAAGAATAAAAACAGGTCAAAACAGCATGCAAAGTTTCGAAAAAAACAATTTCAACAAAACCTAGGTTTGCCATATTTTGAAAAATACCCAACAGATTTCAACAAGAATTTAGTATGTTGTTCGCCTCGTCATAGGAAACTCAGACATATAGTTTTTTCTCGAAAATAAAAACGTTTTAGACATAAAATAATAAAACCCGTTTGGTTCGTTATCGGGTAAAACTTTTAAACAAACCCAAAATTGAAAGCATGCAATTCATGGTATAACGAAACGAACAATTAAGCGTATAGGCTCTGATACCAATAAATGATATATCTATACATATATCACACAAGTTCGTTATCTACAAGTAATCATGAGTTACCTCGTGCGAACTTGAACTTTGAGCGAAGCAGAAGACTTTCGGCTCGAGCTACGATTTTCGTATGTCACGATCAAAGATCCTGCAAGTCTCTCTCGTTGGATTGATTATCACGTAGCACGAATATCAATCACTGGTTCACACCGCAAATCCAAGCCTCATGATGGTTAGGCTAGATGAAGTATTTGGTGAGATAGAATATAGGAGAGAGAAAGAGAGAAGGGCGGCCTCTTAGAAGACGTGTTCTTCAATTGTTAGGGTTTTATCCATTTAGTTGTCATATTTATATTATTGTACAAGAAACCCTATTTCTTGTAGGTTAAGTTAAGTCAATCTTGAACCGCTTCAGATTAGGAAACTAATTAACCTTTAATAATATAAATATATTCCATTTGAGCGGAAGTAAATAATCGGGCCACAAGTTCAATTGCTAACAGTTATGAGCTCTTTGACTATTTGTCTTAAAACACGCATTTCATCGTTATTCAGAAGGCAATAACTGTACTCGTGCTTAATTAATCTCTACAACAGCAAAATTATGCCTAGTTGTAATTAAGTAAATAGATAAACAATCAAGTTAGCTACATCATTGCCAAAGCTATTATATATCTTTTTTATAACTTTTTCAGTTTTTGTCATAATGATTTTCCTTATATTTCAAAACTATACGTAGTCCTAGTAGTCTGCTGTTTGACTCATCTGCGAAGGAAGCTGAAGAAGTAAAATGCCTCAGGAAAAGTGATGTAATAGATTGGTGTAATACTTACTTGAGGCAATCTTCTCCAAAGTGTCGGAGGCTTGCAGTTCGGGTGTGGGGTTGCAAGACCAACTTGAAAGGGGTTGAAGCACCGTCACCATGTGGTCATTAAGGAACTTGAAAGGTATGTATTCATGATAATGTGAAAGTTTTCATGCTTATGGATTCATGATAATATGAGATTTGACATGTTGAAGTTTTCCAGGCCATTGACAACATCCCTACATCCAATCTTTGGAATGAGCATGAAGAAGATTGAATAATATGTTGAAGTTTTCCAGGCCATTGAATATGATTTATCAGCAAGCACTAGCAGCCATCTAAAATATTATTTGCAGGTCTCAATTGAACTAATGGACAATTCCTTCTGACGGTCTCTGTCATGGAGCCTTTGCCTTTAATAGAAATTGGATAAATTGCCCACATATCTTTTATTTTTGATTAGGAATTGTTAGGTTTATGAGAATGATACGTTGGAACTTAAGGATCACAGACTGATCCTGCATTTATTTGATCACTGGTTTATTGTTTCATTTGGTGTCCGAGAACTTAATTGATTGCATTTTGGGGTCTATAGTTTACTACATATTTGCAATCAGGTTCCAAAGCCTCAAATTTAGTCAAACAGGTCCAAATTTCAATTTTCATTTCCAACACGGCTCGATTGTAACATCAGTTAATTTTTTTTGCCGTTTAGTGATGACGTGTGGACTATGCCCATTTCTTATTTTGTTTTCGACATGAATTTGAGCAAGACAGGTCTCTCACGAATCATCTGTTGACCATAAGTATTAAGTATATTATAGAATTAAAATTGAATTCCACACATTATCCAAATAATAGAAATGTTATGATTTTTAAAGAAAATTCTAAGTGCTTGTTTGGTGGAGTGTTTTGGTCAAAACGCAGCGTTTTCTTTTTTAAAATGTTTCAATGCAACGTTTTAAAAATATGTTGCGTTTACACTTTGTTTATGAAAAATAGCGTTTTGAAATAGTTTTTCAAACGTGTTTACAAAAATAAAACTGTATTTTGAAATTGTTGCATTTTGTTTATCAAGCTTCCTACCGCATTCGCATATGAAGTCGTAGACATTCTCTTCCTCTCTTCTTCATTCTTAGGGCATTGATTTGTACTAAGGGCATATCCTTTTTCCATTTGAGTGACAACGGGTTTTGGGTTAGTCATGCCAAATCGTTTGATAACTTTCTTAATATAAGTCTTTTGAGACAAACCGAATTTCGAACGATCCCTAATAACTTTTACTCCAAGCATATAGCTTTCTTCACCCAAGTCTGTCATATCAAAAAGCGCAGACAGCCACTCTTTAGTGGCATTTATCATCTTCATATCATTCCAGCTAGTAGGATGTCATCAACATATAATGACAGAATCAAGATATTTTTCTTGTATCGTTTAACATACACACAGTGGTCTTCCTCAATCATCATAAAGCCAATTGAGGTAATCGCTTGATGAAAGCGAATGTACCACTGTCTAGATAATTGTTTGAAACCATAGATGGAACGTTTGAGTCGGCACACTTTGCGCTCTTATCCATTGACTTCAAAACCCTCTAGTTGAGTCATATAGATCTCTTCATCTAGTTCTCCATTGAGAAAAATAGTTTTAACCTCCATCTGATAAAGTTCTAGATCCATGTGCACTACTATCGCTATGATTAGTGAACAGAGGAAAATATCACCACAGGAGAGAATGTCTCCTCATAGTCTAAACCCTCTCTTTGGGTAAAGCCTTTTGCCACAAGGCGTGTGCCTTATATTTGTCAATTGATCCATCTGCCTTTCGCTTGACTTTGAAAACCCATTTGTTTCCAATAGTCTTATGACCTTGCGGAAGATCAACTAACTCCCAAACCTGATTCTTTTTCGTAGAGGAAATTTCATCTTCCATTGCAGTCATCCATTCATAGTTTGTAGGTAATGAAAGAGCTTCTTTAAACGATGTAGGCTCACTAGAATTGTAAGAAGTAGTTAGGAAAGATTCCTCTTCGATCGTGAATTGACGACGATGTATATTTCCACGTTTACTTCTTCGCTCTAGTATCGGACTCCCACTAGGATCCGTACTCCCACTTGGATGAAGATCACCTTGACTCTCATTGGCGACTTCCATAGGCTCAATCCCATGTTGTGCCGTAGGATTAGGTTGAGGCAATTCCCCACCTTTTCCAAAAAATGTCATATATTATTCTTCCATCTCAAAAAGTTCAAAGTCTTTCATAACTTCACATATCTGTGGAAAATAATTCTCAATTAAATCAACATTGCGCGACTCTGTTTCAGTCATTCCTACGTCAGGTTGTCCATCGTACATAACATAACCCTTTGAGGTATCTGAATACCTTATGAAAACACACTTGTTTCCTATAGGGCCTAGTTTTCCAAACTTATTGGAGGTACTATGTACATAACCTACACAACCCCAAGGATGAAGATGCCCCAACTTAGGCTTCTCACCTTTCCAAAGTTCATAAGGGGTTGTGGGAACTGACTTAGAAGGCACTCGGTTAAGTATGTAGGCGGCAGTCATTAGCGTATCCCCCAAAACGAAATTGGGAGGTTGGCCTGCGCCATCATCGACCTAACCATTTCCAACAATGTTCGATTCCTTCGTTCTACAACACCATTTTGTTGTGGAGTTCTATGAATTGTCAACTGTCGGCGTATTCCCTTTTTCTCACACAATTCTTTAAATTGATCAGGTAAATATTCACGGCCCCGGTCAGTTCTAAAAGTTTTTAAGCTTTTATCCTTTTGATTCTCAACCTCTACGAGAAATCGCTCAAAACACTTAAGAGCTTCATCGCGGTGAGAAATAAGGTAAACATAACCATAGCGTGAGTAGGCATCGATAAAAGTGAGAAAGTAGGAAGCTCCATGACGTGCCTTAACATTCATTGGTCCACAAATATCTGAATGGACTAACTCTAATGGATGTGTGACTCTTTTTGCCTTACCAAAAGCTTTTTAGCAAGCTTTTCCTGCCAAACAAGATTCACACAAAGGTAAGTTGACTTTGGTGAGAAACCCCAATAGGCCTTCTCGAGCCAATCTAGTCATGCTATCTTTTCCTATATGTCCAAGTCTAGCATGCCATAACTCAGAATTAGAATCATCATAAACCATACAAGAAGAAGAATTAACAGAAGAATTATGAGAATCCAACAAATCTAATTTAAAGAAATTATCTAACAAAAAACCATGTCCCAAAATCTCATCACCAAAACAAATATCCAACCGATCATCACTAAAATTAAAAAAATATACATGTCGTAGCAATTGTACTACTGATAATAGATTATGTCGAATTCCAGGTTCATAAAGAACTTCATGAAGAGTCAATGTGCGTCCATTCCGCAATTGAAGTTGGTATAAGCCAACTCCTTTGACTTCAATAGACAAACTGTTTCCCATGAAAATTCTTCTTGTACCCGCAGGAACTTTTCGATTATCTACAAATCCTCCTCGATCCCTCGTCACATGTTTGGTTGAGCCTGAGTCTACAATCCACACAGGGAGAGAGTCAGCTAAAAAAACATGAGAGCAAACATAACTTTGCATGGAGATAGGATTAAGGGATACATTCTTGGGCTCAGGATAAGTCCGAGCAAAATGACCCAAGGTACCACAGTTGTAGCACTTCTACTTAGCAATATTCTTTTTGCCTCTACGGCGTTTAGCAATCTTGTCACTTTTGGGGCCCAAATTTCGAGTCTTCTTACCTTTATCTTGTTTCTTGCGATGCCCGTGTGGCTTGCACGGACCCTCAAGGGAAACAAGAGCAAGATTACTAGTCGCAGCACTTATCGCACGATTCGCTTCATGACACTCAGCCTCAAGCTCAATTTGGCGAGATACATCTGCAAAAGTCTAAATGGAGTCTGTATGAGTCAGGATACGCCTCAAACTACTCCAAGATTCAGGCAGTGAACGAATCGCTGCTTGAACTTGCTATTCATCAGATAAGATAGAACCAGCAGACTTAAGCTCACGAATCATTTCGGACATCTCGCGTAGTTGTTTAAGAATGTTACGTTTCTGGTCAATCTTATAGATTTCAAACTTGTAAGTCAAAGTCCTTAATAAATACTTCCAGGCTGAATTCACCTAAATAGAGGCCACCATTGGACTCAGAAGGCCAAAATACGTCTATACGCGACGGCCGTTTCAAAAACGGAGCTTTGGAGACGCCGCACGCGCCTTCATACGCCACCTGCGCGTGTGGGTTTTCTAGAGAAGGCTGACTGGACGCTAGGGCTGACGTCATCAATCAGTGTCATCAAAAAATGGGTCCCACTGTACTGACGTGGCAACCACGTCAGTAGTCAACCTTTTGATCGTTGGCCAGTCAACGTATGACTGATCTTCCACGTAGCCTTTCCACGCGCCCAACCTAAGAGTGGGCTCCACGCGCCGCCTTCCCAAGATGAGGTCGCAGACTGTGACGTTGGATTTGTCTCGTCGAGTACTTTCTAGTCTTGTACTTTTTACATTGAAAAGAGTGCCACAAAAGGCACATACATCGAGGCCGAGAGTGGGATTCGTAGGATGCCTATGTTTTAACCCGGAAAATCGATTCGCGAACATGATCCGCGAGCCAATTTCGTGAGGCCATAAAACGTTCATATGAAGTCCAAATTAAGCATATAATATGTCGATGGAAAGCCCTCGCGGAGTGCTACAAGTATAGACCATATAACCATAGTTTTACAGAATAAAAACTGGTCAAAACAGCATGCAATGTTTCGAAAAAATCAATTTTCAACAATACTTGGGTTTGCGATATTTTTAAAAATACCCAACAGATTTCAACGAAAATTTAGTATGTTGTTCGCCTCATCATAGGAAACTCAGGCATATAAATTTTTCTCGAAAATAAAAAAGTCTTAGACATAAAATAATAAAACCCGTTTGGTTCGTTATCGGGTAAAACTTTTAAACAAACCCAAAATTGAAAGCATGCAATTCATGACATAACGAAACGAGCAATCAAGTATATAGGCTCTGATACCAATGAATGATATATCTATACATATATTACACAAGTTCGTTACCTACAAGTAATCATGAGTTACCTCGTGCGAACTTGAACTTTGAGCGAAGGGAAGACTTTCGACTTGAGCTACGACCTTCGTATGTCACGATCAAAGATCCTACAAGTCTCTCTTGTCAAATTGATTATCACGTAACACGAATATCAATCACTGGTTCACTCCACAAATCCAAGTCTCTTGATGGTTAATTAGCCTAGAGGGAGTATTTGGTGAGATAGAATATAGGAGAGAGAGAGAGAGAAGGGCGGCCTCTTAGAAGACGTGTTCTTCAATTGTTAGGGTTTTATCCATTTAGTTGTCCTATTTATATTATTATACAAAAACCCTATTTCTTGTAGGTTAAGTTAAGTCAATCTCGAACCGCTTCGGATTAGGAAACTAATTAACCTTTAATAATATAAATATATTCCATTTGAGCGGAAGTAAATAATCGGGCCACAAATCCAATTGCTAACAGTTATGAACTCTTTGACTATTTGTCTTAAAACACGCATTTCATCGTTATTCAGAAGGCAATAACTGTACTCGTGCTTAATTAATCTCTACAACAGCAAAATTATGCCTAGTTGTAATTAAGTAAATAGATAAACAATCAAGTTAGCTACATCATTGCCAAAGCTATTATATATCTTTTTTATAACTTTTCCAGTTTTTGTCATAATGATTTTCCTTATATTTCAAAACTATACGTAGTCCTAGTAGTCTGCTGTTTGACTCATCTGCGAAGGAAGCTGAAGAAGTAAAATGCCTCAGGAAAAGTGATGTAATAGATTGGTGTAATACTTACTTGAGGCAATCTTCTCCAAAGTGTCGGAGGCTTGCAGTTCGGGTGTGGGGTTGCAAGACCAACTTGAAAGGGGTTGAAGCACCGTCACCATGTGGTCATTAAGGAACTTGAAAGGTATGTATTCATGATAATGTGAAAGTTTTCATGATAATATGAGATTTGACATGTTGAAGTTTTCCAGGCCATTGACAACATCCCTACATCCAATCTTTGGAATGAGCATGAAGAAGATTGAATAATATGTTGAAGTTTTCCAGGCCATTGAATATGATTTATCAGCAAGCACTAGCAGCCATCTAAAATCTTATTTGCAGGTCTCAATTCAACTAATGGACAATTCCTTCTGACGGTCTCTGTCATGGAGCCTTTGCCTTTAACAGAAATTGGATAAATTGCCCACATATCTTTTTTTTTTTATTAGGAATTGTTAAGTTTATGAGAATGATACGTTGGAACTTAAGGATCACAGACTGATCCTGCATTTATTTGATCACTGGTTTATTGTTTCATTTGGTGTCCGAGAACTTAATTGATAGCATTTTGGGGTCTATAGTTTACTACATATTTGCAATCAGGTTCTAAAGCCTCAAATTTAGTCAAACAGGTCCAAATTTCAATTTTCATTTCCAACACGGCTCGATTGTAACATCAGTTAATTTTTTTTGCCGTTTAGTGATGACGTGTGGACTATGCCCATTTCTTATTTTGTTTTTGACATGAATTTGAGCAAGACAGGTCTCTCACGAATCATTTGTTGACCATAAGTATTAAGTATAATATAGAATTAAAATTGAATTCACACATTATCCAAACAATAGAAATGCTATGATTTTTAAAGAAAATTTTAAGTACTTATTTGGTGGAACGTTTTGGTCAAAACGCAACGTTTTCCTCTTAAAAATGTTTCAATGCAGCTTTTTAAAAATATGCAGCGTTTTAATAATATGTTGCGTTTACAACTACTTTGTTTATGAAAAATAACGTTTTGAAATAGTTTTCCAAACGTGTTTACAAAAATAAAACTGCATTTTGAAAATGTTGTGTTTTAGAAACGCTGAGTTTTGAAAAAGTTGCGTTTTCAAAACGCTGCACCAAACGAGCCCTAAGTTATTTAAATTGTATAGAATTTGAATATTTATTGAATCCAAAATCAATGCATCCAAACGGACCCTTAATACTTTCTCAATTCCAAAATTATTATTTTGTTTTTATTTTGTTATACATTTTTAAAAAATTAAATGTTGTTAAAATTTTCCTTTTTAATATAAGATTATTATTATTTTATCCTTATTTTTTTCATTTTAATTATTGACCGCATTACATATACATGAATTTCAAAGAAAAGTAGACAATATACCAATACTCCCTCCATCCCAAAATAAATGATATTTTAAGAACGAAAATCGTTTCAACATAAATGTCGTTTTGGGATTTTAAGACAATTTA
Organism: Codonopsis lanceolata; assembly: GCA_013146195.2. NCBI lineage: Eukaryota > Viridiplantae > Streptophyta > Magnoliopsida > Asterales > Campanulaceae > Codonopsis > Codonopsis lanceolata. The sequence continues at coordinate 14,488,557 of CM028379.1, forward strand.
TCCGCATTTGATTGGAAATGCCCTTATTAATTACTCAGCAATTAAATGTGGTATTGAAAATGCTTTAACGCATTGAGAATATGAAAAAAAAAATTATAAAAAAAGAAGAAGGTTGAATCAGTTTTTTTTATAAACTTTCGTAATATGTGTGTAAATCTCTAAAATGTCATTTAGTTTGGGATGAAAGGAGTATTACTAATCAAGTCAATTAGTTTTTCTTAATTCGTGTGATGAGTCAAACGTATCAATATTATTTAGACGAAGGGATCGAGTATATAATAGTTATATAAGTTTGCATGAATACAAGTTTTAGTTTTTTATTTTATTTTAAAACAAAGTAAGTACAAGTTTTAGTTAAGCTAATGGGATTGTGTTGAGTTAGATCTCTCTACAACTAGAACTCTAAACTAGATTGAATTATTTTGTTGGCAAATAATAAATATATAGGGTAGAACATTTTCTATAAGGGCTTATTTGGTAGGCGGATAAGGATAAGTAATGTAGCCAACAACGACATCGAATCTCAATTTGTGCAGATGGAAGACGTCATCCATGGCTTGAAAGACTACATCGAGGGGATGCTGGAAGACATAACTTTGTGCAAGAAGACCGCGCCGAATGGAAATGTCGGCGAGACTTTTGGCAATCTAAAGGTAGATTGCCCCAAGCCAGCTAGCTTTGACAGGGAATGGGATGCCAAGGAAGTAGATAACTACTTGTGGCACATGGAGCAATACTTTGACACGGTAATAGCAAGAAGTTCATTCCTTGATGAATGAGATATTCCAAAATGATGGGTATATCATTGTTGCTTCAAGGGAGAAAGGTATATTTGATGCGTCTTTGTACGAGTACACATTGATATTCTTTTTCTTTTAAATTCTTTAATTAATAACAATTTTGATCAATTCATTTCGAGAAAAAAGTTATTATTCTCATCCAATTGCTTTATTGGGAAACACAGCGTTACTAGGAATCCAACTACAAGTAATAAAATTCTCAATTCCAATACAGACGATGATGCCTGTACAAATTAATCAAATAATACCAACCATGGTTGTAACTCATTAGTTCATCCAAAATACAGTAAAATGGTGGAGGTCTCAGGTTCGACAATTTTCCAGGCACATAGTCCAAAACAATAAGTAATAGAAATCCAATCAAATACTAATGAAAATTTGACATACCTTTTTCTCCCGAAAGTCGTATCAACTTTGGTAGGATCCCTAATACAACATTCATAGCATTCATGCATGCATAGAGGCACTACAAAAACAAGTAGTTTTAATTAGGGACCCCACTTTTTAGGTCGCGTCTATCTTTCAACCCTATTATATAGTCAATTAGGTCGGCCTGTTTTAAGGGTAACAAATACTTTTATTTGGTACGGTCACCTAGCATCCCTAACAAATTCATAGTGAATTGGGCGGCTATAATAAAAATTACCAAAATTTCTCCCTCTAATATTCCCAAATCTTTTACCCGCCACCTCTTTGATCAGTTCCCTGCCGCTCTCTCCCTCGTCCTAATTTTCTAGGGTTTTAAAATCGTGATTGAGTTACCTATTGTCGCATACTGCGCTTACTCCCACTCTACCTCTTCTAGCTTCAATTACCTATTGCGGAAGATCAGTTAGGGTTTAGAAATCTTGATTGAGTTACCTATTGTCGTAGGTGAGTTACCTATTGAGTTTACAATTTGTTTTCATTTTGTTCTTCTTGGGATTTATTCTCACATGCTGTGTTTGTTGGATTCATGGGAGGTGCAGTCATTATCATTGGTCTCCAACAATTCAAGAGTTTGCTTGGCCTTAGTCACTTCACCACCAAAACCGACGTGGTCTCTATCTTGGCCAGGAGCAGTCTTAAGATCCCTTCACCATCCAGTAAGTTCTACTTAGCAATGCTTTTTCTCGAAGCTTATATATTCATATTTAACTTTATAATTCATGATTTTAAGAAAGATCCATTATCCTCAATAAGGGTATCCTTATGTTGTCTTTGTGCTATTTATGAATTTGGGATTCTAAATTTCCATTTATGAATTTGAGATTCCAAATTTGCTTTTTAGAAAGACCTAGGAAATATAGAAATAATCAACAACTATGATTAATAAAGAATCTGTGAGCAATTTCCCTTTCCCTTTCCCTTTTATATATTATAACAAAAGCTGATATGTGAGCTACTTTAACTCTGATGGGAACTATACTTGAAGTATTGAAAGAAAGACACGAGAGCACTGTTTAATCTAAAATACATCATATCATAGGGATCTTTTTTCCAGCTCCTACGTGTAGGTTATAACGTAGGCTATACGCAATCAAGGAGTGAGTTAAAATTTCGTAAATGCTTCTGATTAGAAGTTGTAATATAACTCTAATACTCAAAAGTCACAACAATTCTTTTGAATAGATTTTACAAATGTGTTTGGCCTCTCCTTACTCCATTAGTCCAGTCCCTCAATATATACCCTCTATCACTTCCTTCAAGGTGAAGACTAAACAGACTGACAGGGCAAAATGCAACACACTGAGCTAAGAACAGGGCAACAACTAAATTGACATAATTGGAACTGAATGTGTGCACTTAGAATGCCTCAACTGTGGCATGGGATATAGAAACCAAGATTGCATTTCAATTCACACGTCCAGCAAAACTTAAGCAATAGTTGTATCTTTACTAGCTCATTATTGTGTTGCAGACCAGAATTTTGAAGTGACCGACAAACATCTCCATTCGTGAATCAAAAAATGTCTAAGGCTTTAGGTTGTTACAAACAAAGTGTAGTTAGCAATGTACATAGTATTAGACTTCTGATTACTCATAAAATTAGTATGACTTGTGGCTTATGGTACTATCTCTAAAAAGGTACCAACAGACAATGTAGTTAATAATCCCTAGACTGGCAGTTAATAAGAAAACTCAATTTATTATCCAAAACTGTCGAAATAAACGTTTAAGAGAGTATTTATATTCTCTAAACAAACCAAACCCTAAAAAGAAAAAATAAATAAAAATAGACAAAAAACCGAAAAACTTCTAAGGCCCGTAACAGTGCTTAAACATCATTTTTTTGGGCCTAAAACGAAGTTCTCATGGGGTGAACCTTATGGATCATGTAGATCTCGTCGAGAGCTTCGATTTGATATGCGGTGGGCCCCGTAATTCATCCGGACGCGAAAGTTATGCTCCGTTAAAGTTCTGCCGACCGTTAAATGATTTCTACTAGTACATAACGGGAACTAACGGAAAACTGTGAAAACTACCCGTCGAACCAATTTTCAGATATTGCCATTGGACCCCCCTGATTTTCGAACTCTTCTCTAAAGCCTTGCTCAAATACGTCTCGGCCACCTGTTCTACATCACACCTGCATTTGCAATTAGATTTCAGGTGACTAAAATTATCTTGAAATAAAAGTGGAAAATATGAAAGACATCAAAAAATAATTGCTTGGCATTAGTAAAAATAAATGCATCTGCAGTAAGAATAAGATGAGGTCTGGTCATATATAAGCATGAGTAGATAAACATATCATATAATTTATATCTATTTATTGATGCTGCATCATACATTATGACATCTCTATATTTTGCTTCAAACTATTTGCTGCTAAGAATTAAGAATTTTGAATTTTGAAACTTTGTGGGCTATCTATCTATACACACACACACACCTAATGATATTTAGATCTTGGACAATTTTCTCAAGATCAAGCCAAGTTGTCGATCTTATTTAGTAATTAATTAATAGTATGAAGACATGTGCATAAGCTTCAGGAATCACGATAATTAAGTTATAGAACATATCACATGTGGATAGAAGTGTGGATTCAATGAGTGCAACCATATCAGTCCTTTTGGTCTTTGTATTAAGCATACATGCTCGTGGGTTCACGTGGATGGACACTTATTGGGGGACTGTCATACCAATTACCATAAGCGAGATAGGATTGAAATGAATATTTTTTTGTTAATTTTACTAGTTCCGTTACTTTTTAGTTTCTTCTATGCTACAAAGTGATGTTGATGTGTCACTACGGTATAATGAATTGATGACAATGAGTTAATATTGTATTAATTGTCATCAGTTTTGAGTGAGATACTTAAGGGTATTTTAGTAAATATACTTTTGTTTTATATAAAATCAAGACGATTTAACTAATTTAATTTACTTTCTTAATCTGTGTAAAATCAGTTAGTTTTGCTTATATATAGGTCCGGAAGAAGGAGTATCTTTTTTATAACTTTTTCAGTTTTTGTCATAATGATTTTCCTTATATTTCCCAAACTATACGTAGTCCTAGTAGTCTGCTGTGCGGAATTAAATGTCTGTGCACTTAATTCTGTTACTAATATGATTTGTCGGTTCAATTGGAAATGCAAAGCTTGAAGAAGTTACCACAATGATTATTTGTTACATTATGTTTTTAGAGCCTACCTTGCAGACTTGCCTTTATAAGATGGAACAGACTTTTGTAGCTAATTATCTAGAACAAAGAATTTTCTCTGTAAAATATGTTGTGCCACTGTGTTTGTGTTGAAACTTGGTTTTTATTGAAGGATGGACTTGATGATGAATCATTTGAGAATGTCAAACAGGGTCGTTCCTGAACTTTTAGGGATCAAGGGTAAAAATAATAAAATGGGTCCCTATAGATATAAAAAATAAAATTTTGAAATAAATAAATTTTCAAATTTTCATCGTTCAAAGTATTCAATTTATATAACATCTACGAGCATATTAATATATAAGTATATGAAATACTCCCTCCATCCCTAAATTATCGTTCTTCTTTCTTTTTTCGTCCGTCTCAAAATAATTGTTCACTTTGAAACTTACCTTTTTAGAACATCATTTTTACCACTTTACTCTTACTTTTTCACTTTACTTTAATTATGAGCCACATACACATGGATATTAAAAGAAACTATACATTAAACCAATACAAATAATCAAGTCAATTGTTTTTTCTTAAACTATGCATCGGGTCAACTAGGACGATTATTTAGGGACGGAGGGAGTAATTATTTAAAATTATTTCGTTTGCATATTCCGGTGCACTAGTTATTTTCTATCTTGATTTGGTAATTTTCTTATATATTAAAATATACAAAATGTCTATAAAGCATATCTATAAGAAATTTCAAATTTATTCACTCTTCTAAGATCTTTCTCAACTATATCATCAAATTATATCACCTTCTCTTATTTTTTGGCTCATTCGTTACATGTTCATTTGGTTTTTTTTGTTGATTATTCGATTATTGTAATCAATTAATCTATATTCTAAGATAATTAAGTTTTTTATTGATTAGGTAAAAATGTTTGACTTTCAAACGAGAACCTTTTACCCGGAACGGAGCGAGGGAGTATATAATACTTGATAATTTACAACTCAAAAATAAATTAAATTTAACATAACATTCAAAGAGTTGAACCAATGACCTCTCAACCAAATCACGACACCTTATCCAATAAGCCATTAAATAACATATGAAATTTAGGTGACAGTATAATATTTATATCTATATATGATTGTATTATAAGTTTGGGCCCTCAAAATTGGAAGCCCAGGGCGATCGCCCTTCTAAACCACCCTCATGGCTGGCCCTGATTTCAAAAGTGGATTAATCGCAAAGTAGCTGCAGAAAGATCCGTCTCTGTATAATTTAGTGATGTATTCTTTTGCTCTCTGAATATATATAAGCAAGTTTATGTTTATTATTTTTGACTCGTCTGCGAAGGAAGCTGAAGAAGTAAAATGCCTCAGGAAAAGTGATGTAATAGATTGGAACAATACTTGAAGCAATCTTCTCCAAAGTGTCGGAGGCTTGCAGTTGCAGTTCGGGTGTGTGTGGGGTTGCAAGACCAACTTGAAAGGGGTTGAGGCACCGTCACCACCTTTGGTCATTAAGGAACTTGAAAGGTATGTATTCATGATAATGTGAAATTAATTGGATAAATTGCCCACATATCTTTTATTTTTGATTAGGAATTGTTAGGTTTATGAGAATGATATGTTGGAACTTAAGGATCACAGACTGATCCTGCATTTATTTGCCATTTCCAACACGTCTCGATTGTAACATCAGTTAATTTTTTTTGCCATTTAGTGATGACGTGTGGACTATGCCCATTTCTTATTTTGTTTTCGACATGAATTTGAGCAAGACAGGTCTCTCACGAATCATCTGTTGACCATAAGTATTAAGTATAATATACAATTAAAATTGAATTCCACACATTATTCAAACAATAAAAATGCTATGATTTTTAAAGAAAATTCTAAGTACTTGTTTGGTGGAACGTTTTGGTCAAAACGCAACATCTTCCTCTTAAAAATGTTTGAATGCAGCGTTTTAAAAACATGTTGCATTTACAACTACGTTGTTTACAAAAAATAACGTTTTGAAATAGTTTTCCAAACGTGTTTACAAAAATAAAACTGCATTTTGAAAATGTTGCGTTTTAGAAACGCTGAGTTTTGAAAAAGCTGCATTTTCAAAACGCTGCACCAAATGAGCCCTAAGTTATTTAAATTATATAGAATTTAAATATTTATTGAATCCAAAATCAATGCATCCAAACGGACCCTTAATACTTTCTCAATTCCAAAATTATTATTTTCTTTTTATTTTGTTATACATTTAAAAAAATTAAATGTTGTTAAAATTCTCCATTTCAATATAAGATTATTATTATTTTATCCTTATTTTTTTCATTTTAATTATTGACCGCATTACATATACATGAATTTCAAAGAAAAGTAGACAATATACCAATACTCCCTCCATCCCAAAATAAATTATATTTTAACAACAAAAATCGTTTCAACATAAATGACTTTTTGGGATTTAAAGACAATTTATCCGCATTTGATTGGAAGTGCCCTTATTAACTACTCTTCAATTAAATGTTGGGTTGACCCTATTAGAATGTTTCACTTAAAAAAATTTGTTTAAAAAATTATTAACATTTTTTCATAAACTATATGGAAATAAAATCCCGGTTTTGCATTTCATTTAACTTCACTATAATCAACATACAAGCATTTTAAATAACTTATGATAAATTATAACTTATAAGTTATAAGTTATAAACATATTCAAATAAGTCAAATCAAACATATTGATTGTAATTATTTTTTATCTTAGTGGAAGAAAGTATCGTGTATCAAGTAGTTAGTGGAAGAAAGTACGTGTATCGAGTAAGAGTACAACTCTGCTTTCACTTTTGTTTGTCTCATTTAATTGTTAAGTTGCATTATACACGGTGGGGCAACAAAAAGAAATATTTTTATTAAAAAAATTAATAACCCTATTATAAAAAATATATAGTGTTGAACTTTAAGTAATTTTTCTTTAATAGCCTTCAATTTATTATTAGTTGTGTCAAATCAATAAGGTCCATATTTTTTCATTTTAAACATACAAAAAAAAATTGATAATTGATATTAAAAAACATTTTAAAAAATATTGATAATGTTTGGAACGTCCCTAAATAATGTAGTTGATACTAATTTATAGTGGGTATTTATTAAAATTATAATTTATAAATAGTGTGTTCAAACTACATTTATATTTCTAAACAGTTTATTTGTTGAGTGGAATATTGCGCGTGTCGGCGTGTATGTAAATATGTGTAATTGTGGAAAGGGTGGAGGGGTGCTCGAACATTTGGAAAATGACTTACGGAAAAAAAAATGTAAGTCATTTTCTGCAAAGAACGCTTCATTTTCCGTTGACTCGGAAATTTTTTACATAAGCTACATTTTCCTAAGGTTACCAAACACCAGAAAATGAAGAAAACGTTTTCTAGAAATCATTTTATGTGAAACAAACGGAGCCTTGACAAATGAATGCCGAGTTAACTAAATGGGAACAAATAATTCTCTAATTTCAGTTTCTCTGTTCTTTTTTTATAATAGGAAATATACACTGAAAGAAAATTCTCTGTATTGTTCTCATTGATTTGGTTTCCAATATATACATTGGTACAATAGATAATTACGGGTACAATTATTGAGCTATCTAAGGACAAATGGACAATATAGACATACTAAATATGAAACATTTACATATTTTGGACAATATAAACATATTAAATATAAAATATTTACATATTCTAACATACACAACTAGTTGTTGCTTAATATTGACTAATTGATACTCCATCGGTTTCTAAATTATAGTTTTGTTTAACTTTTTTGGTCATGTCGATTGCATTTCAAACGTAAATACGACGTAATTTTTTTAATATAGTTAATTGATTAAGTGTTGTGAACATGTATGCGAGGGCAATTTAGTTCAAAAATAAGTGAGGAGAATAGGAGATAGACTATTGGTAGCTAGAAATGTTAAGGTTTCTTCTATATATATCAACATTTTGGGTACTTTCTAGCTTATTAAGCTTGGCCATTTCATTTGCTAGCACACTCTTGCATATCAGCTATGTACATCTTTCTATCACTTTTGCTTGTTCTTGGACTCCTCTTCTTATATTTGCATCACATCTTTACCTTCCGTAACAAAAAATCATTTGGTACCCTTCCCCCGGGAAACTTTGGTTGGCCAATCTTGGGCGAGTCGCTTGAATTCGCCTCCACCTTGCTAAAAGGATGTCCCGAGAAATTCGTTCATGACCGAATGAAGAAATACTCTCCCGTTCAAGTTTTCAAGACGTCTATACTCGGAGAAAAGATGTCCGTGCTATGCGGACCTTTGGGAAACAAATTATTTTTTACCAGAGACCAAAACATTGTCGTCCCATGGTGGCCTTCCTCGATTGACAAGATCATTCTATCCGGACGTCCTATCTCAACCGTACCAACCGAAACTCGTAAAAATATTCGCGAGTATCTCAAGCCGGAAGCGTTTTACAAATACGTACCGATAATACATAACATAGTCGAAGATCACCTCAACCAAGAGTGGATCCCGAAAAATGAAGTAAGAGCCTACCCTTTAATGAAGATGCTTCTCTTCTCGCTTGCATGTCGATTTTTTGTTGGCGTCCATGATTCCCGACAGATAGCCAAGTATATCAATCTTTTTAGTGATTCTAGCGCTGCAATGTTTGCCTTCCCAATTGATTTTCCTGGTACAATTTTTAACCGTGGTATAAAGGCAGCTAACCGCCTAAAGAATGAGGTCGCCAAAATAATCGAGCTAAGAAAAAATCAACTCATCAGCTCAGGGGAAACTAGCGAGTTTTTCCTGGACTTGGATAATGCTGAAGAGGTTTTTGGTTTACTTATAGCCAGCCACGATACCACAACCAGCGCGATCACGTCGGTCATCTACTACCTTGCCGATCATCCACTTATCTACGCTCGAGTCTTAGAGGGTATAGTACTATCCTAACACAATATATATATAATGAGACTGTCTTTCTTAAGTTTTTGTTATATACGAAAACCTTAATTAGCTCCATGACATTCTATTGCATTTTTGTGCATAATTGACGAACGGTTTAACGTGCAGAACAAATGGAAATATCAAACTCAAAAGGGCGAAAAGAGTCTTCTCCGTCATTGACCATGGAAGACATCCGGAAGATGAAGTACTCTCGCAACGTTATCAATGAAGTACTAAGAATTGCATCACCCGTAACAGGAATATTTAGAGAGGTTAAGACTGATATTTCTTTCGGAGGACGTACTATTCCTAAAGGATGGAAGGTATGTTTTCACCATAACACGCTAGAAGAATAATCGTTTTTATCATGTTCCTAAATTATTCTTTTGTTTGACCTAATATGCTTAGTGTCCACGATGGACGTGGTTCTTATATGAGATGAAGAAGAGGATTCTTAGAGCATGTACAATAAAAGAATTTAAATTGGGTATAACTTACGGTCGTTCTTAAAGAATTAATTACATATGAATAATTTCTCCCTCTGTGTCTAAATTATTGTTCTTTTTGACCTAGTACACCATTTAAGAAAAAATTAATTGACTATATTATAAATATTAGTGTAATGTGTGGTTTCCTTTAATACCCTTGCGTATGTGACTATAATTAAATAAGGTAGAAAAAGTAAGGGTAAAATAGTAAAAGTGGTTTCCTAAAATGAAGGTTCTGAAAGAAGAAAATTATTTTGAAACGGACAAAAAAAATAGGACAATTATTTGAAAACGGAGAGAGTATTACTTTCTTATTTTTATTTTACTTAATTATGAATATATGTTTGATTTATTTTAAATGATGGTAGTTTTGATTGTTAATTTTGAAGAGTCATAAAAGAAGTTGGTAGTTGATAAATTTACTGGTGATAATTAATATTCCCTCCGATTCTAAAAAAATGGTAATTTATATATTTATTTTGATTTTTAGAAATATCCATGTGATAGTAGAATCATCAATTAAAGTATGAATCAAATTAAGAGTAAAATACTAAAAGTGACGTTCCAAAAAGAATATATTTGAAAGTAGATAATTTAAAAATGAACATCATTTTAAGTCCCCCGATTGATTATTCTTCTTTCGTATCTAAATGGGTTGATAACATTTTTTGTACCCTAACTTTACTTGATTTTTGTTTTTGGTATCCTTTGTACCGACTTTATCAAATTTTATCATAAACGTTTTCAATTGTCATTATCTTACATATATTCCGTCAATTTTTTGTTTAAAGTTAACAGCTGATGTGTTTCTAACGTCCAATTGTCATCAGATTGCATACCTTCACCTGTAAACTTTTGAGAGAAATTTGACAGAAGATATGTAATCTATTGACAATTAAAAACGTTTATGATGATATTTGATAAAGTCGGTACGACAGGTACCAAAAGCAAAAGACAAGTTAAGTTAGGGTACCAAAAATAATATTAACCATATCTAAAGGAGTGTCTATCTTTAAGTTTTCCCTAATGTTAAGAAAGTTGACTTACACATTATTTTAGTAGCACGTGTACACATTCATATTTAAATATCACATTAAGGTGTCGTTTGGTAGCTGAGATTAAGGTCGGATATGATTAATAAGTCGAGTTGTTTATATTTGGTAAGCAATAGGTGGTTTGATTTAACAACACAAATTACCTCAGATAAAATTACTATCCCTTCACTAATTATACCAAGGAAGATGATTGTATTATTTTTTATTAGTGCCCTCACTAAAAAATATTAGGAATAACTTTTTCTTATTTTAAAATTATCTCTGATATACAAGTGAGGATTACTAGCGATGACAGAGTAAAACTAAGAGTCGTACTCGATTAATAATATTAATGTTTATCCCTACCCGACTATCAAACATAATAGTACTAAGATTAATAATACATACTCAATTAGCAAACAAGCCCTAAAACTTTACACTTAACATATGATATGTGTTAATGGTAAAATTAGTAAACTTATATGAGAATAGACACTCATTTAAAGACTGAACAAATAATATTTATGTGTGTGTGTACACACACACAACACACAACACACAACACATAGATGCATAGTCCTAAGTATTAAGCAGTTTAATTGTCTTGCAGATCTTCATGAGCACTCATGCAATACATAAAAATGAAGAGAGTATTTTGATAACCCTGGGAGAATTTGATCCGTCAAGGTTTGAAGGAAATGGGCCATTGCCATTCACATTTGTACCATTTGGTGGAGGGCCATCGATGTGCCCCGGAAGTGAATTCGCTCGCCTAGAAGTTCTTGTCATCATTCATTGTTTGGTCACTAAGTTTCGATGGGAGAAACTTATTCCAAATGAAAAGCTAGAGTATAAGCCAATGCCATTACCAGAAAAAGGTCTACCAATCCGCCTTCTGCCACATTCAAATAACTAAACTTATTTACTCACTATCCATGAATTAATGCTATGAATGTTGTATTAGGGCTCCTAATAAAGTCCATACGACTTTAAAGAGTTACATTTAATTTTCAATGGTACTGGTTATTTAGTACGTGTTCCTTGATATAATGTGATATATATATATATATATATATATATATATATATATATATTGTAATAATAATATAACTTTTGGATATTATATTAAGCTATGTCACGGCACCACGCGTTTTGTGTGTTGTTATCAAAAAAGCAGTACGCGTTTCCCCAAATTGGAGCGTTTAAAGCGTTGTACATTTTTAAAGCGTTGCGTTTTAAAATGTTGCATCAAAAACACTTTTAAAAAGAAAACTGCTTTTTTGACGGTATTTTGACTAAAACACTCCACCAAACAAGCACTTAGTTGATGGGTATGTCATCTTATTTCGATGCC
>CM028379.1:14500890-14599277 GCA_013146195.2 Codonopsis lanceolata
ATTTTAATTCGGTTTATTTCATAGGCGAAAATTAAAGGTAAGCTAAGGTCACCTTTAGCGACGGAAAATTCCGCCAACGAGGTAATTCGAATCGAGCGATGTTCACTAGGTCGTGATGCTTAATTCGTCGCTGATTCCGTCGCTAAAGGTTGCCTTGACGACGGTACCTAGCCGCGATAAATTCGTCGCTAATTCTAAATTTCAAATTAAGCTAATCGGCGGAAAAATATCATGAAATGAGTAACGTCACGAAGGCAATTGTTTCTAGTAAGGATGATACTTGGTGATTATATGTTATATTTGTATGATATACGTATATACATGTGGCATTGCTAATGATAGGAATTTTATCATTTGCTTGGTGATTAATTTATGAGTAAAAATTATACATGTTGTTTGTAGAGTATAAACATGTTGACACATGTATTATATTTGTTATGGGTATTAATATATTGTCTTTATAGGAGTATGCATTGTAAATGTACTCTATTAAAAGTAAAGATATGGCTTACAAGAGTAATAGATGTGCTTAACGGATATAGTTGCAATTAATCATGAACATGCTTATGTGCATTGGTAGTAAGAATAACTTGCTTAGTCTATTTTATAATAGAATTTGATTATCATTGCCTAATGATTATGTCATGTTTAAACTGTTGCATGATTATGTGAGATTGTAGTAAAGGATGCTTAAGATTTTCTCATAACCCTTTCGCATCCTTAACGGCAAAAGCTTTTGAAATCCAATTTAGCCGGTACCCTAAATTGGTGATCAAAAGAGGTTCGTTGGTGGACTAGGATTGGTAGCAAGTAGGTTAGAAATTGACTAAACCTTTTACCAAAAGGAAAGGAAAAGAAATAAAATGAATTTCTTGTTGATGCAAATATGTGCTCTTGTGTGTTTCACAACGATTAGATCAATCACGGGTATGATGAGCTTGCATGTTATAGATGCCTAGTTTGGGAGTGGTGGAGTAAAAGCACCTCTCTTCTTGATTGTGTTTTGCTATATAGGCAATTCTTGTATTTGTGGCAATGTGTTAATTGACATGTATTTATGTGCTATATCTTGAAACAAATAGTTTCGGTATAATAAATTATGAGAATGGTATCTGATTATATTAGCAAAGCGATAATAACTTGCTTGGGATGGATTGCTAAAAGTAGTAGAACCTCATGGTATACTTGTAACCGGGGATGATATGATTCTAACCGGGGAGTTATGCGTTATTGGTTTATGGTCGCGACTTAGTTACCGAGTTGTGATAGTTTAGCCTTGGCGTTATTTTCGGGTGTAGGACATCGGGTTTGATGTCTAGGTTTGTTATTAGATCGAGATGTCGACCTAGGAGTTGAATTCGAAACTTCGAGGTCGAATTCTTTTTAGGGGGAGAGAATGTAACGCCCCAGAACTTTACGTGATCGTCTGGCCAATATGATAAGCCTTAACGTGGAAGACTTATTATGCCTAGGTAGGCTAAGGTAAGGCCGATACCCTTGGGATGTTTGATTTACGCTCGTTAGCGTGTTAGAGTCTCTATTGCGCGATTTAGCATTGTTGGGAACTCGACTCGGTAGAGTGTTATCTTCCTTAAATTATTGTTCACGGTCTTTGAAATATCCTAGGTCTTCGTGTACTTGTTTGAATAAATTTTATATCCTTATAATCATGTTTATAAAGTTTACATGTGGTCACGACATTCAAAGTATAGTCGTCGTCATATGTTTGATTTCGCGATTCGCATATCGTTAACGTATCGCCTTTGGTACTTTGGTCGCACTTAATTTTGGTTTGACCTTGGGTATGTGTTTGTGGAACTTCATTAGGCTTCTAACATGTTTTAAAACAAGTATGTATGCTTGTTCGTTCGTTGTTTCGATCGTGGGTTGTCCTGCGTAGTTTCGTCCGTTGTATAGCAAATTACGGACCGATTTTGGTACGTGTCTGAATTGTTTCGATTGAGGAACCCTCGAGAAAATTTTTCTTTGGTTTGGGGTTTTTAAGGCTTCTACTTAGGACATTTAAAGAGTGGCAGGAGAAGAAATCGCGTCGTTTCGTCGAACGGTGTTCAAACTGGAGCCATTGCAAGTTGGACGCGCGCAGTGCTAGTACTGTAGCTACATGCACTGTAGCAGCGAGCAACAGGTTGCTGTTTTGATTTTTGATGTTCATTTCCTATTCTACCCTTCCTAACCCTCATACTTAGTCCTAATCATATCCTAACATGTTTGGGTAGTTAATTAGAGTTTGATTAGTGGTGGATTACATCTAATGATCACTAATTGTACCAAGGGAATTCATATTATGCCCTCTTTATGTGTGGAGGTATAAATACCCAAACCACTTAGGGAATTCAGAAAATCCCTCATTTCTTTCATCCATTTCATACGTATTAGAGAGGGAGAGAGTTTCCATGGAAGCTTGGAGCCCTAGCCTTCTTCTTCCTCCAATCCATGAAGATCTAACCGTTGGATGACCTTCAAACTTCGGATTCGTGAAGCCCTCGACGAGTAGAACAACTTCACAGATCGGATTTCGATTCTCTTGAGTTTTCACTCAAGCTAGGTAAGCTACTAGACTCCTTCTTCTATTGATTTTGTGCTCATTGACCCTAAGGAAAACAAAGAGGCTTGCTATTTGAGGTCAATGAGTACACAAGCATGTTGTGTGTGATTTTATTTTGAGTTTTTGATTTTTGATGGGTGAACTTGTTAGAAGCATGAATATGATGCTTTCTATGTTTAATGAAGTATGTTATTAAGCTTCATTTTGTGAGTTTGGACTTGAGAATGATGGGTACATAATTCCCTAGAAACCTAGGGTTTGATATGATGATTATGTAGTAAATGGGTTCTTGATTATATGAATGATTTTGGGGAATTTTATGCAATATTATGAGTTGTTGGAATCACATACATATATGTTTAAAGTTTGGGAAGTATACTTGATGAATCTCTATTTTTTATTGTAAGCATGAAAGATGAATTTTTACAATGGATTACATGATTTAAATGTAAAGTTTGACTTTTAAGAATGGAGTTGACTTTCATATATATAAGAGTATGTTGCTATCTAATTCATGAATTTAAGGTGGAGAACATGTTAGATGAATTTACATGTTGGTTATGAACATGCTAGATGAATTTACATCTTGTTTAGATAAATGGTTATTTTGCATGAAAGCATGCTTGATTAAATGCTATCTTGAGATACATGCTTGAAATGTGATGGTTGACTTTAAATGTTAAGTGTTGACCTATGAACTATGTTTTGAGGATTTTGTTGGGAAGGTATGGATTGTTGTGTTGCACAATGTTGCTAACCTTGAGAACTTAGCCATGAATATTAGCTAATGAATAATAGGAAGGCTATGATGCAAATAGCTTCTACGCCTTCAAATTTGAAAAGAGTAGAAATGACTCAACGGAGTCGATTATGGATTTATATGAATATAGAGAATCACATATTGAAATCCTACGGAATTTGGGGTAGTTTTGATGGAGGTTAAGCCTCCGAGCGTTTTCAAGTGTATGAAGAACACTTGGGTATTAGAGACTTGATATTATTGCTCTAATATGTTTATGTGTTAGTTAGCATAGAAATGCATAACTATGTGATTTATAAGTAAATATCTACTTGATTTGATTAGTACGGTGTGTTGTACTCTTCATTTATTTGAGCATGCGAGTATATATTACATGTGCTTGAGTTTGAGTCCAGCTGGCGGTTTTGATTTGAGACTTTGGTGGGACGATGCATTGTCTTCATGAATTGTGGGATTCGCGATCACAATGGATCGCCGCACCGGGTTGCACACACCCTCCATCGATGGCCACGGTGGGATGTAGCTGTCATTGCTAGAGTAATACCCCTACCTTTGATAGCTATGGAACTCGAGCAGGTGAATGTTTCGGGGACGTCGATATCCACGAAAGGGATATCGAGGACACATAATTAAAGGTTGCACGTGTTTTGCAGGATCTACACGGCGGATGCGGAAAAGGAATCATCTTCTATCTCTCTTATGTGGTTTATTTTACGAGCACGTATATGAATTGTTGTGCTACGTGGTTAATGATATGATTTACAAGAGATGATGATTACTTGACGAAATGTTATAGTAAAAATATAACATGCTAATGAAATTATGATTTATATGATATGATATTATACTAGAAATATAACATGTTATTTACATTTAGAATGGAAACAATAGTCTTCCATATATGAATTATTATATGAGTTGTGATAAATGAAGAATTATGAGACTCATGTTATAATTAGGTTATGTGGTTTGATGATAAGTTAAAATGTGGAAATGACATGCTACACATTATTGGAATTGAGATGCATATTCTATATGATATGGATGACTTTATGATAAATTATGTAGAACTAAGTTCTATGTGTCTATGGATGAAATTGAGTTTATGTTGAGGATTATACCATGAAATGATACATCATAAGTATGACATGAGATGTACATGTTTTATTTGGAGCATAATACCATGCCATAACATTGCATCTTTAGTAGCTTACTAAGTCATTATGACTTACTCGTTTACTTTGTTTTCCTTAGATTCGAGCTGAACTAGTAATGTGAAGGAATCCGCCGAGTCTATGATAGAAGTGAGATTTTGTTAAGAAGGTTGCTAGTATTATTATTTTTGTAACCTTGGTTTATTTGGAAAGGACGTTCGGGAAGTGAAGTTATATAAACTTCACTATGTGTAGTAAGCTTGTGATTATTTGGTTCTTGTATTTGTAAATTATTAGTACTTGGTTTTTGTGAGCTGACAAATGTTAGTCGTGCCATGTTAAGATTATTATATTGTTTCTACCCATCTTGAATAATGTTAATGTTGGTTGTTGTACTCCGGCATGTTTAGCCGTAGAGTGTGTAGACTAAATTTATAGAATTAGTTAATGTTGGGTTCCTGCTGTAACGTTGCCGATGACTTGGTTTA
This sequence comes from Codonopsis lanceolata, assembly GCA_013146195.2. Taxonomy (NCBI): domain Eukaryota; kingdom Viridiplantae; phylum Streptophyta; class Magnoliopsida; order Asterales; family Campanulaceae; genus Codonopsis; species Codonopsis lanceolata. The sequence goes on from CM028379.1 coordinate 14,505,859, forward strand.
TTTATTGCTATACATTTTTATTGCATGACAGGTGGTTTTGCTTTACGTGCCCAATGTTGAGTCACGTGCTTCGAATTTTTGGACCGAGAGATTTATTATCTCTTTGGTTGTATTTAGTTCAAGCTTGTTAGCTTGGGTCCCATTGTATTTCGCTTCCGCATTTGTTGAGTCGTTGGTGTATCGCTGTTATAGCTTTACCCATTGCTTGCTAATTGTGTGTTCTGACGGCAGAACCTTGGGGTCTCATATTGGGATCCGGGTCGGGTCGTCACATTGATGAGACCTTAAGTGTTGGTCAAGAACACACCAAAGGATTGGGTTTCAAGCCCACTATTTTTGTAAAAGAAGGAAAGGAAATTTCTCTTCAAAACAAAAGACTTTCAAAAAGGAGCCTAAACCCAGAAAAATACAATATGTGTGTCATTATTGTCATGAACCTGGTCACATCAAACCTTTCTGTCACAGGAGGAAATCGAATGCCTCCAAACAGCTTTAAAAAAGTTTTTTTGGCACTCAAAACATAATGAAGTTTCACATGTCCAACATTCTGAACCTCATTCCAAACCATATTCATAGCAACAGTCCCAACCACATTCTCATAATCATTCACAACCACATAATTTCTCACAACATTAATGGATTCCCAAAACAGATATGTATTGGAGGTAATGTTACTTATAGTGGTGGTGCAAAAGGTAAGATTGTGGGAAAAGAAACACTCAATGTTGAGAGGTTGCCTAAACTCACAAATGTGTATCATGTTAATGGTCTAAAAGTCAATCTCATTAGCATTAGTCAATTATGTGATGATTACTTCCATGTGAAGTTCGATAAAAATTCATGTTAAGTTTTTGATAATGCTAGCAAGTGTGTGCTTGCGGGAATGAGATCATCTGAAAATTGTTACTTGGTTGGTAACAAATATACTTGTTTTTGCACTAACATGACATGCCTTGTTGCACATCGAGAAGTTTGTGCCTCAGAATCTGACAGCGTTGAACCTGATTCCCCAGTTACATCAACTCTTCTGAAATCAGAGAGTCTGATTATGAAAATCTCCAAACTGTCGATGTACTACTCGATGTTACAACATCAGCTAGCACATCAAGAATTATTGAGTCAGATTCTGAGACTAAAGTTGTTAGTAAAACTGATAGGGACATTCCTACTGATTGTAGCAAATATATTCCAAGCACTTCACAGGTTCATGGTAGCGTGCATGATTGGATGAAACGGATGAAGGAAAGTAATGTGACTTACCACAAAATGGTAAGATTTGTGTGTATTTCATCTAATTGCACAAAGGTAAGAAAATCTTGTTTTGTTTCCAATGTGAAGCATAAAATTGTCGTTGAAACTTTAAAAGATGAAGTAATGATAAATGCCATGAAAAAAAAACTAGTCATATTTTGCTTATAAAAATATTTGTGAGAAATTGTGTGTGGTATTTGGTTCCTAGACCCAACTTCAGCAATGTTTTTGAAACATGAATTTCTAAAAATAAGTCCAATAAGTTGGGAAATTTAGCGGGTGATAGAATGTTCATATCTCAAGTCAAGTATGCCTATGACTTGGTGAAGAAATTAAATTTTGAGAATGTTTTACATTTGAGAACCGTAATCGGGTCTTCTCACATTTTGTTTAGAAGCATGATTGGGAGTTTATTGTATTTAGCTTCTAGTCACCCTGATATCATGTACAATGTTTACCTATTTGCTAGAGACTAAGTCAACCCGGATGTGTCTCATATGAATGCTCTCAAACTTATCATACGTTATGTAACATAAGTATTTTTTAAAAAAAATATTTAATCAATAAAATTCATAGCTACAGTGATGTACATAATAAAAAACTAATATTATAAAAAATATTTTTTGTCTCCCAAATATTGAAAAAACATGTGAACGTTGCTTATGGAAATAAATTAATTTATAATTATATTAAATTAAAATATATAATTAAAAAATTAATCTAATAGTAAAATCATATTGTGATATTATATCGTAAAGTATTAATACATTTTGCCTACCAATAACATTTGATTCTAAAAATGAATTAGGAATAGATTCCAATTATCAATCCAATACCCACCATATTGTAATTATTAAATTTTATGTTTATAAAAAATAATGTTTAAATTAAATTAATCCTTTATTCTAGTAATGATTTTGGTATATAAAAGCTATCATGAAACATGAAACCACAAGCATGATCAATATATATATATACACACACATACATACATAGGTATTTAATATAGCACCTATAAAATACTTAATACAATACTTTTTGAAATAAGTTTACCAATTTGCCCTTTGTTCAATTTCAAAATTAAATTGAAAATTATAATTAAATGGAAAAAAAAAAAGAAGAAGATTGGTGGTGGTGGAGGTGGGCGAGAGTTGGTTTATAATTAAATGGAAAAAAAGCTATTTTTTTGTGGAGATGGTGGCGGAGGCTAGGTGGGAGGTGGTGGAAGCTGGGCAGGAGGTGGCGGAGGTTAGGCGGGAGGTGGTGGAGGTTGGGCGGGCTAGGAGAGGGACTAAGGGAGGGGCAGGCGGTTGGGCTGTAGTGTGGACTGGGTGAGGGAGGGACTGGGTCAAGAGCAGGCGGGTGGGTTGGGGTTGGGGGAGGGAGGACTAGGGGAGGGACTAGGGTGGCCTAGGGCGGGGGAAGGACTGGGAGGGCCGGGGGGGGCAGGGGGGCGGTGGGGGGGGGTGACGGTGGGGTGGTTCGGTGGCGGTGGTCCGGTTGGTCAATTTTTATTTTTTTATTTTGTCAAGGTAAATATAGAATTTTTACAACAAAAAATGTTGTATTAAGTATTATATATATATATATATATATATATATATATATATATATGTTAAAAAATATAAAAAAAAGTATATCATGTTTGTTGATGTAATACTCCTTCTGTCCTGGATAAATGTTCCTAGTGGATAAAACACAAGGATTAAAAAATATAATTAATGATGGGTTGTAAAATTTGTTGTAACAATAATACCCATTACACACACCCTCTCTCTCATTAAATGAAGAGGTATATTAGGAAGAATGATAGAAAATTAGTACATCAAAAGTTTTTAGGGACATTAGTTAGGACATCCCAAAATAGAAAGTAGAAATATTTATCCGGAACGGAGGGAGTAAGAATTAAAACGTAATATGGAAAGAAGAGATATTTTGCTCAATTTCAAATGATAAGTAATTAATCGAGGGGTAGTTTTGTCCAAATATGTGTTTAATTTATTTAATAATTGGTAATGTAATTGATTAGCAAAAAAGGTAGTGAAAATAGTTTCTCCCTACTTTTTATTTAGATTGCAATTTAATATTTGCACATGTGTACATAATGTGTTACTCTCAAGAAGGGTCGGAAAGGTACATATAAGGGGATTAGGCTAGAAAAAAAATTAAGATGCAGATGTCCGTGGACAACGGTGAATTTTGTAAAACTAAAATTTACTTTCTTTCAAATTTAGGGTTTCCTTTGAAACTGCAATTTAATTATGAGTAGGTCCCTTGTAAAACTGTTTTACGGATCTTAATTAGTAAAACGGAACTCCACTCTCTCACAGCTCAACCTAATAACACACGGTGGGTCGGGTAAGAAGGATCTGTCTTACAAAAAATATCCGTAAGACCCTCTTACACAAGTTTTTGCCTTTAATTATTGATCTGTGTAAAAAGAAAGAATTTCCGGTATGTGTCGGCAAGTGTAATGTGTGTAAATTACTGTAACTTTATTTATTTACATGATATGGATGGGTAATTAAAATTCTACGATTATGAAAATGGATGATAAATTGAGAATTGAAATGTTCAAGTCAAGTCAAACTTGTGTAATCAAAATTTTAGCAATGTGCAAAATGGATAAGAATTAAAAAGTTCTAGTCGAGTCAACAAAACAAATACTCCATCCGTTTTCAAATTAGGGTGATAACCGGGCCGGTTGATCCCCTGTGACGATATTATAATCGGAAAAGTCCCCTATATTTGTTTTAAATCGCTAAAGTACACTTTTGAAGAGAAAAAGACGAAAATACTCTTAATGAAGGAAAGACACGAGGACAAAACCACTGTCTAATTTTGGGCATTGCAATGAAAACATTGGGTATCGATCAAAATTCTGGCATCGCAATGCAAAAGACACTACCCAAATTTAGGCATCGCAAGGAAAAACATTGGGTATCGCTCAAAATTCTGGGCAGCGCAAGGAAAAACATTGGGCCTCGCTTAAAGGGCATCGCTCAAAACATTAGGCATCGAATTTTGCATTGTGATGTTAACGAGCATCGAAAGTAAAGCCAGTAGTTCAACCCAAATTAGGGCATTGCAATGCGAAAATTGGGGCATCGAAGAAGGAGAAGGATGATTAAGTGTTGTACTTGTAGATTACAGCCTTAGTATGTTAGTAGTTAAGAAAACGACTTTGATTCTTACCAACCCCGTCTAGGTTCCAGATCCCCGAGTTGAAGCTGTAGTAAGGCTGTAGGAAGTCTTTAATGTTGAAACTTCTCAAATCCCAACGAAGCCATTTGCCTTTCATCCGAGTCTGGTGTTGTACTTGTAACAATTGGAGTGTCTGACGCAAGAATCGAAGTATCTGACGCAAGCATTGGAGTGTCCAACGCAAGGTGTAATGGAGATAGGTGGTGAATTGGGGACGATGGCGGAGGGGATGAGGTAGGGGGAGGAGACGAAGGTGGAAGGGAGACGGAAGACGGAAGCCAATAGAATCAGAGTGTTGTACCTGTAACAATTAAAGATGAGGTGAAGAAGAAAGTGTATGTTTACCCAGAAGCTAGATGCGTGCACCATGACCCATCAAGGGCATTGGGGGATCTGACATAAATCAAGAAGCACTTTTGCAGGAAACATGGGGAGAAGAAGTGGAAATGACTTTTCCTCTTTACTTTACTTTCCTTAAAAAATGGGCAGAGCATGTGAGAGAGAAAGCGATGAGGCTCAGTCGAATGTGAAGAAGTCGAGTAATATTGGAAAAAAATTATAAAAGTGGACTTATGCGGTTGAAAAAAAAAGGGTAGCGGACCGGTTACAATTTTAGGAAATGGTACCGGCCCGTAATTATTCCTTCAAATTATCGTCCTCTTTTCCTTTATGGTTGGCTCTAAAATAATTGTCTTCTTTCAAAACTTTTCCTTTTATGAAAACACTTTTACCACATTACCTTTAGTTTTTCTACCCTATTTTAATTATGGCTAGATGTTTCCCTTTTATGAAAACACTTTACCACTTTACGGTTATTTTTTTATCTATTTTAATTATGACCAAATGCTCAAGGGTTTTAAAGAAAACCACACATTTTATCAATATGTATAATACACTTAATTGCTTTTTCTTAAACGATCTATCGGATCAAAGATGACGATAATATGAAAACAGAGGGACTATGATAAAATACAGTTTTAAACTAAGCAATGTTTGGCAAAAAAAAAAAAAAGAAAAAAAAACTTTTCTTATTTTCAATATTTACCGGATTAGGTATTTAATTCAACTTGCTTCTAGATTCCCACACCTCCCAAATCTTCTTCCATAATTATCGCACCCGTTTAGCTTGTCTTCCACGCCCCATTCATCTTATTTGATCTTCCCCATTCCTTCCATGTTTTTACTTATACAATACACACACACACACATAGTGAGCATAAGTTAAGCTAAGGGTTGAGATAAGGCAAAACAAATTAATGGCAGAAGATCAGCCTGGAGAAACAGCATTAACGTCGACGAGGCAAAAGATCATTAATGATGAAAAAGTTTCCTTTTTTAAACTGTTTTCCTTTGCAGATCGGAGTGATGTTGTTTTAATGATCCTTGGAAGTATTGGTGCCATTGCCAATGGGTTAGCGCAGCCTCTTATGACTGTTATTTTTGGCCAAGTAATTAACTCTTTTGGAACCTCCTCTAATCAAGATGTTGTGCATGAGATTTCTCAGGTACGTACGTACTTATCCTTATGTTATTTTTTTAATTTAATGAAAATTAATCCAATCTTACCATGAATTATGTTTTATGACACTCCAATAGTACCATGAAATATGATTGAGATTGTAGCAAGTTAGAATTAGTATGGTTAGAGTTGAATTTTGTTTTGTTGGTATCGATATTAGCTAGATAGTTGTTGCAGTGTAATCATAGGTATCGTTGTTTCGAGAATTTAGAGAGTTGTTGCAGTAATCATAGAAACCAATTAGTTATTCGTGTTTTGTTGGTATAGTTGTTTCGAGATTTTAGAGAGTTGTTGCAGTAATCATAGAAACCAACTAGTTATTCGTGTTTTGTTGGTATAGTTGTTTCGAGATTGTAGAGAGTTGTTGTAGTAATCATAGAAACCAATTAGTCATTCTTCGATGTTTTCTTCTTTTCTGGACTGCAAAAGGGTGTGGGTGTTTGTTAGGTAGGCCTAATTCGACATATAAAGGGAGATATGGAACATTTTGTTTTATTTTTTTGGAATTTCTCGTATAGTTCATCGATCCGTAGTCTCTGTTTGAATATTGGGAAATTAATACTGAAAATATTTTTCAAGAAATCCATACATATATAAAAGTAGAGGTGCGATTTTTGGAAAGTTCTGTCAAAATGCACTTTCCAAAAATGACAACACTTTTACATTGTATATGTGTCATTAATGCATTGGGAAATGAAACGAATTTGTAATCAAAATTAATTAGATAAATAAATCCAAAAACTTTTGACATTCTTTCTTTGACTTGAGACAATTGACAACCATATATACCAAACTATTTCAACCTCATTCACATCCGACAATATAAAAAATAGTTATGATTTTTTTAACTATATTGAAATTTCAATGAGCTAATAAATAATTATTTATTTCAATTGTTGAATTTAATATTCACTTATCAATTGAATGATAAATGAATAAATTATCAAAACAATTACATGAATTATCATTGAAGATTAATTTTTTCGACTGTTATTGGATGACTAAGGGAGTTAGACAGTTCCTTAGCTTTTCTCTTCTCGAGCAGTTTTCAAAGATAAAATCACTATAAATTTGTTACAATTTTCTTTGTTAAGCATCATTGCTAAAAACAACTGAGTATAATACACCAATATAGAAGAAATTTATATAAAATGTCTCTCTCTCTCTCTCTCTCTCTCTCATCTTGCTTAGAGACATCAGCCAGACCAAGGGTAAGCCTAGATAACTTAATAATTTTTCCTGCAAAATGTATATTTTACAATGTAAGCATATCTTTCCAATACTTACTGTATTTTTTTTATTTCAATTCCTTTGGATCACATGTACTTTGTCCTCTCTTTTTTTCTAGAGATCATGGAGCTACAATAAACTGAAAACAGTTATATATGTGAAATTATTAAATTCTTAGGGTACCTTTGTAATCAATAAATAGCTTAAACATATGCAATGCCTAGGATTAAAGATCTAGGGAATAAATTACGATAATTTAATAAACTTCATGTTCAAGTGTATGTGCTAAATTTAATACAATTTAATGATTTTCAAACTGAAACAAATTTATTGGTAGCCAACATATATTTATATTTATTTATTAATATGCACTGTGACTACAAATTTCTCAATTTTGGTTTTATCAAATCAGAATAATTAACATTTATAAATAAAATCTAATTAAATCAAAGGAATTTGAAATGCAGAGACGAAAAACAAATAAATTAGTGACTACAAAGAGGCCAATTTTGAAGTGAACAACTACATTAGATACAAGTGATTTAAAATAGATGTATTTTAATTATAAACATGTTTAAAAAATAGATCTTCAAAATACAAATCTAAAAATTCGAAATTTATATTTTTTTCTATACCCAAAATATAAAAAATTCGGGTATAACGTTAAATACTGAAAAAATAAAAAAGTCTCGACTTATTTAAACCATATTTAAAAAAATAATTAGATAAAAAAACATAAATACTTGGATCTTATTATAAGACATTTTTTTTCCAGTTCACTAAGTAAAATTAAGCTCTAAGATTTAAAAAAATCGAAATACAAAGTTGAATACTTTATAAAAAAAATATAACGCACCTTGCTACGAAATGGTTTGATCTAATTCTATTTTGGTTGGGAAAAGTCGGCGGATGAATTTCTGAAACGAAGGGTTTGAAGAGATGAAGAGTCATTGTCTCATATTCACTGGAGGAATTTCCTAGGTTTAATGCTATAAAAATAAAAAAAAGGTGACCTTTTAGACGACTTAATTGAGTGAGAGTGAGAGTGAGAGTGAGAGTGAGATGATGTGTATATAGGTTAGAGTAAGTGGGGGTGGGGTTTTTAGGTTAGTGAGTGAGAAACTCTTTATCTATATTACAAGTGCTTGAGATTTTTTGAGTCATATTGGTTATAATTGAAGTAATATGTGTTGTTCATTAAAGTAATAAAAATTTGGATGGAATCAATTGAGAAATTTGGGTAACGTGAAATTTTGAGTATTTTTAGTCCTTTTTGTTGTTGTTTGTTTTATGGAGAAATTCGGCTCCGTCCACTAGGTAAAATTTTCAACAACTACTGTTTTTTATGTTTTTTTAAACTAAAAAGGACACTTTTAGAGCGAAAAGGCTACAACTCTTAATGAACCGAAGGTGCGCTACGGATCATTTAATCAATTCATCAATTTAAATCACATAATCTAATTTGTGCCTCGCGCCTTAAATCATAATGTACCAAACCTTCATCTCTCTTCTTTCATGTATACAATCAACATTTGATTCAAAATTAATGCATCTTACCTACATCTCACATCTAAATCGATGCATCACAATTTATAAAATGATACATTATGATTCAAAATTAATGCATCGAGTTTCAAAAAGGGTATTTAAAAACAAACAAATTTCTATTTAGACCTTTCATCAAATAGTATATGCACAGTAGAACAAACACAAAAGTAAATTTATTTTGAATCATACACACAAACACAAAATGAAGAAGAAGAAGAACGAGGTATGAAGAAGGAAGAAAATGTCATGACATAAAATATATTTTTATATGTTTATATTTTCAATAACCAACATTTTTTATAGCTACTACATTAGTACGAAATATCGGAAACTATTATCTCTATCAAAATTTGTCATTTAGAGGCACATGCCTATTATCAATTGTTGACTTAACAAATGACGAAGATGATTGAATTCCATCAAATCCTCCCTTTCTGAATAAAGAAATACATCTAAATAAATTTATAATTACTTTTTCAAATTTATGTGATCTGTCTTTAATTTTAATTTTTATTATTATTTTTTATTTTTTCATATTAAACTTTTTAATTGTATATTCTTCAATTTTAATAGAGGATATAATTTTATACCAGTGTACAAACCGTGCAACGCACGGGAGCATCACTAGTTAATGTTAAAGAGCAGTGAATTGAAAGGAGAACAATTAGAAAATTAAGACTTGTTTGGCTACTAGTATGAATACTTGGAAAATATAGTCTAAAAACTCTCCTGCAATGCGAAATCCTACTAAAAATGGAGGACATAATTTGTGGTAAGTGTATACTGAATTTCCTGGCACTTCAAATGCAGAAAAATGATTAAACTTCTCGTTTTCCTTTCCTTTCTCATATTTTCCTGCTAACTAATAGAGCTAGTTGATGGGTTTCTGTCTGATTTCATCGAATAGTTTTACATCATACAACTTGCTATTGTGAAGATTTATGTGCTTTAATTTTCAGGTTTGCCCCAAGTACGTGTACTTGGCAGTCGGCGCTGGCATTGCTGCCACTCTTCGTAAGTTCTTATCTTTGTATCATATAACCATACGCTACGTTCCCACATGTTGAAAGAGATATGTCTAAGCATAATGAGTCACATTGAGTATTTCTTTCTGACCACTTTTCGCTCATCGTCCACTTTAACTATTCAGAGTGTAAAGGAAACTGTATATATAAAGAGAGTTACTTACATTGCTATTTATAGAGATTTTAGAAATAATTTGGAACTTCTGCAGAACAGTACTGGACAAAACTACTCTACGTAACACAAAATAAGTCCATACTGTATATTATCGTGGTATGTTTAGCAGTGATTGGCTAACTGCCATCGGCTATACAGAGGTGTCGTGTTGGATGGTAGCGGGAGAAAGGCAGGCAACTCGTATACGTGGAATGTACCTGAAAGCAATATTGAGACAGGACATGACATTCTTTGACACTGAAGCAACAACGGGTGAAGTTATTGGAAGAATGTCTGGGGACACCATCACCATTCAAGATGCCATGGGCGAAAAGGTCAACTCCTCGGATATTTCCTTTTTCTGACTTCTCTCTCTTTCTCTATCACCATCTGTTATATCCTACTTCCCATAGTTGAAGCCATATATAACGTCCACTCGTGATAAACTAAACGATTGGCTATATATATTACAGGTAGGGAAGTTCCTTCAACTTTCATCAACATTTATTGGTGGTTTCGTCGTAGCCTTTATAAAAGGGTGGCGTCTTGCTATAATTTTAACTTCAATCACTCCACTACTGGTTCTTTTTGGGGGAGCCATGGGAATGATCACATCCAGTATGATAAGTCGTGCACAAGCTGCCTATGCAAAAGCAGGACAAGTTGTTGAACAAACTGTCGGAGGCATTAAAACCGTAAGGCATTACATGAAAATGCACGCACATTGACATGTTTTCTTTCTCCCGTATCTGAATTCCATAATTTTCTTTGTTTCATTTTTATTTAGGTTCAATCCTTCACCGGGGAGAAGCAAGCCATAAGCAAGTACGATGACAATATAACAATAGCTTATAAGGCGACCTGTTTCCAAGGATTGGTATCTGGCTTAGCACTTGGTTCAATTTGTCTAATTTTCTTTGGGTCTTATGGACTAGCAGTATGGTATGGATCCAAATTGATCATACACAATGGATACAATGGCGGAAGGATCATCAACGTTATTTTTGCCATAATGACAGGCGGAATGTAAGCATATACACACCTCAAAGTAGTGTATAGCCATGCATGCATGTCATTATCTTATGAACTTTGTTCAATGATTCATTTTAGTTCTGCTGCCCTCACGTGTTTTTTTCTTTTCTTTTTTGATGTTGTATTTGACAAGGTCATTAGGTCAGACAGCCCCATGTTTGTCAGCATTTGCATCAGGACGTGCTGCAGCATACAAGATGATCGAGACTGTTGTGATTTTACAATCACACTACCCGGAACGGACCCGTACAGAAACGAGACTTTTTGATATTAATCAAAAGGCCAATCAACAACCTACTAGTCTATTAATGCAAACAATATAAAAGCTAGCAGTACAAAGAGTAAATGGATAAGCTAAATGTCATAAGACATTAGCTTTCGGAAGAACCCACAACTGTTAGCAAGAATCTGCAAACAAAACAAGGTTAGACAAAGGCAATAAACAAAGCTACGGGAACAATCGAAGAACTTCACAAATTCCGCCGTGATACAACACGACTCGCCGTCATTGACCACAAAGGTCTAGGCTATAAGTTCTTCAGCTCAGATTCCTTTCACCGACCAATCGCCCACCAAAGAGCCCACTGTAAACCAAGCACAGCCAAGGTAGAACCTAAAGGCAATCGATCCGACCGACTATCTCCGGCAACACAAAGAGGGAGATAATCGGTGACAAGAGAACTCACCAATCCCCAAACCGAAACCCACCCAACACTCTAAGCTCACTGTATGGGACGAAGAAGGATGCTCACCAGAGGATCACTCCAAGAAATCTTTCGGCAGTCACAGAACAGAGAAGAAGGGGGTAGAAGGGAGCGGCTACTGTTGCTCTTCTATTTGCTGTGTAAACCGAAGAGAGCAAGAGGGAGTATATATATATGAGTCAAGAGTCAATCAAGGGAGAAATTCAAGGGATTGGCTTTAAACAAGGCAAGGGGTAACCGGTGCACCAAGTCACCAAGGAGATGGGCCGGACGATCTGTTTGGGCTTGCTAGAGGCTGCCGCTTAAGGGCCTCCTGTTCTAACAATCTCCACCTTGGAACAAGTGCTGGCTCACAAACATGGACTCACAAGGACATAATTTTAAGAAAGGTCTCATCATCGCCTATCCCTGCACTTGATCCAACACAAAGTAAGAACAAAGCAGGGAAAAAGATTTCTAGCACACACAAAGATGCAGAAATCTAAAATACTTAACTAATTCATAAAGCGGAAAGCAGAATTAGTCAAGTCACCATAGCTATGCACACAGAAGAGCCATGGAATTTCTTGGGGAAATCACAAGAAAATGAGACATCCTTAATTACCAGGATCACCGGTATCCATCATCAAAATTTTCAAGCAGTTTAGAAAATTTTTAACAGGAAGGCACTTGGTGCCCATATCAGCAGGGTTTAAGCTAGTATCAACTTTATCCAAGTAAATAATGCACTTAGCAACAACATCACGAATGAAATGAAAACGCACATCAATGTGTTTAGTTCTATCGTGAAAAACTGGATTTTTACAAAGTTGAATACCACTTTGACTATCTGAATATACTACCACTTTTTCTTTCAAAAAACCGATTTCAGAAATTAAGCCTTTTAACCAAAGAGCTTCTTTAATCGATTCGGTTATAGCTATGTATTCAGCCTCGGTTGTGGACAAGGCCACAACGGATTGTAATTGAGACTTCCAACTAATGCAAGACCCACAAAGAGTGAACACATAAGATGTGGTAGACTTCCTATGATCTCTATCATTGGCATAATTCGAGTCAACATACCCAACCAATCTAACACCATTTTCAGATTTGAAGAATTTAATACCATAGTTCAAAGAGTGCTTCAAGTATCGCAACAACCACTTAACGGCGTGCCAATGGGGCAAACCCGGGTTCGACATATATCGGCTAAGACAACTAATGGCATAAGCTATGTCGGGGCGAGTACTAACCATCAAGTACATAATGGAACCTATGACATTAGAATACGGGATTCTACTCATTTGATTCATTTCAAATTGATTTTTAGGACATTGCTCTTTACTAAGCACAAAGTGTGAAGCAAGGGGAACATCTACAGAATCGACATCTAACATAGAAAATTTACTCAAAATCTTTTCAACATATGAAATCTGATTTAAGTAAACAACTGAGGATTTACGATCTCTAATTATGTTCATGCCAAGAATCTTGTTAGCATCACCCAAATATTTCATGTCAAATCTAGCACTTAAGCAATTTTTAACAACTTCAACCGATTTGGGACATGGGCTAATAAGAAGCATATCATCCACATATATGAGCAAGAAAACAGGCACATTCCTATCATTCTTGAAATAGAGACAATGATCATACGCACTCCGGCTAAATTTTAAATCAAGCATGCATTGATCAAATTTTTTATTCCACATGCGAGGAGACTGTTTCAAGCCATATAAGGATTTTTTAAGCAAGCACACATAATCAGGAAATTGATTATCCACATAACCCTCGGGTTGCCGCATATAGATTTTCTCATCTAAATCACCGTGCAAAAAGCCGTTTTTACGTCCATTTGTTTCAATTCCCAATCAAATTTGGCTACCAAAGCCAGCATAATCCTAACAAGTTGTGAACTTAACTACTGGAGCAAAGATTTCAGTGTAGTCTATACCTTCCTTTTGAGTAAAACCCTTAGCCACTAATCTAGCCTTAAATCTCACTGAATCAGATTCATTCTTGACTTTATAGAGCCACTTACAAGCAACAACAAAACAGTTTTTCGGCTTAGGCACTAAAATCCAAGTTTGATTAACATGCAAGGAATTCATTTCATCATTCATAGCATTAATCCACTCATTACAGTTAGCAGATTTCAAGGCTTGATTATATGTTTTAGGCTCGGTATTATCAATGGATTCAAACACACTACACACCAATGAAGTAAAATCATCAAAACGAGAGGGTTGTCTAACAATGTGTCTAGGTCTATCACGAGCAAGCTGATAGTCATGCAATATAGGCACTTCATTTTGTTCATTTTCAACTTCATTTTGCTCATTAGGTTCAACATTTTCAGGATTAACATTATTATCATGCTCATTTTCAAAATTCACATTTTCATCAAACTCATGCAAATTTTTAGAATTCTCAATTTCAGGTTGCATACTTGAACTAGCATCATTGGGTTCTAAGGGATGCTCCACCATAATGTGAGCCGGGGGAGGGATAGGTTCAACAGGTTCAATAGGAACATTTAAGCAAGGAAATTCGTTTTCATTAAACACAACATCCCTACTTATTATCACTTTAAATCCCGGTTCCTCTTTTAACCATAACCGGTATCCTTTCACACCCTCGGCGTAACCCAAGAAAACACATCTCACAGATCGAGGTTCAAGTTTATCAAATTTCCTATGAGCATAAGCAGCACAACCAAAAATTCTCAAGTTTGAAAAGTCAATTTCCCTACCAAAAAACACTTGATCCGGACATCTACCATGCAAAGGGACGGAAGGAGACCTATTGATGAGATAGGCGGCAGTCATGACTGCCTCTCCCCAAAACTTTTTGGAGAGACCCGAGGAGACTAACATGCTCCTAACACGTTCCAATAGGGTTCTATTCATTCTTTCAGCAACACCATTTTGTTGCGGATTATAAGGCACAGTCTTGTGCCTCTCAATCCCATTTTCAGCACAAAATTTATCCATTTCAAAGTTGCAGAATTCTAACCCATTATCAGTCTGAAGTTTCTTGATTTTAAGACCAGTTTGGTTTTCAATCAAAGTTTTCCAGTTTTTGAAATTTTCAAACACATCAGATTTGTTTCTCATTAAAAACAGCCAAACCTTCCTTGAAAAATCATCAATGATCGACAAGAAGTAACGACTTCCACCATGAGTGGGTACAGTAGCAGGACCCCACACATCAGCATGTATATAATCAAGTGCACGTTTTGAAGAAAAATTTTTGGGGTTAGGGGAAGGTGGAAAACTAACACGTTTTTGTTTGCTCATCACACAAGTTTCACAAAAGGGCAAATCAGAAATTTTATCTTTTCCAAAAAATCCATTTTTGTTTAAAATTTCAAGACCCTTACTACTCACGTGTTCAAGCCTTTTATGCCACAAACTTGTTGTATCTTCTTTAACAAGATTAGCAACGTTATCATCAAGACAAACATGCATGGCAGAGCAAACATACAAGTTACGGCGTTTTTCAGCCTTAACGACAACTAAAGATCCCTTTAGAATTTTCATCATTCCTTTTCCACACTTACCTTCCAAACCATCATCTTCTAAAGATGCACACGAAATCAAATTATTACATAAATCAGGCACATGTCGAACATTTTTCAAGGTAAAAGTGTTTCTAGAATTAAATTTTAAGCAAATATCACCAATTCCGGCTATAGCACACTTTTTCTCATTGGCTAAAGAAACAAAACCATTTTCCAAGCTTTTGTAGGAACAAAACAAGTTTTTAAATGGTGACATTTGATAAGTACATCCAGAGTCAATTAACCATTCATTTTCACAAGCAGGTATGGTATGAATAGAATTAACAACACTTTCACATAAATCAGTTACCATAAAAACATCACCACAGTCCTCACTAGCAGAAGCCATATTGCAATCACTTTGTGGATTCAAATTTTTCTTTTTAGGATTTGTGCAATCTTTCCTAAAATGTCCGCTTTCACCACAATTGTAACACTTCCTACCTTTGGTTCTAGATTTTGACCTACTTTTATTTCTATTCTTATTTCCAGAATTCTGATTATTCCATTGGTTTTGATTATTATGATTATGCTGATGACCATTATTTCTCTCGAGCGTCCTACCTCTCACCATGTGAACCTCACCGGTGTTAGATTTTCCCTTATTAGCTTTCGAATCCAATTCTTTGCCTTTTAAACTAGATATCACCGTATCAAGTGTGATCTTATCCCTACCATACTTAATAGCAGATTTCACGTCAGCATAAGAATCAGGTATAGCATTTAAAAGCACAATCGAAGAGTAATCATCTATGTGTTCATCACCGATTTGTTTTATGTCTTCTACCAATTTGGTAAAAATATCAATATTATCTTTCATGTCTTTGCTAAGATCTAATTTAAAATTGAAAATTTTTTCTAGGAGATAAATTTTACTTGGCAATGTTTTTCCAAAATAAATTTGCTCCAATTTTTCCCAAAGACTCTTAGCATGAGCATGTTCACCACATTTCCGAATAACCGATTTAGATAGGTTTAAGATAATCGAGGAGTAGGCAGATTCATCCATTTCAATTATGGCATCTTCAGAAGTGTCTTGAGCATACTTTAAAGTAATGGCTTTGAAAACCTTTTTCTTTAATTAAAATGCTTTTCATCTTCTTTTGCCACATAGAAAAATCACTTTTCCCATTAAAAGGTTCCAAACTATAATTAGATGAAGAACTCATTTAGAGAAATAACACAAAACCAACAAATCAAACCAAATCAGAAAAATATAAGAATTTTTTTTAATTATTTTTATTATCACCAAAAAATAAAATAAATTCAAGCAATCAAATTTCAACCAAACAGTAGAGATTTAAATAGAGCACAATCAATCAAATAAAATTACGAGAATTTAAACACACAAAAAACCGTAATTATTTCGAGATGAAAGAAGCTCACCAAATAAACCTTTTTGGAGTTACCGATTTTTGGATCGAAGGAGGTTCTACCGTTTCACGGTACGGAACCCGGGCTCTGATACCACTGTTGTGATTTTACAATCACACTACCCGGAACGGACCCGTACAGAAACGAGACTTTTTGATATTAATCAAAAGACCAATCAACAACCTACTAGTCTATTAATGCAAACAATATAAAAGCTAGCAGTACAAAGCTAAATGTCATAAGACATTAGCTTTTGGAAGAACCCACAACTGTTAGCAAGAATCTGCAAACAAAACAAGGTTAGACAAAGGCAATAAACAAAGCTACGGGAACAATCGAAGAACTTCACAAATTCCGCCGTGATACAACACGACTCGCCGTCATTGACCACAAAGGTCTAGGCTATAAGTTCTTCGGCTCAGATTCCTTTCACCGACCAATCGCCCACCAAAGAGCCCACTGTAAACCAAGCACAGCCAAGGTAGAACCCAAAGGCAATCGATCCGACCGACTATCTCCGGCAACACAAAGAGGGAGATAATCGGTGACAAGAGAACTCACCAATCCCCAAACCGAAACCCACCCAACACTCTAAGCTCACTGTATGGGACGAAGAAGGATGCTCACCAGAGGATCACTCCAAGAAATCTTTCGGCAGTCACAGAACAGAGAAGAAGGGGATAGAAGGGAGCGGCTACTGTTGCTCTTCTATTTGCTGTGTAAACCGAAGAGAACAAGAGGGAGTATATATATATGAGTCAAGAGTCAATCAAGGGAGAAATTCAAGGGATTGGCTTTAAACAAGGCAAGGGGTAACCGGTGCACCAAGTCACCAAGGAGATGGGCCGGACGATCTGTTTGGGCTTGCTAGAGGCTGCCGCTTAAGGGCCTCCTGTACTAACTGAGACAAGCAAGCGTAAACCAAAAATTGATGTATACGACACCACTGGGGTTGTGTTGGAAGATATAAAGGGCAATATTGAACTGAAAGACGTGTATTTTAGGTATCCAGCAAGGCCAGACATCCAGATTTTTTCTGTATTCTCGATATACATTACAAGTGGTTCAACTGCATCTTTAGTTGGGCACAGCGGGAGTGGGAAGTCAACTGTGATTAGTCTATTGGAGAGATTTTATGATCCTGACAGTGGACAACTACTTGTTGACGGGGTAAATTTGAAAACGATGCGCCTAAAATGGATAAGAGAGAAAATGGGGCTTGTTAGTCAGGAACCCATCTTGTTTGCAGGTACTATAAAAGAAAATATAGCATACGGAAAGGAAAATGCTACTGATGAGGAGATCCAATCAGCTATTGAGCTAGCTAATGCTGCAAAATTCCTTAACAAGCTACCCAAAGTACGCTAGTCATTAATCTTTTTTACTTCTCAGAAAATTATATGCACAGATGTACATGCAGTTTTACATAAGAAAACAGAGAGCTTATACTATGTGATTTTAGGGTCTTGACACGATGGTGGGAGAGCATGGAACTGTATTATCTGGTGGTCAAAAGCAAAGAATCGCAATAGCGAGGGCAATTATAAAGAACCCACGAATCCTTCTTCTTGATGAAGCAACAAGTGCATTGGACGCCGAATCAGAACGTGTTGTTCAGAAAGCACTCGACAGAGTCATGGTTGATCGAACAACTGTAGTGGTCGCACATCGTTTGACCAACATTAGACATGCTGACATAATAGCAGTTGTTCACGCTGGTAAACTAGAACAACAAGGTAACCTCAGCTTTTCTCGTTGCGAGTAAATTTCACGAATATGCTCATGTTTCTAAAAACAATAAAATGCATGCTTTTTCCAATTTCAAACATAAAACATGAAATAATTTTTCAAAAATTAGTGGAGAACATTGTCAAGTGCAGAGTATAGTGCCTTTTTAAGGTTGAAGTGTTTGATTCTACAGCTCAAGATTCTAATCATTTATGACGCCTTGTATCTCAAAACTGGATTGTTTAGGAACCCACGATGAGTTGATCAAAGACCCTAATGGGGCTTACTCCCAGCTTGTTAAAATGCAAATGGGGAGCAAAGAAGCTGAAGAAACTACAGGTGTGGAGACAGACAAAGAGGAGACGGTTCCAGAGATTTGCAGGTCCTTAAGCCGTAGAATGCCATCAAGAAAATCCACTGGCAGTCGTGTTGATATAATAGATGAAAATGAAGTTGTAGACAAGACTGAAACCGATGAGAAGAATAAGGGGGGGTGTACGGACATTTCTCTCATGCGCCTGGCCTCTCTAAACAAACCCGAGCTGTCAGTTTTGTTGCTTGTATCCATTGCAGCAAGCATTCACGGTCTGGTCTTCCCAATCTTCGGACTGCTATTGTCAACAGCCATTAAAGTCTTCTTTGAACCACCACACGAGTTACAGAAAGATTCCAAACATTGGGCCCTCATGTTCTTTTATTTTGGCATTGTTACTTTTGTAGTCATACCGGTGCAGAATTACTTCTTCGGAGTCGCGGGAGGAAAATTGATACAACGAATCTGTTCTTTATCATTTGCTAAGATAGCCCATCAGGACATCAGCTGGTTTGACGACCCTGCAAATTCAAGGTGTGCTAACCATTCAGTCTTATTTCTCCCACTGATTTTTCATTTTTATAATGATACAAAATCAGACTCTTGGCAACTCTTGTTTCCATTTCATTAAAACAGTGGTGCACTGGGTGCGAGGCTATCTACAGACGCATCAACCATGAGGAGTCTTGTTGGTGATGACTTAGCAATAAAAGTGCAGAACATATCAACCATAATCGCCGGTCTTGTGATTGCATTCACAGCTAACTGGATACTAGCTATCATTATACTAGTCCTCTTGCCCTTGATAGGCTTACAAGGATTCCTTCAAATGAAGTTCTACAAGAGGTTCAGCTCTGATGCCAAGGTATATCTAATACTTCCTCTCCTTCCCCTTAACGAGTAAATGCTGAGTACAGCCGTGATACCACGCCATTGGTATCACAGACCAATCAAAATGCACCAAACCAACATCTATTTTGATATAGAGAGCAAGGTTTCTGATTTGGTGCATTTTGATAGGTAGATCATACCACGTCACTTCTATCACCATTGCACTCATTATTTTTCCCCTCTTAACCTCTCACCGTTCCAGGGGAGAGAGAGAATAAAATAAAAAAATATATTTATAAATAGAGAGAGAGAGAGAGAGAGAGAGAGTATATAATTTCATGTTATTTTTGAAAATGACGAGGTTTATTGTCTTAACGACAATGTAGGCAATGTACGAAGAAGCGAGCTCAGTTGCAAATGATGCAATTGGAAGTATCAGAACAGTTGCTTCATTTTGTGCCGAAGAGAAGATAATGGATATGTACCAAAAAAATGTGAGGCACCCCTAAAAGCAGGAATTAAGCTCGGAATCGGTGGTGGTGTTGGTTTTGGCTTCGGTGCTTTTGCACTCTACTGCACCTATTCTCTCTGTTTCTACATTGGATCTGTTCTTCAGGAGCACGAGAAATATACCTTTGCGGAAATTTTCAAGGTAATACTCAATGGTGATGCTTCCAATATCTTTTTACTTCCGTTTCCGTGCCTATATACTCTTGGTCTAAATGAAACGATTGCAGGTTTTCTTTGCTTTTGACAATGACAGCAATGGGAGTTTCTCAAGCAGCCGGACTAACCCCTGACTTAAACAAAGCAAAAGACGCGGCTGCTTCCATTTTCCAGATTCTCGACAGCAAGCCCAATATTGATTCAAGCAGCGACGATGGAATAACCCTTGCTACTGTGAAGGGTGACATCGAGCTTCAACATGTTAGCTTTAAGTATCCAACACGACCTGATATTAAAATTTTCAAGGACATGTGTTTAACCATCCCTGCCGGAAAGGTAAACAATTAATCGTGCTCGATTTTTATTTCCCACTCATTTGGAGCTTCTTTCAGGTTAACTTCATATCAGTCAACTTATGATCGTTCTTAAGATTACTACATTCGCTGATTCTTCATGCACATTAACCCGGACATCATAAGGATGCACGCGACTTATCAAAAAATTTACGTAACCACTTTTTGTAGAGTTCTTTTTGTGTAGCATTTTTCTGGAAATGTACACCAAAATGAAGATACATTTCAACCATATTCACCACAATGGATTTCATAGTGCTTGTTCATATCTCTCCCTCGTTCGAATGTTGTTTTGCAGACTGTGGCGCTAGTTGGCGAGAGTGGAAGTGGGAAGTCAACAGTGATTAGTCTGATAGAGAGGTTCTACGTGTTAGAATAGACAAAGAGAGCTTGTGAAAGAAGAGAGATAGATGGGTATAGAAAGAAATTATCAACCGTGTGTCTTATTCCATATTGTATAAAGAATATATACTGCTTTACAAAGTCTAACATTCCTTAAATATAATCCTATAATTATGGCTAATCACATCTAATTATAGTAGTCTATATTGATTACAATATCACTGTAATTTTGGACAATCAATTACAATATTGACAGCTAATACCCTCCCTCAAGCCAGACGACGAAAAGGGAGACGCAGCTTGACAAATAAAGCCTGGAACCGTGGTTTAGGTAAGCCTTTTGTGAACAAGTCGGCCAGTTGATCCTCGGATGGAACGTAATGGAGTTTCACAAAACCACGAGTAAGCAAACCACTTAAGTTCCGCAGCAGTGGTGGCCAGCGCACGGTACTCAGCTTCACTGCTAGACCATGAAACTGTAGGTTGCTTCTTCGCCGTCCACGATACCAAATTCGGACCAAGATAAATGCAAGCACCGGTGGTAGACCGTCGGTCATTGGGATCACCAGCCCAATCCGAATCTGAGAACGCCCGCAGAGAAACATCGGTGGATGGATAAAACATGAGACCCAAACTTAAAGTACCTTTAATAAACCGAAGAATTCGTTTTGCCGCTTGCAAGTGACTTGTTCAAGGGCGGTGCATGAATTGGCAAACTTGATATACGGAAAAAGCAATGTCTGGTCTTGTAAATGTAAAGTATTGTAGTCCACCAACCATGCTACGAAAAAGCGTAGCATCAGACAATAAATCTCCATCTGATACATTTAAACAAGACCCCGAAGCTATTGGGGTGGAGGCGGGTTTGCAGTCGGTCATACGAAAACGCTCAAGGAGATCTAGAGCATACCGAGTTTGGCATAATTTGAGAGCAGCACCGGATCGAGAAGCCTCAATGCCCAAGAAGTAACTCAAATCTCCCAATTGACGTGTATCAAAAGTAGCACAAATGTCGTTAATGACTGAAGCAACCACAGCCGGAGATGTACCAGTGATCATTATATCATCTACGTATACCAAGAGTAAGGCCGTAGAATTACCAGTATGCCGTATGAACAACGATGAATCTGATCTGTTGTTGAAGAAACCTTGCGCAATGAGAAACTCGTGTAGACGGTGGAACCAAGCTCGGGGGGACTGTTTAAGTCTATAAAGGGCTTTGTCGAGCTTACACACATGAGAGGGAGCTGACTCATCAACAAACCCCGGTGGTTGTCTCATAAAAACGTCCTCTTGAAGAAACCCATTTAGGAAGGCGTTCCGAACATCAAGTTGTTTAATGTCCCATTTACGAGAATGGGCTAAAATGAGAACGGTGCGAATCGTGGAGGGCTTGACCACTGGACTGAAGGTTTCATCGAAGTCCAATCCGGCTTGTTGACTAAAGCCCTGAGCAATAAGTCGAGCTTTATACCTTTCAAGAGATCCGTTGGCCTTCCGTTTGATCTTGAAAATCCACCGACAACCAACAACATTCATACGGGGATCATACGGGACCAGACATCATGTTTTATTTTTATGGAGAGCATCAATTTCTTCCGACATTGCAATCACGCCAGTGTTGGAAGGTGGCTGCTTGTTTTAATGTCTGCGGCTCATGTTGGAGGGGATCATTCCGAATAGCGGCTAAGGCATGAGGAAGAGAGTATGGGGAAGTATTACGGAGAATTTCACTCATGTTCCGATACCGAAGAGGGGTTGTAGATGAGGATGTAGTATCGGCAGGAGAAGAGGTAGCCACTGGAGAGGCATCTGGGTTTACGCTGGAAGCAGGGGACCTAGGTGGTGTAATATGGTCAGTGAAGGAAGGGGGGTTTATTGGACTATTCTGGAAAATGGGTCGCTGAATGTTAGTGGGCTGTATAGGAGGGATAGCAATGTGAATAGGTGGAGCAGTGTGAGGTTGAGTGGGAGTGACGATATCAGGTGGGTTGGGCTGCTGGATTGAGGTTGGTGGGAAATCTGGAGTAATGTGATGCTGGTCATGGAAACGTGGGTGGTCCAGCAGGGGATTTGGCCTGGGATTGGAACTAGACTGGGAACAGTTCTTTTGTAGGGGAAAATGGGTTTCATCAAACACCACATGTCGTGATTTGTATACCTGACCCCTTGCAATATCCAAGCACCTGTATCCTTTACGAACATTATCATAACCAAGAAAAAGACAGTGAACAGATTTTGGCATGAGTTTATGAGAATTTTGAGCCGTAATATGAGGAAAACACGAACAACCGAAGACTTTAAGAAACCGATGGTCTGGTTTTCTTAAAAGTAATTTCTGATATGGAGATATGTATTTGTGTTGATGCATTGGAAGTCGATTTATGAGATAAACCGCTGTACTAAACGCTTCTAACCAAAAATGATAAGGAACATTTGATTGAGACATGAGACACAAACTAGTTTCAACTATGTGACGATGTTTCCGTTCGACAACACCGTTCTGTTGAGCCGTGTATGGACAAGTAAGTTGATGTCTAATACCCAATTTTGTCAAAAAAGAAGTAAATGCACGCCCAGTGAATTCACCCCCCCCATCAGTTTGAACAGTTTGAACAGTATGAACTGCGGAAATACGACGAGATAATTGATTTTCAACTTGCGTTTTAAAGTTGGCAAAAACATTTGTAACATCAGATATATGGTACAAAGGAAATAACCACACAAAACGAGAGAAGTCATCTACAATTGATAGATAAAAACGATATCCATGTATAGATTTAACTGGGGAAGGACCCCAAACGTCCAAATGAAGCATATCAAGAGAATTCAATGCATTAAACGTCCGGGAGGTAAAAGGCAATTTACGAGACTTTCCCATAGGGCGGACATGACAAAAATGTTTATCATTTATTTAACCATGAACAGGTAAATGAGATTTCTGACATAAAATCCTAAGAATTTGACTAGACAGATGGGTTAGCATATCCCTAAGTATTATTATTATTATTATTATTATTATTTTTTATTTTATTTTTTTATTTAATTTTTTTTAAGGAAACAGATATACTACAAACTTGTATATATATTGTGTGATCGGTAGTTTTCGAAGAAGAGTCGCAACCAAATAGAGATAGGTTACCTTAATTAGATGGGTGGTCCAAAAATTATGGCTTAGATTATGCTTTTGATAATTGTATATATTCCATCTGATGAATGAGAATTAGACACGGAAGATATTCTTTCATAGACTTTCATGGTATCAGAGCCCTAGGTTTCTTTTCCTTCCGCTGCACCTAGGTTTTTTTTGTCATTTCTCTTCTCTTCTTCTTGTCGTTCTTCTTCCTTCTATGGCTTCTCGTGGTTCCTTTCATCCGGCACTGGCAGTGTCCAACATTAAGAATCACATAGCCATAGTTCTGGAACTTGAACACGTTCAATACGCAACTTGGGCGGAGTTCTTCAAGGTTCATGCCCATGCAGTAAAGGTCATCCACCACATCATACCTCCCAAGAAACCGATCAAATAACCATCCACTGAGGAAGGGGTTGCTTTGTGGGAAACCCTTGACGCCACGGTTTTGGGATGGATATATTCCACTATATCCAATGATCTTCTTGAAACCATTTTTGAGCCAGATTGCACAGCCATGTCTGCTTGGAATCGTCTAGTCGACATCTTTCAAGACAACAAAAACTCCCGAGCCGTCACACTTGAACATGAGTTTTCCCATACGGTCATGGATTCCTTTCCTTCTGCTTCGGCATATAGTCAACAGCTTAAACAGTTGTCTGATAAGTTGAAGAATGTTGGGTGCCCGGTTTCGAATGAACGTTTGGTGTTGCAGATGGTTGCGGGTCTCTCCGAGGCTTATAATGGTATGGCTACTTTGCTCCGTCAAAGCAATCCCCTTCCACAATTCTACCAGGCTCAATCCATAGTTACTTTGGAAGAAGCAGGTCTTCAGAAAAAGGCGGCTACAACCGCGGCTTTGACAGTTCGGGATACTATCTCGTTTCCTTCTACACCAGTGTCGAGTGGTTCTTCTGTTCCTCCTGTTTCTGGTTCACGTACTGCTGCTAAGGGATCGGGACATAAGGGTAATAAAGGTAACAAGAATGGTACCCAGGGAGGTCCAAGGGCTTCTACTCCAAACGGTGGCCGCACTTTAGACATGTCTTCATCCTGGCAGCCGACGTGGGGCACTGCAACTCAACAGCCATGGGGTGGGGCTTACTGGCCGTGGTCTGTCCCGCCTTGTGCCTACCCGTCCACACCTGCTGCTGGTGGTTCCTGGCCGAGAGCTCCTCCTCCGTCCCCGAGGCAACCGTCTTCTAGTATATTGGGTCCCCGTCCATCCCAAGCCTTTGCTACTTCCGGCCCCTCCACCGCCACTGATGTTGAAGCAGCCATGCACACTCTTGGTTTAACTCCACCTCCACCAAATTGGTTTATGGACACCGAGGCGACATCTCATTCAACGAACTCGGCAAGTACTCTTAACCCTTATTACAATTTTAGCACTAAACATGGCATCATAGTAGGTAATGGTAGTTCTATTCCAATTCATGGTTATGGACATGCTACTTTGGCCCCTCCCCTACCTCCTCTTGCTCTTCGCAATGTTTTACATGCTTCACAAATTATTAAGAATTTAGTGTCCATTAGGAAGTTTACTACTGACAATTCTGTCACCGTTGAATTTGATCCTTTTGGTTTTTCTGTGAAGGACTTCCAGACGGGGAGACTTATTCTGAGATGTAATAGTCGTGGCGACCTCTATCCCATTACATCACATTCGGTTGTTTCTACTTCACCTTCCATTTTTGTTACGTCTTCTGCTTTGTGGCACGAACGATTAGGGCATCATGGCACTCTGATCTTAGAATCTCTTCGAAAAAATAATACAATAGATTGTGGGTCATCTTCTGTTTCGCATATTTGTCATGCCTGTGCTTTGGGCAAACATGTAAAACTTCCTTTTGTTTCTTCACAATCTAAAACATTATTGCCTTTCGATATTATTCATAGTGATATATGGACATCTCATGTTTTGAGTTCGTCCGGCCATCGATATTATGTCTTATTCTTGGATGATTATTCTAAATATTTATGGTTTTTTCCTATTGCTCATAAATCGGATGTTTTTCTACATTTCTATCTTTTCGTGCTTACATTCGCAATCAGTTTGAACGTGATATTAAAACTTTTCAATGTGATAATGGTCACGAATTTGATAACAAGCAATTTTCGAATTTTTGCAACATCAATGGTCTCGATTTTCATCTGTCTTGTCCTTATACTTCTTCTCAGAATGGGACAGCCGAATGAAAAATTCGGACCATGAATAACATTGTTCATACCTTGTTAGCTCATGCCTCCGTTCCTCCGTCTTTTTGGTATCATGCGGCTCTCTTGGCCACATACCTTCTCAATATTCTGCCTCATAAGTCTTTGTCATATGTTTCTCCTCTTCGAATTTTATATGCCAAGGATCCTACTTATACACACCTATGCGTCTTTGGGTGTCTTTGTTATCCGTTGTTTCCCTCCACAACAATTAACAAACTTCAAGCACGTTCCACTCCTTGTGTATTCTTAGGGTATCCGTCCAATCATCGGGGTTTTAAATGTTTCGACTTGTCCACTCGCAAAATACTTATCAATCGTCATGTCATATTTGATGAACGTCAATTTCCCTTTGCCTCCATGTCCAAGTCTACTCGTTTCTCATATAAATTCCTCGATGATGGTCCATCGCCTTATATTGTTGACCACTGGGCTCAGAGTGGCTCATCTCACCCTATTGGCCCAGATAATGCCCCGCCACAACATGATATTTCGGCCCAACAGCCTAATATTTCGACTGTCCACTCTAGGCCCGCTCCAACGGACCTGCCTTCTTCCCCTTCTTGTGCGCCGGCCCATTCAAGTCCTATTCCTTCCTGTCCCGGTCCTCCTCTTTCTGGACTACCTGTTAGTAATTCTCTTCCTCGAGCTGGACCGGTTACTAGAAGTCAATCGGGTATTCGAAAGCCCAAAGTCCAGTTTAATTTAGATATTTCTGTGAAACAATCTCCTATTCCCCGCTCTCCAATTTTAGCATTAAATGACCATAATTGGAAACTTGCTATGCTTGATGAGTTTAATGCTTTAATTGCTAATAAGACGTGGGAGTTGGTGCCCCATCCATCTGGTACTAATATTATCCGTTTGATGTGGATTTTTACTCATAAGCACAGGTCGGATGGTTCGTTTGAAAGGCATAAAGCTCGTCTTGTTGGTAATGGGAAAACTCAGCAAGTTGGTATTGATTGTGGGGAAACTTTTAGCCCGGTGGTTAAACCTGCTACTATTCGGACAGTTCTGAGTATTTCTCTTTCAAAGGGTTGGTCCATCCACCAACATGACGTCAAGAATGCTTTTTTACATGGTGATCTTCAGGAAACTGTCTATATGCACCAACCAGTTGGTTTCCATGATAAGCGATTTCCAGACCATGTTTGTTTGCTTAAAAAGTCATTGTATGGACTTAAGCAAACACCTTGGGCGTGGTACAAACAATTTGCAGATTTTGTATCTACAATTGGGTTCTCTTAGAGTAAGTCTGATCACTCCCTTTTTGTTTTTCATCAAGGTGCGTCTATGGCATATCTTCTCGTTTACGTCGATGACATCATCTTGACTGCTTCTTCCGACACTCTTCGTCTGTCTCTTATTGCTCGCCTTAGTTCTGAATTTGCTATGAAAGACTTGGGTCCTCTCAGCTATTTTCTTGGGATATCTGTTTCCCGTCAAAATGGGAACCTGTTTCTTTCCCAGCGTACATATGCAGCTGAAATAGTGGAACGAGCTGGAATGTCTTCATGTAAACCATCTCTTACTCCGGTTGACACAAAACCCAAATTGGGGCTTTCTTCTGCCGGTCCTCTTTTCTCTGATCCCTCTCTTTATCGGAGTTTAGCTGGAGCTCTTCAGTACCTTACGTTTACCCAGCCCGATATACAGTATGCAGTTCATCAGATTTGCTTATTCATGCATGAACCACGAGAGGAGCATATGCATGCACTTAAGCGAGTCATTCGCTATATCCATGGCACCCTTGACTATGGTCTGTATCTCTATCCCTCGTCCACTTCATCTCTTGTCTCCTATACGGATGCCGATTGGGCAGGGTGCCCGGATACGCGACGTTCCACTTCTGGGTAGTATGTTTTTCTTGAGGCACAACCTTATTTCTTGGTCGGCAAAACGGCAGGCGGTGCTGTCTCGATCTAGTGCTAAGGCCGAGTATCGTGGGGTGGCCAACGTTGTTTCGGAATCATGTTGGCTAAGGAATTTACTACTCGAACTAAAATGTCCGATCCATCGTGCTACCATTGTATACTGTGATAATATTAGTGCTGTTTACCTCTCGGGTAATCCTGTTCACCACCAACGCACTAAACATATTGAGATGGATATATATTTTGTTCGTGAGAAGGTCGCCAAGGGTGAAGTCCGGGTGTCACATGTTCCATCTCGTCATCAGATAGCGGACATTTTTACTAAGGGGCTGCCTTTAATATTATTTGAAGATTTTCGCGACAGTCTTAGCGTCCGTTCCCCTCCCGTTTCGACTGTGGGGGAGTGTTAGCATATCCCTAAGTATTAGGGATATACTTTGTATATATATTGTGTGATCTGGTAGTTTTTGTATAGAGATAGGTTACCTTAGTTAGATGGGTGATCCTAAAATTATGGCTTAGATTATGCTTTTGATAATTGTATATATTCCATCTGAGGAATGAGAATTACACATGGAAGATATTCTTTCATAGACTTTCAGGATGACCTAAACGCGCATGCCAAATATCTTGACTCGTGCGTTCACCAAGAAGAGCGACAGGACTTTCTGAAGAGTTGGACTTGAACGACGATTTGTATAATCCGTCGGAATTATTGCCAGAGATAAGAGTCTCCCGCGTCAAATTGTCCTTCACACGAAAACCACATGAGTCATGTTCAAAATAACAATTATTATCTTTTGAAAATTGACGAATAGATAATAACGGTTTATGTAAACTTGGGACATATAGAACATTATTAAGAGAAAAGGAATGATTACTAGGCTGAAGAGATGATTTACCAATATGCGTTATACGTAAACGAGACCCATTGCCAAAAGTCACTGACTCGTTACCTGAGTACGGAGAATACTCGTAGAGAGATGACGGGTCCGAGGTCATGTGATTGGTTGCCCCTGAGTCCATAATATATGGTTCTGTTTGAGCAACGTACGCAATATTGTACCTATGCGAACAAACTTGAGCACTGTGACCATTCTTGAAGCAGACTTGACATGTGACATCAATATCTAGAAAATTGGAGTTCTGGCTTGGGTTGTAGGGAGTTGGAAGAATACCACGGCCTGGGTTTCCATGACCATAACCAAACTGTCCGCTACCTCTACTTTGTCCTCTTCCATTACTTTGACCCTGACCATGAGAGACATGTTGCCAACTATTATCATTGTTCTGTCAAGTATCATTGGTCCGCCAATTTCCTCCACCATGGCTGCAGCGATTGGATCCCCTTCCACCACCACGGTTGCCATAGTTTCTGCTACCATTGCCTCTATTTGTAGCAAAATTGGCCTGATGATTGGAGTTGCTGATGGGTTTCTCTGCGACAAGGGCTACTGTCTGATGTTGTTGTGGAACACAAAACTTTTGTTGAAGAGTTTCTTCTTTGAGTAGTAACTCCGTGAGATCGTTAACAGAGATGGTTTGATGTAGACTCGTCGAAGCTGTGGAGGTAAGAAACTCTTTATACTCGTGTCCAAGACCCCCAAGAATGCGCTGAATCAACTCCTTGTCATCCACAGGATCTCCAGCCGCTGCTAGTGCATCAGCAATGTTTATTGCCTGCAACAGGTAATCTGCAACAGACAGACTTGACTCTTTCTTAAGTTCATGTAATCTGTCCTTGAGATTCTCGATCTGCAACGCGGATGTGGCTCCAAATCTTTTCGCCAATACGACCCATGCTTGAGGAGCAATGTTGGAGGAGTTTAGGTACGGTAATATGGGAGGAGTTACCGTACCTTTAATCCATCCACACACAAGATCTGTGCCGGTGGTCCAAAGTTCGTGCAAGGGATTTTTGGATCCGTCTTCAAGAGTTTCGGGTGGTGGTTTAGGATCAACGATGAACAGCAATTTGTGGGTTCTCAGTATGGTTTTGAATAGGCCTGACCAATTGACATAGTTGTCTTTGGTAAGATAAGCTTGTCCCATTATTGCATTCGGGTTGTAGAAAATAGGAAGAGTATACGGTTTGATCGTAGAGTTGGTTTGAGAGTTTGTAGGATCACTGGATAGGGATGAGCCTACCATGGACTGCTCTGATACCATGTTAGAATAGACAAAGAGAGCTTGTGAAAGAAGACACATAGATGGGTATAGAAAGAAATTAACAACTGTGTGTCTTATTCCATATTGTATAAAGAATATATACTGCTTTACAAAGTCTAACATTCCTTAAATATAATCCTATATTTATGGCTAATCACATCTAATTATAGTAGTCTATATTGATTACAATATCACTATAATTTTGGACAATCAATTACAATATTGACAGCTAATACTACGATCCAGATTCTGGCCATGTGTATCTGGACGGAGTGGCAATAAAAATGCTCAAACTAAGCTGGCTAAGGCAACAAATGGGGCTAGTAAGCCAAGAGCCAATACTGTTCAACGAAACAATCCGTTCCAACATAACTTACGGAAAGAAGGGAGTGGAACGAGGAGGAGATCATCGGCTACAACATGCAAATGCACACGGCTTCAAATCATCGCTACCTCAGGGCTACGACACATCTGTAGGGGAAAGAGGGGTGCAGTTGTCGGGTGGGCAGAAACAGCGAATAGCCATTGCAAGGGCCATCTTGAAAGATCCGAGAATCCTTTTGCTTGATGAAGCTACAAGCGCGCTCGATGCAGAATCTGAGCATGTAGTTCAAGATGCATTGGAAAGGGTGATGATGAATAGGACTACTATCGTGGTTGCTCATCGGCTAGCGACGATCAAAGGGGCCGACGTAATCGCGGTCGTAAAGGATGGTGTGATTGCTGAGAAGGGAAACAATGATTCCCTTATGAATGTAACTGATGGGCTGTATGCATCCATGCATGCACTTCACACAAGCTCAACCTAAGTTTTGACAACATAGAGCGGTTGAACTCATATCCGAACCTAAGCAGGTAAAAAAGGGGTTTGTATCAAGAACACTTTCATTAGTTAAAGTGGTGGGATCTACAAAATGTCCAATTAATGAGAGTATTTTACGTCATTGAATACTCATATTTTTGTACAAAATAAGAATGACCTTAGCATTACATGATAAAAAATGACGTGAGGCCAATTTTTTCAATTTCATCTTAGCCTTGGCAACTAGATATTGTTCTAGATCTTTTTTCTTTCTTTTTGCTATTTGATTTATTTCATATCTTTAGTGTTCTCGGATTAAATTTATTTACTCCCTTTAGGCAAAAAGTTTATTATTTTATTTTAAGATATTTCACTTCAAAATTTTATTTTAAAAACTTAAGGCATAAACGTGTCATTTTATAATTAATGAACTACTAAAAATATTTTTTTTAAAGTTAATTTTCAAACGAGGATTTTTTTTTTTTCGAAACAGAGGGAGTAGATCACTGCATATCATATTAAATTTGCCTTTTTATAAATAATGACATGGGTATTTCAACTTATCATTACATTAACTAATACTCCCTCTGTTCCAGAAAAATAGTCCGCTATTTTATTTTGAGATGCCTCATTTAAAAAGTTAAAAATGATTACTTTCAAAAATTAAACATATATCTCCTTAACCTTTCAAATTTATCCTTCACATATGGTATACACATGTTGACTATACTCAAATTCCGTAATTATGATTAATTTTAATGATACTTATATATCCTTAAATAATTAGATATCTCAAACATGAATTATTTGATCGACAAGGAGGGAGTATTTTTTTAAAGGTGTTTAATTGGTTGACATTATTATTACATTTCAAGGAAATATATACTTGATTTTTATATTTTAAAAATCTATAGATATATTTAAAGTTGGTAAGGGGCACTATGGTTGTGTCACCTTACCATCATTT
Organism: Codonopsis lanceolata; assembly: GCA_013146195.2. Taxonomy (NCBI): domain Eukaryota; kingdom Viridiplantae; phylum Streptophyta; class Magnoliopsida; order Asterales; family Campanulaceae; genus Codonopsis; species Codonopsis lanceolata. The sequence goes on from CM028379.1 coordinate 14,537,842, forward strand.
GATAAATTTTCATTATAAAGCATCCATGTGGAGGCTTTTAAACTTTTGATTTTCTAACAATTAACTAATAATAATGCATAATAATATTCAATATGATAAAGGGGTATTAATATTAATGTATATAATTTCTTCTATTGTCAATAGTAGAAGACTTAAATTTAAAAACTTTTATAACTAGCATTACTTCTAACCAATGTGGGATAAAACTCTTCAAGATGGGACATTACTTCTAATTACTCACTTCTAACATCATACTTTAAGCCTTCATATCTTATTTCTCCAAAACTTGATTTGAAAAAATAAATATATCATTTTGATGCTCTTTCCGAGTAGAACACATTTGCACAATTACTTTTGCCAACAAATAAATAATACGTAAAGAAATTCGTGTCTCAAGTTGCACAATTTCTTTCACTAAAAACACTATTTTTTAAAAATAAGTATTATACTTTCAGTCTTGATATCTTATTTATCAAAAACTCGATTTTGACAAATAAATATATCATTTCGATGCTCTCACCGAGTAGAACACATTTGCGCAATTACCTTCGCCAACAAACAAATGACACGTAAAGAAATTTGTGTCTCAAGTTGCACAATTTCTTTCACTAAAAACATTATTTTTTTTCAACAATAGAAGAGATGTATCCCATATTGGTTAGAAATTGATGTTGGTTTTAAAAATATTATTATTACATACCAATAGAAGAGATGCATCATACATTGGTTGGAAAGTGATGTTGGTTTTCAAAGTCATTTGATAAAAGACTTCAATCATTATTACCAATAGAAGATGTATATCTCACATTGGTTAGAAAATGGTATTGATTTTAAATTATTTTATATTATTACCAATAAAAGATATGTATAGCACATTGTTTAAAAATAAAATGTTAGATTTTAAAGTATTTAGACTAAAAACTTTCATTTTTACAAGATATGTATCTCACATTAGTTATAAAATATTTTATTATTATTACCAATAGAAGAGGTGTATCCCACATTGGTTAGAAATTGATATTTTCTTAAAAATACTATTATTAATTACCAATTGAAGAGATGTATCATATATTGATTAGAAAATTATGTTGGTATTAAATTAAATTATTATTATTACCAATAAAAGAGATAAATCTTACAATGGTTAAAAAGTGATGTTTGTTTTAAAACTCTTTAAATAAAAAGACTTCTACTTTTATCATCAATAAAAGAGAAGATAATAAAGAGATATTGGTTTTATATTTTTTTAGATAAATTTTTTTTACTACTATTACCAAATGATGAAATGTATTTCGCATTGGTTAGAGAGTGATGTAGGTATTAAAAGTCTTTTTATAAAATGTTTAATACTAATAGAAAAAATATGTATTTGAATCCAGAAAAGATTTCTGTTCCTACTCTGTTATGAATCCCTCCTCACACGGCACTAAAGCCCCAGCAGATGACCCCTCTTGCCAAGACCATTGTCTTCTATCTTCAGGTTCAGACAAAGCAAGCCCTCCAGTTATTAACGTTGACAAGTCTCCATTGCCTGCTTCTGAGCCTAATAATAACACTGATGATACCCGAACTAGTGATAAGGGGGAATGTGTGGACGAGGCTGCCTCTCCTAACATGCACGATAACAATGATGTTCACGTTGATGCCCATGCAATTCCCAATTCAGCGGAAGAAGAGACCACCTCTATTTTATCCCCGAACCGTTTTGTTGTGTTTCAGACTTTTCAAGAAGAAAATCTGTGCTATGACAATCTTACTATCAATGCTCTTAACCTAGAAGAAGCGGATATCAAGAAGACTGCTCCTAAGAAAACCAATTTGGTTGGAAAAGGAATGACTACACGATCTAAACAGCTTGCCAAGTCCCAAACTGTTAACACCTCTTCTCTTTCTCATGACGATTAAGCCGTTATTTTGGAATCTCCATGGTGTGGGTAATGAGCCCACAATCTCGAGGCTGAAGAAACTGATTAACCTTCATCAAATTTCCTTAGTTTCCATTTGTGAACCTAAACAGGATAAGTCCAAACTTTCTTTTATTGCTCATAAACTAAAATTTCGGTATTATTTTAGTAATTCTGCTAATACCATTTGGATCTTGGCTAAATCCTCTTTCACTTGTCAGGAAATCTCTGAATCTGATCAGCAATTCACCATTAGCGTCCGCCATTTCTCTTGGACGTTTCCGGCTATCATTACTTCAGTTCATGCCAAATGCACCAATGGCAAACGTCAACTTCTTTGGAATGATATTATTGACATGGGGCTGGAATTCCATGATAAACCGTGGTTGGTTCTTGGCGATTTCAACATCATTCTTGAGCCGCGCGAAAAGAGCGGAGGAGTGGGTTGGGACAGGCAGGGTGCCCTTGAGTTTCAAGCTTGTCTAAATGCGGCAGAATTATCCGATCTTGGCTTTATTGGTAGTAAGTATACTTGGAGTAATAACCGTGATGGTCAAGCCACAATCTTCCAACGTTTAGATCGTGCAGTCTGCAACTCCAAATGGCTATCTACTTTTCCTTCCACCAAGGTTGAGCATCTTAATCGTACTTGTTCGGATCATACTCCTCCTCTTCTCTCCATCGACTTGAACGTTGCTCCTAGCCCCTATCATTTCCGATTCCTTAATGTCTGGGCAGACCACTACACTTTTCTAGAAACAATTAAGAAAGCTTGGGATATTCAAACCTGGGGGCGACCGATGGTGCGCTTTGCTAATAAACTAAAAGCGGTCAAGTTAGTTTTTAAAACTTGGAATAAGGAAGTTTTTGGCAATATCTTCCAAGCGGTGAAACTTGCTGAAGATGATGTGTTGGAGAAGGAACTTATTTATGAGCTCAATAATACCCCTAGCAATCGGACTGCTCTCCATCTTTCTCAAGCCATTATAAAGAATAAATTGAAGGTTGAAGAAGATTTTTGGCGGCAAAAATCCCATCTTCGTTGGCTAAAGGACGGAGATGGCAATACCAAGCTCTTTCATGCTTCGGTCAAACACACTCGCAACAAACTCTTTATTCATAAAATTACTGACATGCATGGGCACCTGCTCTCCTCTGATGATAACATTAAGAATGCTGCTGTTGAGTTTTTACCGCAAGCAACTCTCTGCTTGCCCATGCAGCATTAATGACTCCATTGATGTGATTCCTCACATTATTTCGGCTTCGCAGAGTGAAGCTCTTTCCGATCCTCCCTCATTTGAGGAAATTAAGGCTTCTGTTTTCTCTTTGTGTGCTGATAGCGCTACCGGTCCTGATGGCTTTAATGGTAAATTCTACACCTCATGTTGGGATATTATTGCTGATGACTTTTGCCTTGCCATTTATGAATTCTTCACAGGATTTGACATGCCAAAGTCGTAGACTAGTACCCTCCTGCTCACCATTCCTAAAGCCAGTTAGGTTGACTCCTTTAAGGACCTCCGCCCGATCAGTTTATGCAATTTCTGTAATAAGGTGCTTACCAAGATCCTTGCCTCCCGGCTTAGTAAATTCCTTCCTCTGATCATCTCTGATAATCAAAGTGCTTTCACTAAGGGGCGTCTTATTCAGGATAACTTACTTCTGGCCCATGAACTAACTCATCAAATTAGCAAAAAGGTCAATGGCTCTAACATTATCATCAAGTTGGACATGGCCAAAGCCTTTGACAGAGTCTCCTGGCAGTTTCTTATTCAGGTGCTTCGGAAATTTGGATTTGGAGAAACTTTTATCGATATGGTATGGCGTGTCATCTTGAACAATTATTTCTCGATTCTTGTGAATGGGGCTTCTGTTGGCTTTTTCTCTTCCACTCGTGGCCTTCGCCAAGGTGATCTGCTCTCCCCTAGCCTCTTTATCATTGCGGCTGAAGTTCTTAGCCGAAGCTTAAACAAGCTGCACCAAGATCATCCGTCTTTTGCCTTCTCTTCTTCCCGCGGCTGTCCTGTTATTTCTCATTTGGCCTTTGCTAACGATATTGTTATTTTCTGTAACGGAAATTAGCACTCCTTGACTAGTCATCGCTCTCTCCTGGAAGCTTATGAGAATTGTTCGGGTCAATCTATTAATTCGGGCAAAAGCTGTTTCATAGTCTCGAATAAAATGGTTGATTCCAGGGTTGCTTCCATTAGGCACCATGTGGGATTTAACCGCAAATTATTCCCAGCCTCCTACTTGGGTTGCCCTCTGTTTGAAGGTAGGAAAAAGAAGAGCCTTTTTGATCCGCTTATTAGCAAACTCCAAAGCAAAATCAATTCCTGGTCGGGGGCCTTTCTTTCTCAAGCTGGCAAAGTTACCCTTATCAATTCGGTGTTGCTCTCGGTGGTTATGTATCAAATCGCAGTTCTGGATCCCCCGGTGGCAGTCATTAAGCACATCCAAAGGATCTTCGCCAATTTCTTTTGGGGTTCTATTGATTGCAAACAAAAAGCTCATTGGGTAGCTTGGGACAAATGCTGTAGGCCCACTTCGGAAGGAGGCATTGGTATTCGTTCGGTTCCCGATGTTATCCGTGCTTTTTCTATTCAAATTTGGTGGAGATTCCGCTCATCAGATAGCCTGTGGAGTCGGTTTTTAAAGGCTAAGTATTGCTCGTTGTCTCAGCCGGTTCTATCTTCTCGAAAAGGTTCTTACACTTGGCGGCGTATTTTTTCCGTCCGTGAGGAGTCTGAGCAGCATATCCAGTGGATCAAAGGGCGTGGGGACTGTTCGGTGTGGCTAGACAATTGGATGCCCTCTTCTCCTCCCAGACCGGTTCCTAGCTCCTTTGATCGAGTTAATGAGGCTTTCAGTTCCCCTTCTACTCTTTTTGCAGTTGCCGTATTGGAGTTTGGGCAGGCAATGGCTAATTCTATTATATCCTATGGTATTACTCTCTCAGATCAGCCTGATGTCCCTTGCTGGAGTCTTACGAGCAGTGGCAGTTTCTCGCTTTCCTCCGCCTGGAATCTGGTATGGAAAAAATGGCCTATAATTGGCTCCGTGAAATTTATTTGGCATAAGTATATCGCGAAGCATCTCAGTATGTTTATGTGGAAATTGTGGCTTCGAAAGCTGCCCATTGATGAGAGTGTGATTCAAAAAGGAGTTCACATGGCTTCTTGCTGCTCTTGCTGTTCGGTGGGTAATTGCGAGACTTATTCTCATGTCTTTCTTGATAGTCCGATTGCAAGCTATATTTGGAAGGAATTCAATTCTTTGGGGGGCGTTAATTTTAATGGTTCTTCTATTAATCAAATATGCTTTGCTTGGTGGTCTGCTTAGCATAACGCCCTTCTGTATTCTATCACTCCCTCTCTCATCTTATGGGAGCTTTGGAAAAATCGTAATGACAGCTTGCATAATGGTTCCCGAAATCTTCCTTGGGTATTAATAGACATAATCAAATGGTCTGTTATTTCATCTCTTAAGAGTGCTGGTCTCTCCCTTTCCTTAGGGGCCTCTTGGGCCTGCATTTTCTCGGTCAGATGGGGTCGTATAAGTTCCAAAATCATCCGCTCAGTGTATTGGCAAAAGCCCCCCTCGGGAGTGCTCAAGCTCAATTGCGATGGAGCCAGTAGAGGTGACCCTGGCCCTAGCTCTGGCGGTGGCATTATTCGTAATAGTGAAGGCAATTTGATTTTGGTTTTTTCTGATTTTTATGGGGATGGCGATAGTTATCAAGCAGAGTGCAAAGCTCTTCTTCATGGTCTTCGGTGGTTGCAAAGTGAGGGGTGGTCCCAATCTATTGTAGACATTGATTCTAAAGGTATCATTGACTCCATAAATGGAGTTAGTAGAGTACCTTGGAAGTGTTCTTATTTATTTCGTTCCATCTCGGCTATTATTCAGGATTTGGGGATTGCTATTCATCATACCTTTTGGGAAGCTAACTCGGTTGCAGATGCTCTTGCCAATCATGGCTGTGATCAACGTGTTGATGACTTTTTCAATTTGATCTCTTCTCTACCGGCCAAGATTCGTGTCTCATTTACCTTGATAAATCTGAGACTCCTTATGTCCGTGTCTCTTAGTTGTTTTGTTCTCTCTTTTCTCTGTATTTCTTTTTCGAGGTTAGGCTCCTTTGTCCTCCCATTTATAAGGGCTAGGCTGGTTGTCCCCCTCAAGTTTGTATTTTATTTCATTATTAATAAAATCTAGCAGAGTGCCGTCCCTGTTTCCGAAAAAAAAATATGTATTTCACAATGGTTAGGAAAGTGATATTGATTTAAAATGTTTTTAGATAATGTATCTCACATTGGTTACAAAGAGATCCACATTATTTAGAAAAAAAATATTGGTTCTAAAATTCATTAGATAAAAGGATTTTTATGTTATTATCAATACAAGAGATGTATCACACATTTTTTAAAGAGAGATGTTAGTTTCAAAACTCTTTAATTAAAATACTGTTACTATTAATATTTTTATGATATAACCAATAGAAGAGATGTATCTCACATTGTTTAAAAAAAGATGTTGATTTCAAAAGTTTTTATATAAAATACTATTATTATTACTGTAGAATAATGTATCCCACATTTGTTAGAAATTAATGTTGGTTTTAAAAATATTATTATTACCAATAGAAAATATGTATATCATATAGTTAGAAAGAGATGTTTGTTTTAAAAGTCTTTAGATATAATAGTTCTACCATTATTACCAATAGAAGATATATATCTCACATTAGTTAGAAAGTGATGTTAGTTTTAATTTTAGATAAAAGGATTTTACTATTATTACTAATAGAAGAGATATCCTACATTGGTTAAAAAATGATGTTGGTTTTAAAAGTCTTTAGATAAAAGACTTTTAGTTTTATCATCAATATAATAGAAGAGATGTATCCCACTCCCACATTATTTAGAAATAGATGTTGGTTATAAATTTTTTAAGATAAAAGACTTCTACTATTATTACCAAATCATGATATGTATTTCACATTGGTTAGAGAGTGATGCTAATTTTAAAAGTCTACCATTATTAACAATAGAAGAGAAGTACTTCACATTAGTTAGAAAAAGTGATATTGATTTAAAAACTTTTTAGATGATGGATCTCACATTGGTTACAAAAAATTGTATCTCACATTATTTATAAATAAGTATTGGTTATAAAAGTCATTAGATAAAATCATTTTATGTTATTACCAATAGAAAATATTTATCTCACATTGTTTAGAAATGAATGTTGGTTAAAAAAAATCTTTTATCTACTACTATTATTAGTAATAGAAAATATGTATACCACATAGTTAGAATGTAATGTTAGTTTTTAAAGTTTTTAAATAAAAGACTTAAACGTTCATTACCAATATAAATCGAAAATAAGTGTCTCACATTGTTTAAAAATGAATTATGATTTTATAAGTTTTTTAACACAAAGACTTCTATATAATATTATTATCAAGTTAGATGTTAATTTTAAAAGTCTTTAGATCAAAGATTTTTACTATTATTACTAATACAAAATATGTACATCACGTTAGTTAGAAACTTATGTTAATTTTAAAAGTATTTAGGTAAAAAAAATCATTTACTATTAGTAACAACTAGTTTTTTAATCCGTGCGTTAAATGCACTTCAACAAAATCGTACATAAACAAAATAAGGGGATCGGTTTATTAACAATTACACATAAGTATATCACTAATCATTATAGATTCTAAAAAAATTTCTTATACAAAACATTTGTTGTCTTATTAGTTGGTTTTTCATCTTCACTGCATATCAATATCTTCAAACCAAAATAATTTGTTACTCTAGAAACTACGACATATAACTGTCTATGACTAAATACTTGTTTTTTTCTTTTAAAAGAGACATGCGTGCAATTATTGACTTTGAAACTTGTTAATTGTCATTGTATATGATACCAACAATGTAAATTGTCTTCTCTGGAACTTGAAAGACAGTCTTACATCGGATAAGTTAATGACAATCTTGGGATAAAAACGTTTTCTCCAACATTGCTTCCTTTCAAAAAATTTGTTTCAACAATGTGATCCCTAAGATTTATGATGATTAGTCTTGTTCCATTGCACAACCCTATAGCATGGTCAATGTTTCTCGATAGCATTAATGAAACAATAATTTTAAGTATCAATTTATGGCCTGACAACTCCGAACACTTTATACTATTCAAAAACTATGTATAATGAATGTTTTCGAACAAATTTAAATTTTTTTTGCCCTTCAAATAGAATGTGAACTCAAATAATTTCTTCCTTTTGAATAATTACTTTTATTAAATTATATTTGTATTTTATGAATAAATAAATTTATGAGAAAAGAATGAGTTAAAATCAAAATAACGAAATTATTTTTACCGTTAACAATTATTTTTGTTTTGTAAATTATTTTGATTTTAATAACTTCCATTATATATTTTTTGTTTTATTGACTTCGTAACTATTATTTTTGTTTTATTTTTAAAAATTAGTTTTACGGAATAAATTTGTTCCGTAATTTTTTATTATTATTTTACTAACCTTAGTTTAAATTGTTTTGTTTTATTGACTTTGTAACTATTATTTTTGTTCCATCAAATATTTTTATTTTACTAACGTATTTTTGTTTTACCTAACTATTTTTAAGAATTTTTTTTAAACTTTTGTTCCGTATATTATTTTTATAATTTTACTAACCTCAGTTTAAATTTTGTTTGTTTTATTGACTCCGTAGCTATTATTTTTGTTCCATCAAATATTTTTATTTTACTAATGTATTTTTTACATATATATTTTTAAGCATTTGTTTTAAACTTTTGTTCCGTAAATTATTTTATTTTACTAACCTCCGCATTAAATTATTTTTTTGTTGATTTTGTAACTTTTATTTTTATAGCGGCTTGTTTCATAAATTATTTTTATTTTACTAACCTCTTATATTTTAGTTTTCTTGACTCCAGAACTATTATTTTCTTTTTAGTTACTATTTTTTATATTTGAAGAGAGAAAAATGTTTAAACATATTTAAAAGAGAGGAGATGGTGGTGATGAGAGAAAATATGGAGGAGACGGAAGAGAGAAAGAGAAATATATACAGAGAAGATAAGATAGAAAAAAAGTGAAATGGTAACTCAAAAGTGAATAATTCAAAAGTGAGATTTGGGAGGGAGAAATCTACTCTTGTCATTATATATATATAGATAGAAAAAAAATTATTATAACCACGGAAAGAGATTAAAAATCTAATTATAATATCCAAAAGTTATATTATTTTTATAAAAAATATATATATGTCACATTGTACTTGTGTGGAGCACGGCCAAATAACTAGTAACTGGAATGCCAGTTAGTAACACATGATATAATTATTAGACATTTTAAGGAACTAGATACTTGTGTTGATTTATAATTTATACTAGGTCTGACAATTACAACACAGAACTTGTTAACCTACTTAATCCGACTTGAAAATTACGTGACTCATCCCAACTTGTTAACTTTTATGGGTAAAATTTGGTAACCCGTTTCAAGTTTTAACCCAAAAATGTTGAATGGTCGGGTCGGGTCGGGTTAAAACAGGTTGAACCAGTTACTCATTTTGTCCTGATCGTTTTTACTCTATTAATGTATAATTTTTTGGGTGGAAGATTTGAGTTAAGATGGGTCGACCCGTTGTAGCCCATTACCCATTATAACCCGACTCAACTCAACATAGCTCATTTTGATACGTTTGATATTTGGGTACTAATAATTAGTTAGACACATTACCCGTCCCAACCTAATCGAATCCACCAAATTACCATGCCTAATTTACACTATTGGTTTCTCAAAATTAAATTCACGAGCATATAAATTTCCAAGGTACTATCTATGATTTTAAATTTGAAATAGAGTAAATGATGGTGTGATTGGGGTTAGTAAAAATGGATATACTTTATATTGAGTTTGGGATTTATTTTAAAATGGTGGGAGTACTTGCTACAAAAAAAAGGCTTTCACAAGGTTTAAAAAACGTTGTCGTAGACCTATCATAACGTTTTCCGAAACGTTGTGACAACCAACGTTGCAATAGGCTCCAGTCTTTTACAACGTTTTGAGAAATGTTGCAACAAACATTGCCTTTATACTTTCTCAATTTCATTTATTCCATTAATAAGGTTTCAAAAAACGTTGTCAAAAGCTGTGAATCATTAGTTTTGGACGGACATAATATGAGAAAATATTTCATGGTTTCAAAGCTAAGTGTATGATATATGTACGTATGGATAGTTAAAAAAATATTTACGTTTATTGTAATTGAATCAAATTTAATTAAAAATATTTGTATTTTAGAGTTGAACCGTATAATACACTTAAATTTTTTTAAACATATTGTACTCGACAAGTAAAATTTTGGTATATACTAAATTTTGATATAAGTTCTTACTTCAATTACTCGATATATGTTACTTATTTTCACAAATTGATAAAACATGATATTTAACATGAAAATATTAATTATAGTCTAAGAAACATAATTTGATATTGCTCATGCTTCGTGAATACACACATGAGCGTATACATACATAATCATACTTTCATCTCATCTATTGCAGTTATAGGAGCCAAACGATTACGTTAAAATTTTTGTTAAGTATAGATGGTAGGTGATGTGCCCGGCCCAAACCCAGTCACGAGCAAAGGACGAACGCCCATCACATGTCAGTCATAAGCTCAATTAACATGGGGCCTACCCACCTGGCGGGCAAAGCTAGGGGGACCGAGCAGAGAACAATATGACTCCCGTCAAAACCTGGTCGAGCATAGGCCATGCCGGCTCGACCATGGGCCATGCCCGGGATCTACAATTCAATAAATCTACATCGTAATAGCCGGGCAGAGCCTTGCTCGCCCGGGCATGTATCGAGCAGGGAGCCTTGGAAACTTGCTCTCCAAGACAAGTCAAAGGTTTCCTTATCCAAGCTGGACATTTACCATATCTGCTCCTACATTCACACGGTCAGCCGCCTATCACGCCTAAAATATAGGGATTCTCTCCTAATCCTACAAGATAACTAAGGCAGTGAATCCTAGACGTATTCAATGACATTGGGGGCCTATAAATACCCCTACATAAACCATATTCAAGGTACACACTCTTTTTTGAGCCTCGAACCTCTGTCAAATTCTCTTTTGACTTCTCACACGATACTTACTCTCACGTCAGAGTGGTTTCGCGAGGTCAAGTCTTGCACTCCCACTAAGATGCCTTCGTGATCATAATCAGGTTCAAGAAAGTAGATCAAGCTCAGATATCCTACCCATAACACGGACGACCCAAGCTGCATTTTTGCCACATCAGTTTGGTTCTATTGCCGAGAAACGAAGCTTCTAAGCTCTCTCAAAGTTTTTTCGGTAAGTTTTCCGATAAGCAGTGTTAGTGCAATGGCTAGCAAGGGTAGCAAACATCACACCACTGCTAGTAACCACAAGGTTGGCAGCCAGCTGGTTGGGAAAAAGAACCCACTGCCCGGTGATCTGCCACCGAAGGCACCACAAGGGGTACAAACAAGAAACCAGAAGATTGCAGTTTGGCATGCGGCTCACGGTGAGGATGTCCCATATGTTGAGGAACAACTGTCTCAACCTGCTAGCCAGAACCAAGCGAGCCAGCGAGATGCTCGCCAAATTATCAACGAGCAACGGGATGCTTGTGCTCAAGACCTCAGGGTATAGTAGAACCGCCAGTGAGAAAACGGTCAGGGAAGCCAAGTGAGCTTGCCCAGACAAACCCCTGACCAATAGGCTGCTGCTCTACAAGTCCAAGTGGAGTATTACAATAAGATGTACACGCTCAATCAACAACTGCTTGCCTTGGGCCATGCCATACAACAAAAAAGGCCTTTAAAAACGTTTTTAAAACGTTGTAATAGAGCTTTTACAACGTTTTGTAAAACGTTATGTTAGGCAACGTTGTAATAGGCCCCCCTTTTTTACAACGTTTTTTAAACGTTGTTAAAGTCTTTTACAACGTTTTTTAAACGTTGTAATAGACTTTTTACAAGGTTTAAAAAACGTTGTAAAAGACTTTTAAGAACGTTTAAAAAATGTTGTAAAAGACATTTAACAACGTTTAAAGAACGTTGTAAAAGAATGTTAACAACGTTTACAAAACGTTGTAAAAGACTTTTAACAACGTTTAAAAAACGTTATAAAAGACATGTAACAACGTTTTTTAAAAGTTGTAAAAGAGTGTTAACAACGTTTAAAAAATGTTGTAAATGACTTTTTACAATGTTTAAAAAACGTTGTAATAGACTTTTTACAACGTTTTAAAAAAAACGTTGCAAAAAATATATTACAACGTTTAAAAAACGTTGCAAAAAGTCTATTACAACGTTTAAAAAACGTTGTAAAATCTATTTTTCAAAAAAAATAAATTAAATAGCATTTTGTTCCAATTTTGAACCCCCCCCACCTAAAACAAACAGAATGTCAAAAGATAATACTGATTATTATCCAGAAATGAAAAACCTCGTGTAGAGATACTGAGTGCTTCTCAGCAAAGAGTTAATTCCATATTCTTAAAATCCATTTGGCCTGTTTGACCCCATACATGTTAGCTTCATTCTAGAAGATGCATTGTGCCTATCATTCTTATTGAATAACCAAAAAAATTTAGTAGACTCCAAGACCAGCCACTAACGGTTTAAACAATAATACATTTAGAAAGATGTCTCACTAGGCACTAACGGTTTAAACACCAGTAGCAGAATCCTTCCTACTGCCAAGATGGATGCTTGTAGCTTAGCCTATCTCCATCCCATCCACCATGAGGCTCCTTTCGCTTCAATACCCCACCACCTGCTATCTGCTGAAACATCTTTAATTGCTCCTCCGCCAGGGCTTGTGATCCAATAATACTCAACTATCTGGGTATGCTTGAAATAGCAGCTCTTTAAATTTGCTAATCCACGCTTCTTATTGTTCCTTTTAGGGTGGTGCTCCTTGAGCCAAAGCTGAAGCATCTAAATATATTACCTAGAAACAAATTTATCATTTTAAAGCAAATGCAAGTTTACCAATACAGGCACGGTTAGAGGAAGATCAAGGACATGCCACCTTTTCCACTTCCTCAGTTTTATCACCAACAGCATCAGCATCTTGAAAATGGTTCCCATGGTTCCCATGGGTAAATAAGGGGAAAATGAGATATCAAATTGGAGGATATCCAAATCTGGGTAAATACGAAAAATTAACTGTCATTTACCTCATATAAGAACCATGAAGCGTAGGCATCTATGGCAGCATACTCCAGCTATGTGCCTTTGATAATGGAGCCGCCTCCCAGTTTCCCAATCTGATTCTAGAGGGTTTTGGAAGCTGGGACAAGCAATTAACTTCAATTACTAAAAGCCAACCTCTATTTTCAAGTATCGGAGGTCATTTCAGTAATCTATTGACTATTGTGTAATCTAGATGTGTAATATGAACAATTAAAAAATGCCTCTATCCAAGACATCGTAACATAGACCACCACCAATTCCCTTCCTTTTCTCAATGACTCATCAAGGTATGTGATAAGATATTATACATGAGCAATACCAAAACATCGATAAGAATAAGAAATTCGGAGGTGAAACCAGAATTAACCTGTCTGGCGATAAGCCTCTCGCTGAGCAAACGATAGACCCCAATTTGGAGAAGATTACTCACAAGAATGCATAATTTGTTTGCTTTGCAAATCTCGCAACATGGCAACCAAATCTTAAAGGAAGTTCATATACGATTTGTTTTGTTTATGTACGATTTGTTTCCCAGCGCAGAAAAAGAAAATTAGCAAACGCAATGACATAGAAAGTAATCGAATAAATACAATATAAAAGGACCAAGCTCCCAACAGCTTACATTAGATCAAGAAGTGTATACACGCCCCTCGAACAATTATGCCGTAATGAGATTGGTCTGCAAATCAACGAGCTGGAGTTGGGAGCTATAGCCGGAGCCAAGATCCAAGGTTCCATTAAGCCGGTTGTTTCTTAATACCCTGTCACATCCAATGTCCATAAGGTCATGAGTTCAAGTAAGTAAACGTACAACTAAAGATTCCAAAGATATGGAATCTTTCATGATATTAGGTTCAAGAAGACTCACACGCTTGTAGCGTGGAATGCTTTGAAGAGCTCGGTAGGTACGCTCCTCGAAGTCCTCAGTATTTTGCATCTTCTGCCATTACAATTGTTTTTTATCAAGACCAAACAAATTAAAATGAGATCGTCAAATGCCAATTATTCAATGTATTCTTGCAAGAAGAAACTACAAAATCACATGAAATAGAACTACAAATGTGTATTCTGTGTCGGCCATGTATATTTAAATAAAACTGGTGGGTAGTATATATATGGTCATGCCAACGTGGAGTCATACGGAGAAGTGGATAGAGCCCCAAGTGACCAATGAGGTCATTGCACACGTCTCTTTTCGAACAAAGAATCAGTATTTACGTTAGGTGTTAGAAATCAAGAACTTAGTAACTCGCATGCATAAATTTACGCTTTGTAAACTTGAATCAAGCACATGTGCAAATGAAAAGAAGAATTCTTATGCATCATTCCAACCAATAGAGGTGTATGAGATTACCAATAGCATACTATTCCCGCCTGCTTTTGCGAGAAGACTAACTCTTTAATAAGCGCTACATTTGGCTTGCCATTAGAGGAGAGCGATCTTAATAGCTTGTTCTTCACAAATTTTTGTGTCAAATACTCGAATCTCCTGCTCGCATCCAAGGCCGAATATACATATATTCAAAATGTCATAGTTAAGATACGCTCTATTTCCCCGATTTTCTCACAGAGCATCTATGTAGACCACGTTAAAGTTCACTTTAAGTTATGGCAATGATCATGGATGGAAGGGACGGTTAAGTTCACTTGAAATTACTGATAGTAGTTTGACTTTTCTTACTTCTATGTGTGAAACAACTCATAGTAAGTATATAAAATGACTTTGAACATAGTGCAGTATGAATTTGCACCCCACCTTCCACCATTCTTGCACTACCCAAAATACAAAAGAGAAAAGTATAAATTACTACATCCACTACTGGTTATGGGCAATAATGCAGTATTGTTAGTCTTATTTAACTTACGATTCTTGACTTTGATTTTGATGTTTCTAATTTTACTTTTCTGATGCATCAACTTTTTATACAAATTTAACATGCATTTATTTAATTTTGCATTGAAGGATAGAAAAGAATTTCATCTCAACAGGACATACCACAATCAGCATATAGTATATGGATACACAAATGTTACCTAATATGTGCAGTACGAAATGAAGAAAGCCAGCATAACGAGGAGAGAAATTAGGAATGGTACACGGGTTCCTAAGGACGAATTGAGAATTTTCGGTAGTTGGAGGATGATAAACGGGATCATGGATATAAGCATAATTCTTGCTGTTAAAGATGTTTCACTGTCGGTAATAACACCAAAACCTACAAAGAGCGCGGTATAGTCACTAGATGTTGATCAACATAAGAAAAGAATTGGCCCAACTACTTGAGGGGAATACATAAATCCTTTTCCTCCTTTCGGGCATCATATTGTTGGGTTCGAGTGCAGAGACTCCACCAATGAGAAATCAAGAGTTGTGCATTACAAATTACCGTGAAACTTATGGTTTGATGTCTTATCTCCCTCCTCCATTGTTGATGGCGTTGAGTCGTCTGAAAGATCGTAGCTGCCAAATGCAACACAAGAAGCCCATACCAGTGTTAGATTGAAGACTGCAGATCCTGCTAGTATGCTCATTCCTATTCCTGCCTGTTTTGCAGCTGCATAAATTTCTGCTTTGTAAACTTGATCCAGAAAGCTTATTATCGACTAGATCCAACCAATAGAGGTGTATGAGATTACCAATAGAAGCGGGTATGGTCCCAGTGAAGCGATTAGAATTCAAAGACCTACAGAGTACACATTGAAAAGCTTTAGATATTCAGATGAAGATTTGCAAATCATATACGTCCATTGGCCTTTGCTTTGATAGTCGAGCATTCTAAACAAACGACTATTCAAAGATCCTACAAAGGTCGCTCCATCAGCGAGCCTATCGTGTCAGGAATCGGACCACTAAAACCACAACCAACCAGGATCCTGACATAGAAGTCAATAAATTATTTCAGTACAGAAAATACAGAACCAGATGAGCGATATGAAAATAGAGAGTTGCAAAAGCGCATGCTTGCAGAAATGTTCTTGCCAAGCTGCTATATTTTGCCGATCTTATCCAAATATCTCATATGGTGACTGCTATCTACCATCCCAGATCTTCTCATTGAAGAAGTCCACAGTTCCTGACTTCGCTCTTTCATTCTTCATAAAGCTGCAGAAAACCGATACATCTTCAAAAATACAAAAATATAAGATCACATTAACTGTAGGCCTCCCCGCAGTTTCTTTACTGTTCAGGTGTCTCATTTTTCTTTATATCAGGGTTAGTCGAAAGAGAAAACTTCTTCAAGAAAGAAGATAAAAGTACTGTTTGCGATCAAACTTTGAATTGAAAAACAACTCATAGTTCAATGCAAGACCAAGCTTTACTGCACTCTCTATTACCTTGGAGTTCAAAACCGGCAGAGCCCCAGGTAAACCCATGCAAACAGGGCAAACGCATGTGTTTGGTAGAGACCCATAGTTGTAAGGACAGCTACAAAATGCCTTTGTCAGAGTGGATAGCTGTACATGTGTTTCAATATCAATAATTGCTTCATAATCTTTCAAAATTTTATCAATGTTTTTCGACTGCGTAGTAGGGGCTGAAACTTTCAAGTGAGGCTATTGTTTTTCCTGGGTTGCAGTTTGGACTTGTGTGCTTGGCATTGTGCAGAAACAAAGAACATGTTTTCTAGCCACAAACACAGACGGGCATAGCATTAATGGGCGGGTTTGGATCTTCTGCAGTTGAAACATCATCATAATCTTGAATCTGCAAGAACCAACACAAGTGAATAGATAAAACAACAAATGCATCCACGATAATGAACAAAAACTTCTCGAATTAATGTCATTGAACACATACAAGGGCAACCTGACTCTTCAAGTCCTCCAGATTAAAGTTCCAAGCACTGATTCCTCGAATGTATTCTTTCTGCACGATGAAGAGCTCAGAATAAATAGAACAAAATAAAGCTTGGTAATATGCTTTTTCTAGGGTATTTAACTGTCCTAAAATGACTACATGTGTGCTTAGGCATGAAAGACTTAACATAGAATCAAATACTAACAGTCAGATAAACCTACACAACCAAATCAAATATATTAAAATTATAGAACCACAAAACGCTAAGACGTTCTTCACCAGTCTAGCATAGAATCTGGTGCAAACTACATATCAGATTCAAATTTCATAATAGTCACAGCAGAACGATTGAAAAACAAAAAAGAGAAAACATAGATGGGGGATATGAATTACCTTCAGGAACCCAGCCGTAACCATGGCGAAAGAGAGTAAGCATAGAAGTCATCAACGCCGAAGCAGTCATTGTGTGAAAAGGTTGCATGGATTCGAGACAAGCACTCATCTCAGCCTAGAATTCTGCATGCCAAATATTTGATCAGTAAGAACAATAGAAAACAGACAAACATATATCTCTGTCATTTGCATTTGAAACATCACACAATTTAGAAATTGACTATACCGGTTACCAAACGGAATGGACAGAAATGGAACGAATTTTCAAAACATTTCATTAATGTGCTCTTATGTGTTCTTACCCGCGATGAGGAAATCGCGAGTGTGATTTACATGGTTTGAAATGCCGATTTGATTATCTTTGATTTGTTTGCGAATTGCTCCATAGGCAATTATCATTTCTTTTAACTTAGAACCTCTTGTGCTTGAATTTCGTGTTGAGCCCCGAAGCAAATAGTTTCGGTAGTTAGATGTTGAAATATCCTTGAATGTGTTCTTCATGTTTACATATGGGATTTTGCTTACATGATTGTCCTAGTGTTGTTCGTATATGTATTCGCGACTCAAGTGTGAGTCATATTATTTCCAATCGTAAATTTGGATTATTATAGTTCGACCTTCGTGTACTTGGTTTAGCATGTGGTGGTAGACTCGGAGGTTCGTGGTTTGAGATCGAGTGTTAACCCGGGATTAAGAGACACATTAATTGTTGTCTTGATGTATTGTGGTTGAGTGTTGACCTAACATTGGATTGTGTTGTGGTTTAGAATTCGGGACGAATTCTTTTTAAGGTGGAGAGAGTGTGGCACCCCGACCCTTCGTTAGCTCGGTTTACGTGCCATACTCGCAATTCTTCTTTTGTGGGGTGTATGATTGATTATGAGATAGTCTAGATGTGTATGAGAGACCACATTAAGACCAAAACACTATTAAGAAATGCCATATAGTTGTTGACTTGCTAAAGTCACAAGTCGTGACTCAACGGTAGTCGGAAGGCGACGCGATTGAGGGTTTGCTTGCGTTTTGCATTCGTGACCTCGGTTTGGTCCTAGACCCTTATATGATGATTGATTAACATGTTTAGATGTATTAGACTTCAAGTTGGAGGTGTTCCATAAGTCTATCGATGATTTGGAAGCTTTGGAGATAGCGTTCGTCTCTATCGCGTAGTTCGGTGATTAAGTCGCGTAATCGCCTCTCTTTTGGAGTTCTTATTTCCATAGTTGTTATTAAACTTTATAGGAGTATTCAAGCTTCTTCATTAACCCTTAGAATTTCCTTAAGAGTCTCCTTTCATTGCTCGTTCCATTGCGAGTTCATTCGTCGTTCCGGTTGCACGTTGTTGCACCTTTTCCCGGTTTCGCTCTGAGTTGTTTCGGGAGTTGTTTCGGGGGTTGTTTGTGAGTGTTCTAAGGGATTTCTAGACCTACTTTGGATGAGGTTTGAACCTTGTTAGGTTTGGTTAAGTGTTTGGGGGTCGTTTAGGTTGAATTTTGAGCCATTTCGGGTCTGTCGGGCTTGCCCTCGCAAGGTGGAATGGCCTTGCCCCCGCAAGGTCAATGGAAGAAGTCACCTAGAGAGGCTGGAGAGCTTGCGGTCGCAAGCTATAGGGGACCTTGCGACCGCAAGGTGCCCCGATCCTGTCTTCCCCTGTTTTGATTTTTGACGAGAAATGCCTATCCTACCCTCATCAAACCCCCTCTAAACCCTTCCTAACCTCCCATACATAGCCCTAATCATGTCTTAACATGTTAGGGGAGTTAATTAAAGTTTTATTAGGGGTTAATTACAATTAACAATCACTAATTGTACCTTGGAAGTTCCTATTGTGCCCTCATTACTTGGGAAGTATAAATAGCCTAATCTCTTCACAAATTCAGCCAAACCTCTTCATTTCTCCTTCTAAAATCAGACGTATAGAGAGAGTGAGAGTTGGGGGCTTGAAGCTTTGAGCCCTATCTTCTTCTTCCTCCGATCTACGAAGATCCAACCGTCCGATTGCCGCCAAACTTCGGATTATTGACGTATGCGACGGGTGGAACAACTTCACCGTTTGGATTTTGATTTTCTTGAGTTTTCACTCAAGCTAGGTAAGTTACCTTCTTTTTATTTTTGTTCATTGGCCCTAAGGAAAACAACCTATGTGCTATTTGTGGGCAATGAACACTTGATAGGCTATGTATGCCCATTTTGGGAATTTTTGGAAATATGAACTTGTTAATAGCATGAATGAAATGATTTGAATGATTTTATGTGTTGTAAGAAATGGGTTATGATTTATGTTGGGTGTTGTTATGAATTTTAGGGCTTGAGTATCAAGCCCGAATTATTGGAGAAATTGTTGTTATTGGAAGTGGGTGTTAATGTTGAGGTTGATGAAATGTTTAAGAATGAAACTTAGTATTTAGACTCAACGGAGTCGAAATAAGTTTAATAATGTGTTAATGAACTCGGGTGGAAATCCTACGACATTTGGGTTTCGTTTGACTATGATTATAATGAGTTCTTGGGTTGTTAGGCTTGGGAATCAAACCCGAATGAATTTTGGGATTTTATTGTATGCTTGAATAGAGTGTTAAATTGTGGATTTATGAAACCCATAAAGAATGAAATGTAGAATTAAGACTCAACGCGAGTCGTTGTAAGGTCAATAATATAATAATGAGCTCTGGGTTAAAACCCTACGATGTTCGGGTCTTGCTTAGTTATGTTAGTGCGTACCAGAGTATCTCTTTCGGTGTCCAATTGAGACACTCATGTTATAGAGACCTATTGGGAGTATGTTTAGAGCGTGCTTGTTAGAGCACGGAGCATTAGAGACCAACCTATGATCTCGTATGCCTTTAATAAATGATTATTTGAACGAGTTCTCTTTTAGGGAATTTGGTCGCGTGCACATGAAAGCACTTATGGGGTTTTGACTACGGGTTAGTTTTGGTACCCATGAGATTGGTTTTGAGAAGTCGAGTATATATGACGGTTGAGACTATGGTTGAGTCCGGTGTACCTTTAAGTGAAGCTAAAATGCTAAGTCTTTATTTATGATTGTTCTTAGACTAAAATAATAGTCTTTGATTTAATCTTGAGTAGAGGACTATAGTAGACCTCACGTTGTGATTTATTGAGCTTATAAGCTATTCTTGAATTGGTGATGACTTGAGGATTATGAATACCTCAATATGTGGTTCTTGAACTAAACTTACAAGTTAGTTGAACATGTTAAGTGTGTACATTTATGTGCATTGTTGATTGGGTTTTGTAGAGCATTATGACCTACTTGATTTGATGAGTCCTTTTGTGATGGACTTGGTCCTTATTGGTTTATTCAAGTAAATATCTACTTGAGCATCTTGATTTGAGTCCACTGGCGTTGGTTGTTTTGTCGAATGGGACGATTCATAGCCTTTGGAAACATTCGCTATGAATCGCCGCATTGGTACCCTTTCTCCTCACTATTTGGCCAATAGTGGGATGTGGTCTCGTATTAGCGCCACATAGCCTGATATCGAGCTCCCATTTCTCATCCTAGGGTGGATGAATGTAACGAGGTACTCATTAAGAAAACTGATGAGTTGTGATCATTTGAGGATTGAAACCCAGATTATGATCATTTGAGGGTTGGACCCATGGTTGGAATATTGAGGGCTAGGCCCAGATTCTGGTTTTACGTGTTTACGTATGAGCATTTATGTGAAAGATAATATGCTATGTAGCTTATGTGAGATTATGTGCTTTGATAACTAAGTACATGTTTATTGTTGGTATACTAGTATGATACCATGATTTTTATATATGCTTGTGCATTATGCCATGCCACGACATGATATGCCATACTATTGCATTTAGTAACTTACTGGGTCATTATGACTCACTCCGTGTGTTTGTTTTCCTTAGTGTGTGCAGTGATCCCGTTAGTACGCGTGGCGACTTCGGATAGTGATTTCTAGAAGGTGGTCTTCCGGGCTTTAAGCTTGGATTTATTATTATTATGTTATTATGTATCTGTGAGACACGAATGTAAAGTTATGTAGACTTTACTTGGGTAGATTATGTTAGTATTTTGTTATCGTATTATTTTGGGAGCTGACTTGTTTAGTCGAGCTGTTGTATCTCTTAAGAGTTGTTCCCTTTATTATTTCGAGCATGCTTTAGCTCACTCATTCTAGTATTGTTGGTGTTGTCATCTCCGACGACATTAGTCGAGAGACTTGGGTTTAGTTGTTAGTATTTAAATGTCTTATTCGTTTAGTTGATTTGTCCCTCCGGCATGTTGTAGCCATTGAGTGGTTGTTTATCAGGTTGGTATTTTGTTGATTCGCCGGCCTTAGGTTTGCCGATGGTTTGTTGCCCGTGCGTAATGTTGCGTCACGCGAGTCGTAGATTTGTCGAGAGATAGTTGTCTCTCAGCCTTGCGTTCCTTGGTATAGGATTATAGGCTTTGGTCTCACCTATGATTGCTTCCGCAGATTTTAGTTTTTGTTGTTCCGTTTTGCCATCATGGCTTTACATTCTTGTTTCGAGCTAGTAAGCTCATTGTTTGGTCGTGCACCATTATGCTTAGCAGGTGCTTGTCCGTCTTTTAGCTTATCTTGGTGGAACGACCTTGGGATTCCGCATTGGAGTCCGGGTCGGGCTGCCACAGGGTCTCAGGATCCTCCCGCTGAGTGAAGCTTGTTTTAACCAAGAAGTCAGCTAGAGCCTAAGCTTTGATTGCTCGCCTAGGCAAGTAGTCTATGTGAAACTCTGTGAGCTCGATTGACTAGTTGAGCAGTCTGCCTGATGTATCAGGTTTGTGTTGGTCTTTGCGTAGTGGTGCGTCTGTGTATACTATGATTACATGTTCAGAAAAATATTTTTTTTAATTAAATGCTAGATTTTATAAAAGGGAGAATAAGGAAAACAAGCTAAAGGGGGACAACCAACCTTACCCTTAAAAGGGGGGACAAAGGAGCCTTACCTTGGAGAAAGAAAACAGAAAAAACTGACATAAGAAATTAAACCTAGATAAAACAAAGAAAGAAAACTAATAATTACGATGACGACTCTTCGTACGACGCTTCGACCTTCTGAGATTTGGAGTGTCAAGATCAAGGGCTTCAAATTGGGCGTGATCGTTATCAGAATCTTCATCTTCGATAGTTTCCAGAATGACAAATTTATTAGGGGAGACTGAATTGTTCTGCATAGTGGCTTGGGTATTTATACAAGGACAGAAAGGGAGGGAGTTGGGGCTCAGGTTGGAAGAAAGATTTTTATGACTATGAGATGGAGAAATAACATCATTAATGACTTTCTCAACAGCATCAATAGCGGGCCTCGCAGTCGAAGTACCATTTGTCTGCTGAACACAATTGCTAGATGGGGCCAGATTAAGAGCCTCAATACTGGAAAATAAGCCCTTAACTTTTGGGCAGCTATGACAAGCGAGTAGGCTAATTTTTATACATTAAAATAACGACCCTCAACAGGACTGAGGGCCTTGGATACATAGTACACTGGCTTTTGAATATCCAATTCCTCCCTAACTAAAATAACGGCTACGGCCTGGTCCGTGGCTGCTAGATATACATATAAAGGCTCACCAGGCACGGGGTTGTTAAGGAGAGGTGGTTTGCCAAGATATTCCCTGAGCTGCTCGAGGGCCTTGGCACAGTTTGCATTCCACTCAAAACCCTTGTTGCCGCGCAGAACCTTAAAGAAAGGGAGGCACTTTTCCGTTGACCGGGAGATGAAGCGACCCAAGGCAATGACCCTGCCGTTTAACTGTTGGATGTGTTTGATGCAGTAGGGCTGCTCCATGTCAAGTAAGGCTTGTATCTTCTCCGGGTTAGCCTCTATACCGCGCTGGTTGACCACGAACCCAAGAAACTTTCCTTCTCGAACCCCAAAGGCGAACTTGCAAGGGTTCAGCTTCATGTTGTGTTTGCGCGGATTGGCAAACGTTTCTGCCAGGTCAAGAGTGTGGTCGCGGCCCTTTGCCTTGATGACCATGTCATCTATGTAGGCCTCTATGTTTCTGTCGAGCTGAAAGCCGAAGACTTTGTTGACCTTGCGTTGATAAGTGGCCCCCGTATTCTTCAGCCCGAAGGGCATCATTTTGTAACAGTAGAGGCCCCTAGCTGCTCGGAAGGCTGTCTTCGCTTTGTCTAGCTCGTTCATTCTGACCTGATGATATCCTGAGTATGCATCCAGGAAACTGAGCATTTCAAACCCGACTATGGAGTCGACGAGCACGTCTATGCGGGGCAATGGGTAGTAGTCTTTGGGCAAAGCTGAGGCCTCGTGAAGTCCACACACATCCGCCATTTGTCGCTGACCTTCTTGACCATTACCACATTTGCCGCCTGTGTCGGCATCAATCCCTCGATGATGTTCTGCCAGAGCCGACCTCGCCTTCGATAGCCGCATTCTTTTTCGAGGAATATTGCCTTGGCCGTTACTGGATAGGTCGAAAAAGTAGGATCGACGTCGTGTCGTGGCGCGCAATATTCTCGCTATACCCCGCATGTCCTCGATCGGCCCGTACAAACACATCCGCATCAAGCCAGCCAATCAATCTTTCCCGAAGCCAGAGGCATGGCCTTCCCGATTTTGATTTTCTGCTCGGGGTAGGCAGGATTGATAACAACTTCTTCCAGCTCGCCCTCTGTTTGAATATCAGGCTCATTGCGAACTTGCAGGGTGTCCATCTCAATATCTTGTGACTCGATGTGCTTAGCCTTTCGCCTGGAGGGCTCTAGTGCTGGGGCTTGCTTGGGGACCTCTATCTCCATGGGATGAGCGGCCTCAGAAGTTTCCCCGAGCTCGATGTTGTTTATGGGGACAGAGGCCAGCGCAGTTGTCGGGGGAACCTCTCAGAGCCGCCGCGACTGATCGTGAAGGTCCACGACGATCATTTCGAGCCGCCGTAGCCTCGGTCCTGAAAGTCCACGACGCTTTTTGTTTCTTCCCGCCAGATTCCCTGACATACTCCCACATTGCCTGAGGCTTCCTGTTGAGGATGCCCACTTCATTCTCAGTATAGAACTTAGCCTTCTGGTGAGGAATTGAAGTGACCATATGAAATTTTGCCATTGCTGGAGCACCTAGAATGCAATTGTACGCTGATTTCAGATCGATCACTAGAAATGTGATCATCTCTATCCGGGTTTGTGCCCCGTCACCCATGAATGCCTCCACTGATAGTACCCTTAACGCCACTTGGTGATTGGTGAATCCCTCAAGCTTTCCCTGCATAAGGCTTGAGGCTAGCGCCCGTACCGCGCTCGAATCCTTGAAGCAAGAGTAGTACATGATGTCTCGCATGCCCCAAAGGTCGGTGCAGAACCCCGCGAACTTAAGCGCTTGTTCACCAAACAGAAATAACCGCGGTTGCTCGGATGCTGCGGGGTGCTTGCCAACTCCCTCGCGGATAAAAACATGTTTCTCGCTTCTCCCGTCCGTCAGACGCGGTGTGTTAACAGCCTTGGACAAGGAATAGATGTGCTTCCCGAGCTAGGTGCTGGATGGAAGCTCTTCCTGAATCATATTTATTACCTCGACCGAGGGGCCCGCCAAATTCTCTCCACTCGGGGTCTTCCTTGGTCGTTGTTGGCGTATTTCCCTCGTGCTCCTGGTCTCGCTTAAAGCAGTCCAGCTTGCCCGCGTTAATCAACTTTTGAATTTCCCGTTTCAATACAATGCATTCTTCAGTGGTGTGGCCATTACCATGATGGAAATCGCAATACTTTGTGTTGTCCCGAGTGTGAGCGAGCGCCTTGATCGGGTAAGGGACATGCAGTGCGTCCCTGATCGATGTATTTTATACGTCGATTTTATATACTTCTATGACTTAAATTATGCTATTTCACGAGTCTTTTGAGTACTAATATATGTTTTCTGTGAGTTTTGTAAGTTTTGTGATTATTGTGAAAATACGCGAAACTCCAGGTTTTAAGTGCAAAATTAAAGAAGGGCCAAAAAGGAAGATTGAAGAAACAAGGAAAAAGACAAATCCGGACACCTTGCGACTTAGCAAGGTGCCTCAAACTTGCGACCGCAAGGTAGGCAAGACGGTCCTCGAAAGAATCAAAGAAATCAAAAGCCACCACATCGAGACCTTGCGACGCAGGTACAAAGACCTTGCGACCGCAAGGTGGGCGTAATGCTTGATTTTCGGATTTTCACACGGTTTCGATTGAATCACAACTCCCGAGTATATATAGAAGCCGAGGCCGAGCCAAAACATGAGGACGGCCGATTTGAAGCTCTCTTTTCATAGATTTTAGGTAGTTTTAGATTGTATAACATAGTTAGGTTTTGTAATTTCAAGTATTGAAGATCAAATCATGTATCCGATCATCTCCATGTGCTGTTCATTGTCTATGATGAACTAAATCATCCATAATCTAGGAGGTGGGAGGTAACTTGTATCAAATTTATGTTTTGATTCTTATATATATGTCTATTCAATGCTTGTTGATTGTGTTGTTTATCAACCCTATATTATTTTGCTTTGAACAAATGAATGTAATCGCAAATAATAAAGGCTTAGAGGTGCGGATAACCGCATGACCAAGTGCATATGTCGTATTAATCGGCTCACCAACACAATAAATTGGACCTATCGATGCACGAGAGTGATAAGTTAGGACCGTGTTCTTACATGATCTAGGTGACAGATAGATCATAAATCTAGGTGACGCTAGATTTACGTTCCTCGTGCTTAGGATATAGAATGGATGAATTTTATGGGATGGAGGCCGAACCAATTGTTCAACAGACTATATCTATTTTTAGTGAACGAACCCAAGACATTGAATGACATTATTATGAATTGAACATAAAGGAGATATAAGTGAAACCCGTAATCCTAGATTTCCACCACCATAAGATCTTCATATCTGTTATTACGTCTAATTAGTTAAACATCTATAACTAGTAGTTTAGAGTAGAATTAAACAATAAAAACCCCTTATAGTTAATAATTTGCTATCAATAATTGCACTCGTTCGTGATCACTTGTCTCTCAGTTCGCTTGCTTCCAAGTCTATTCTATAATAGTCTTGTCCACTTGCAAGGAAAAAGATTAATTAAAACATCAATCAGTCCCCTACCTGGAACATGATCTCTTCCCGTGTAGTGTTTAGCGGGGTGAACTGAGCCTCCCTGAATCTTTGCCAGGGGGTCGTTGTTCTCTTCATGTCTCTGTTCGAGCGATGGTTACGCTCCTAGCTCTAGTCAGCTGGCATGGCCGAGCTGCCCTGAGCCTTGTCTTTATTTTTGGCTTTGTCGACCTTAACGCGCTCAGTTGAACATAAGGGATGTGAACTTGCTAGCAGCTCCGCCTTGGAAGCCCCCGGGTTCATCGCTATCATTGTCTTCAGCGGCCCTGCCCTCATGTTGTTGAGGTAGCAGAAAGTGATCTCTAGGTCGCTGGTGGCGGTCACTTGGTCGAGCATCTCCTCGAATCTCTTCAAGTAGCTGCCATAAGATTCGTTGTCACCTTGCTTAATCTTGGCAAGGTCGAAGTGATTCTTAGGGGTTGGGCCTGCCGTTCTGAATTCCTCTAAGAACTTTTCCCGGAGCGTTTCCCAACTATCAATCAATCCCAGGGGAACTCTGCCCATCCAAGTATGTGCCTTTCCCTGAAGAGCTCCCTCAAATGCCCGCATTTTTAGGGCTTCCACATCTGTGACCATCTGAATCTGTGCCTTGAATGACCTGAGCCAATCACTTGCCCGCGTCTTCCCGAAGTATTTCTCGAATTGCGGAAAGATAACCCCTTGCGCGGGTGGTGTGTTCTCGATCTCTGGAGTGAATGGGCTGCCCTCCAGCGGCTTGGTGGCCCCATAGCCGGGCTTGGCCACAACTAGATTGGCCATTTGTTTGGCCATGTCTTTTTTCATGGCTTCCATTTTCTCGGGCAGGTCTGGAGGAACGAGCAGGGTCGGATTGGTCGCTACGCACCCGTGGACAAAAAGTGGGCTCATAAGAAGATTCAGCTTCCTGCTCGACACGCGCTTTATATCTTGGGCACTGTGCCTCTGCTTCCACGCATTCGCGAACCCTACGGCGGCCATGACTTTCTTCCCGAGCACGATGTTCTTGCCGATGATGTTATCTGTGGGAGAGATTCTGACTGTTGTATCTACTCTCATCCTGATCATCTGCTTGCTTCACCGCTTCAGCCCTTTCGGACGGTACATGAATGACTGAGGGGATCCGTCTGCTCGGAGCAGGCAAATGTTGGGAGGCATGGCCATCGCCAACAAGTGCTCCGTTACTGAGAGTGGGCAACACCAAATCTGTAACTGGAATCGGGGCATGGCCCAAGGCGAGCAGTTGTTGGTTAAGTGCGTACATTTTGTTATAATACTCCGACTGAACATGCAGGGCGGTAGCTTGTTGGTCAGGCTTTGCCCGAGTAAACTCACGTGGCTATCCTAGCTGTTTTCCCATCGGCGATTCAACTGCGTGCGGAGATCTAAAGCGCGAGCATCGTGCTTTTCATTGATGACCTGCCTAGCGTCACGCTGGCTTGCATGGCTTTGACTAGCGCGCTGGGACAACTGCTCTTCCACATATGGCACGTCATTGCCATGAGTCGCGTGCCAAGCAGCCACTTTTTAATTTCTCATTTGCACCCCTTGGGGTGCTTTTGATGGCAGATCCTTGGTGTCAGCCTGATGGCTTCCAGCCTGGTGGTTACTGGCGGTGGCATGATGCTTGCTACCTTTTCCAGCCATTGCAACAAGGAGAAAACTGAGAATTTTTACCGAAAAAGCTTGAGAGAGTGTTGAAACTTCGTTTCCCGGCAACGGAACCAAATTGATGTGGCAAAATCACAACTTGGGCCATCCGTGTGTTGGATAGGATATTTGGGCTTGGATCGGCTTCCTTGAACCTGGCTAAGAAGACAAGAAAACCTGAGTGGAAGAGTAAGGCAGGGCCTCGCGAAACCCCTCTGGCGTGAGAGTAAGTATCGTGCGTAGGACTGAAAGCAATTTGACAAAGTGCCAAGGCGAGTCCGTCTAGGATTCAGTTTCCATAGTTACCTAATCAATCAAGGAGAGAATCCTTTGATTTTAGGCATGATAGGCGGCTGGCCGCGTAGATGTAGGAGCAGATAAGGTAAGTGCCCCGCTCAAATATGGAAACCTTTGACTTGTCTTGGAGAGCAAGCCTCCGGTGCTTCCTGCTTTGATATGTACCTGGGCGAGCAGGGCTTTGCCCGGCTGTTCGATGTGCACTAGTTTTTGAACTTGATGTAGATCCAAGGGACGGCCCCTGGTCGGGCAGGCAGGGCCAATGCTTGACCTAGGTTTGGACGAGATGAATTTGGTTCCTTTGCTAGGTATGAGTGTGGTGTCCGGGTATGGCCCCTAGTCGGACAGGCAAGGCCTATGCTCGGCCAGACTTGGACGGGAGTTACGCTGCTCGCTGCTTGATGCTTCCATTACTTTGCTCGCTAGGGCTGTGGGCCTCATATTCATTGTGCTTGTGACTGGCACGTGATGATAGCTCATGACCGGGTTTGGGCCGGGCATATCAAGACTTATTGTTAAACTTCTTGCTAATTTTTTCTGGGGTGCTATTGATGGGCGTCACAAGAGTCACTGGATTACCTGGGATAAATGTTGTCGCCTGTCGGCCTACGTCTAAAGGGGTCTGGGAATTCACTATTTCTTTAACCTTATTGGGGCCTTCTCGATAAAACTCTGGCGGCATTTTCGAACCCAAGTTAATATCTGGACTGAATTCATGAAAGATAGATACTGTTTTTCTAATCACCCAACTATTTCTCAGAGCAAAGGTTTTCATACTTGGCACCGTCTAACTCATATTAGACATATTGCTGAGCCTCACATCCACTGGATTGTTGGTAAGGGTAACTACTCTATTCACTTCAATAACTAGCTAGACTGCAACCCTATTCTTCCCACTGATAACAATAATTTGAATCAAGTTAAGGATCTCTTCCGATCTCCTTCCTATCTTTCTTTAGCCGCCAAAGCTTATCTTAGTTCCATGGAGACTATCAAAGACCGGAGGATTGAACTTATGAATAAGCGTAATCAAAGACGAAATTGAAAATAGTTAAGCTTACAGATCAACAGAGCACTGTCACGTCG
Source organism: Codonopsis lanceolata (assembly GCA_013146195.2). Lineage (NCBI taxonomy): Eukaryota > Viridiplantae > Streptophyta > Magnoliopsida > Asterales > Campanulaceae > Codonopsis > Codonopsis lanceolata. The sequence goes on from CM028379.1 coordinate 14,567,328, forward strand.
AGGTCGGGGTTTTGGGAATGAATTACTAAACCCCAACAATGAAACAAGGAATTTGGGGAAGAAGACTATTTGGTTTTTTTCCAAACCATAGGGACTCGATTGTAAATAAAAAAATATGGTGCTAAACTTTACAATTTAGCCCTTGCACAAATACATGTGGTACTTAACGGGATTTCTCCAATGAAATCTATCAAAAGGACTGATGACGTAAAAATTTGAAATTTTAGGATCCAATTTTATCAAAAAAATTGTTAAGAAACTAATACTAAGAATGATCCAAAATCAAGTGAACATCGGTGAGATTAACCCTAAAATATAATGATGCCAATAGGACTTGTCTACTTGCTCATGACTGAGGTAGAGCTTCACATATATATTCAGGACATCCAAGAAAATTTAATTATTATTGTCGATTTAAGAAGGCTCCGTAACTTGTACTTAGAATTGTATTATTGCAGGTCCCTCTTGTACGTATGGAGTAAAAACTTTTAATCAGTTGACAGTGATATGGTTCTAACTTCAAGGGAGATGAATATATATGTTGAATGGTATGCAGAGCCGTAGAGGTGTGTTTAATGAGAAGGACTGATGACAGTAATGAGACATAAGGGGAAGGAAGTAGATTAATTGGTATTTTACAGATCCTTTATTATCTCTAGAGCGATTATATACAAAAAAAAAAAAAAAAACAAAACAAAACAAAACAAAAACAAAACTATTCCCTCTGTCTAATAGATGTTCATACTTTTTAATTTGTGATATTCCTACCAATATATCTGATAAATACTTTTACTAAAAGATTAAATTTTGGTCCACCGGCGGAAGGAAAAACAATTCTACACAAGCGATCTTGAGTAACAAATGACTTTGGTTTGCCATGTGTCAGTTAATCAAGACCGCTTGTGTAGAATTATTTTTCCATCGTCGGTGGGCCAAAATTTTACTATTTACTAAATAATATTTCATTTACTACTTATCATTATTGCATATTCAAGAGAGAGAGAGAGAGAGAATGAGTGTAATGAATATATAATTAATAAGAGAGAGAGTGTGCGTGTGTGTAATGAGTATTATTGTCGTAACATATTTTACAACATATCATTAATTACTTTTTTAATCTTTGTGTTTTGTCAATTAAAACATTTGTTCGAAACAGAAGAAGTATTAAACATTACATAGTCAAAAGGAGCATAACACATGTGGTATGTAAAATAAAAAAATTAAGGCATAATTTTTTATACTAAACACCTATAAAATATTTTAAAATAAAATAATACATTAGACTATTATTAGGTCCGTATGTTGGACGATTTTACGGATCTTTATTCGTAAGACGGAACATCACTCTCTCATAACTCAACCCACTAACACAAAGTGGATGGAGCAAGAAGTATCTGTATTACAAAAAATATTCGTAACACCGTCTTACTTGAATTTTTGCCTTGAACTATTTGTATAGAACACAAAAACTATTTAGCAGAGAACCCATAAATTGTCTTCAGCATTAAATATACTCACGTCTTATAAACAACTAGTTTTTTAACATGTGCGTTAAACGCATGTCAATTAAATCGTACATAAACAAAATAAGGAGGATCGGTTTATTAACAATTACACATAACTATATCACTAATCATTATAGATTCTAAAAAATTTCCTTATACATAACATTTGTTATCTTATTAATTGATTTTTCATTTTCAGTCATATCAATATCTTCAAATCAAAATAATTTGTTACTTTAGAAACTACGACATATAACTGTCTATGGCTAAATACTAGTTTTTTTAAAAAGAGACCTGCGTGTAATTATTGACATTGACACTTGTAAATTGACATTGCATATGATACCAGTAATAAAACTTGTCTTCTCGAGTTATTCAAAGTATTTTACTTTGGTCTAGTGTAATTTTTGACAAGTTGTCTTTCAGGTTTTAGAGAAGACAATTTCAATTGATAGTATCATATACGATGAAAATTAAGAAGAGTCAAGGTCAATTATCGCCGCATGTAGAACTTTTTTTGAAAAATCAAAATTTCAGCCATGGACTTATGTCACAGTTTCTAGAGTAACAATTCGTTCTGGTCTGAAGATATTGATATGCGATAAAAATTATAAAAAAACCAACAAATAAAACAACAAATGTTATGCATAACTAAGTTTTTCAGAATCTATAATAATTATTCTTACAATGATATACTTATATTTAAGATGTTCTCCTTAATTATTATTTTAATTTTGGTTCTTCCTTAGTTTTTTGGTTATGTGTAATTTAGTTTTTAAAAAAAGTGGTATGCCATGTGTTTAACGCACGGGTACAAACACTAGACCAAACTATTCAAATATTGATACCAGTATCTGTATTAGAAAAAATATTTGTAACACCTTCTTACTTAAATTTTTGCCTTGAACTATTTGTATAGAACGCAAAAAATTATTTAGTAGAGAACCATAAATTGTCTTCAGCATTAAATATACTCACGTCTTATAAACAACTAGTTTTTTAACCCGTGCGTTAAACACACGTCATTATTCTTTTTCAACTAAATTGTACATAAAACATAAAGAGGATAAAAAAATCTTAAATAATAAAATAAGAATAATCGGTTTATTAACAAATAGTAATACACATCAGTATATCACTAATCATTGAAGATTCTAAAAAATTTCCTTATGCACAACATTTGTTGTTTTATTAATTGATTTTTTTATCTTTACCACATATCACTATCTTTAAATCAAAACAATTTTTACTCTAAAAACTGCAATATAACTATTCATGGCTAAATACTTTTTTTTTTTTAAGAAGAGACCTATGTGCAATTATTGACTTTGACATTAGATGAAGTTTTTTTTTTTTTTTTTGTAGATCTTTCCCCTAAGAGGGTATGAGAAGTGATCAAACATGATACATCACATTTTGTAAACCTCTAACTATATCACCGGGCCACCTCTTAGGGTCTACATAGGATGAAGCTAATGACAATCTTAGGATAAAAATGTTTTCTCTAACATTGCTTTCTTTCAAAAAAATTGTTTCAATAATGTGATCCCCAAGATTTATGATGATTAGTCTTATTCCATTGCACAACCATGCAGCATGATCAATATTTCTCAATAACATTACTGAAACACTAATTTTAAATATTAATTCATGGTTTGTCAACCACGAACACTTTATTCTATTCAAAAACTCTGTACATTGATGTCTTCGAACAAACTTGGATTTTTTTGCCCGGCAAATAGAATATGAACTCAAATAAGTTCTTCATTTTGAATGATTACTTTTATTAAATTATATTTGTATTTTACGAATAAAGGAATATCTGATAAGAAAATAAGCTAAAATCAAAATAACCAAATTATTTGTACTGTTAACTATTATTTTTGTTCCATATTTTTTTTGATTTTACTAACTTCCATTATGTTTTTTGTTTTATTGACTTCGTAACTATTATTTTTTTTTTATTTTTAAGAATTAGTTTTATGGAAAACTTGTGGTCCGTAATTTTTTTTTAATTATTTTAGTAACCTCAGTTTAAATTGTTTTTATTTTATTGACTATGTAACTATTATTTTTGTTCCATCATGTGTTTTTATTTTACTAACGTATTTTTGTTTTACATAACTATTTTTAAAAATTAATTTTTAACGTTTGTTAGGTAAATTATTTTTTGATTTTACAGTTTAAATTATTTTTGTTTTATTGACTTCGTGACTATTATTTTTATTCCATCAAGTAATTTTATTTTACTAACATTTGCATTAAATTATTTTAGTTTTTTTCTATTTTGTAACTTTTATTTTTATAGTGACTTGTTCCATAAAATATTTTTTATTTGACTGACCTCCTCTTATATTTTTGATTTCTTGATTCCGAAACTATTATTTTTGTTTTAGTACTACTTTTTATATTTAAAGAGAGAAAATGTTTAAACATAATTAAAAAAGAGGAGATGGTGGTGATGAGAGAGAAAATAGGGAGGATACGGGAGAGAGAAAAAGAAAGAGAGAAAATAGGCAGAAGTTATAAGAGAGAAAGAGTGGAATAGTAACTCAAAAGTCAATAATTCAAAAATGAGATTTTGGAGGGAAAAATTTTCCCTTGCCATTATATTAAACTAGTTTTTTTTTAACCCGTGCGTTAAACGCACGTCATTCTGTTTTTTCAACTAAATCGTACATAAATAAAATAAAAAGGAGAAAAAAATCTTAAAAGATAAAATAAGAAGAATCGTTTATTAACAAATAAACATCAGTATATCACTAATCATTATAAATTCTAAAACAAATTCCCTATACACAACATTTGTTGTTTTATTAGTTAATTTTTCATCTTCACTACATATTAATATATTTAAATCAAAACAATTTGTTACTCTAGAAATTGCAACATATAACTGTCCATGGTTAAATACTGGTTTTTTTCAAGAATAGATGTATGTGTAATTATTGACTTTGACCCTTGTTAATTGTCATTACATATGATACCAATAATGGAATTTGTCTTCTCTGGAATTTAAAAGTCAGTCTTCTATCAGATGGAGTGTTTTTTTTTTTTTTTTTTTGTAGAACTTTCCCTTAAGGGGTCATGAGAAGTGATTGAACATGAGACCTCACATTTTGTAAAGTCTCAACTCTACCACTGGACCACCCATTAAGGTCTATATCGTATGTAATTAATGACAATCTTGAGATAAAAACTTTTCTCCAACATTGGTTCCTTTAAAAAAAATTGTTTCAACAATGTGATCCCCAAGATTTATGATGATTAATCTGCTTCCATTACACATCCTGCAGCATGGTCAATGTTTCACAATATCATTATTGAATCACCAATTTTAAGTGTTAATCCATGGCCTGACAACCCCGAACACTTTAATACTATTCAAAAACTCTGTATAATAAATGTATTCGAACAAACTTGGATTTTTTCCACTCTGCAAATAGAATATGAACTCAGATAAGTTTTCCATTTTGAATGATTACTTTTATTAAATAATATTTTTATTTTACGAATAAAGGAATTTCAGATAAGAAAATAAACTAAAATCAAAATAACTAAATTATTTTTACCGTTAACTATTATTTTTGTTCCGTAAATTATTTTGATTTTACTAACTTCCATTATATTTTTTGCTTTATTGACTTCTTAACTATTATTTTTGTTTTATTTTAAAAAATTAGTTTTACGGAAAACTTTTGTTCTGTAAATTATTTTTATTATTTTACAAACATTAGTTTAAATTGTTTTTGTTTTATTGACTTTCTAACTATTATTTTTGTTCCATCAAGTATTGTTATTTTACTAACGTATTTTTGTTTTACATAACTATTTTTAAGAATTTGTTTTAAATTTTTGGTCCGTAAATTATTTTTATAATTTTACTAACCTCAGTTTAAATTATTTTTGTTTTATTGACTCTGTAACTATTATTTTTGTTCTATCAAATAATTTTATTTTACTAATGTATGTTTGTTTTACATAAATATTTTTAAGAATTTGTTTTAAAATTTTGTCACGCATATTATTTTTATTATTTTAGTAACCACATTTTAAATTGTTTTTGTTTTATTGACTCAGTAACTATTATTTGTGTTTCATCAAATATTTTTATTTTACTAATGTATTTTTGTTTTATTTATTTTACTGACCTCCGCATTAAATTATTTTTGTTTTGTTGATTATGTAACTTTGATTTTAACAGTGACTTGTTCCATAAATTATTATTTTTATTTTACTAACCTCCTCTTATATTATTGTTTTCTTGACTCCGGAACTATTATTTTTGTTTTGGTTACTATTTTCTATGTTTAAAAAGAGAAAAATATTTAAACATAATTAAAATAGAGAAGATGGTGGTGATGAGAGAGAAAATAGGGAGGAAACATGAGAGAGGAAGAGAAAGAAAGAAAATAGGAGAGAGAAATAGTAAAATAATAACTCAAAAATCAATAATTCAAAAGTATGATTTTGAAGCAAAAAATCTACCCTCGCCATTATATATATATATATATATATATATATATATATATATATATATATATATATAGACTATTATATGTGTTCCATCAAATATTTTTATTTTACTAATATATTTTTGTTTTATTTATTTTACTGACACCCGCATTAAATTATTTTTGATTTGTTGATTCTGTAACTTTTATTTTACTAACCTCCTCTTATATTATTGTTTTCTTGACTCCGGAACTATTATTGTTGTTTTAGTTACTATTTTTTTATGTTTAAAGAGAGAAAAATATTTAAACATAATTAAAATAGAGAAGATTGTGGTGATGAGAGAGAAAATAGGGAGGAAACGGGAGAGAGAAAGAGAAACAGAGAAAATAGGGAGAAGATATGAGAGAGAAAGAGTAGAATGATAACTCAAAAGTCAATAATTCAAAAGTTGGATTTTGGAGGGAAAAACATACCCTTGTCATTATATATATATAGATTATTTTTTTTGTTGATTCTTTAACTTTTATTTTTATAATGACTTGTTCCATAAATTATTTTTTATTTTACTAACCTCCTCTTATATTTTTGTTTTCTTGACTCCGGAACTATTATTTTTGTTTTAGTTACTAGTTTTTATTTTTAAAAAGAGAAAAATGTTTAAACATAATTAAAAGAGAGGAAATGATAGTGATGAGAGAGAAAATAGAGAGAAGATATGAGAGAGAAAAAGTACAATAGTTAACTGAAAAGTTAATAATTCAAATTTGAGATTTTGGAGGGATAAATCTACCCTTACCATTATATATATATATATATATATATATATATATATATATATATATATATATATATATATATATATATATATATATATATAGTGACTAGCACTATATTTTTCTCCATTTGTTTCGGACGAAAAGTTTATGTTTAAAAATGAATATTTTTCTAAAAAAGAAAAGGAATCCAAAAATACTCATTTTTATTAACCTTTTATTTAATATATATTCTTGCTTCAACAACTAGAATTAACATTTAATTATGAAGTCCTAATCCTTATATCACAAATTAAATCACTCCCCGTTCCACCAAACTATCACTACTAGAAAAATGACATTTAGTGACGGAATTTTCCGTCGCTAAAAGCAGAATTCCGTCGCTAAAGGCTCCTCAGAGACGGAATTTTTCCGTCGGTGGCCCGTCAGTGATTTTTCGTCGCAGATGTCTGACGGACCAATTTCCGTCGCTAAAGGTTAATATTAGCGACGGAAATTTCCGTCGCTAAAGGTTGATTTTTAGCGACTGAAATCAGAAAGTTGAAGAAAAGAGAAACCTGGATTTGAAAGCTATGATGATGGACTTGTCTCACTATTAGTTGCCGGGGCTAGTCGGTACTAGTTTTTTTTATAAGTAATAATAAAATAAATAAAAAGCGTCAAAAGAGGTGACGCGTCCTCTGTACACCGGGGGTATACAAAAAAAAAACTACTTACTAGCTATACTATCCACAAATTCTATAAAAGAGTTTGCACCAAGAGTTAGCGACTCATGGCACCAAAAGAGCAGAGTGTTCAAAATCAGTTCCTTAATCATCTCTATGCTCTTCTCTGTATTCTTAAAAATTTTATCATTTCTTTCCTTCCATATATTCCAACATATCGCCAACGGAACAGTACCTCATAGAAAACTCCTCCCCTTGCGGTAATACAAAGACCAACATCTGAGCATTTCCGTAACTGAATTAGGCATCACCCAAGCCACATGAAGCAAATTAAAAATGAAGTCCCATAGATCCCTGGCTACTGGACAATGCAGAAATAAATGATTTACACTTTCCGCGTCGCACTTGCACACATATAACATCTATTGACATAAGTTTTCCCTCGCCGCTGAGATTGTCGCCTGTTAATAAAGCTTCATTAGCAGCTTCCCACATAAAGAAACCCACCCTTCTAGGAGCCTTAGACCTCCACACACTCTTCTAAGGAAACATGTCATTCCTTCCCAAGAGCTATTGATAGAAGGTTTTCACTGAAAAAGCTCTGTTCTTTCCACCCTCCCACACCACCGCATCCTCCTTATTTCTATCCACCTTCTACTTATATAATTGCTCAAAAAAACGCCCAAGAGTGTCCAGTTCCCAATCTTGAGGGTTCCTTCTAAAAGATGGGTTCCACGTTACAGTATCACCCATGAATTGCATAGTTGTTTAAGGTTATCTCTGTAAATAAGGGGTGTTTGTTTTTGTCTGACAGGAAGGTTACTTAACTTGTCTAATCCTTAGGTGTCACCTATGTGCTTGTCACTTAGTAGATTGCTTATCTAGAAAGTATGGAGTACCTCCTTTAGATTCCTTTTGGCCATTGGGTACTTAGCTTGTGTTTGTTCTACTTCTTAACCACTGCTGACCAGTGCCAGTTTCTGGACATATTCAATGAACAATCTAATAAATTGCATGCGCACTTAATTAGGGGCCCATTAATTTGGCGTTTCGAAAACTGTTTTCTGTTTTCATTCAGACTTTTTAAATCCAAATTTGAATTTTTGAGTATGAAAACAAATGCTAAACAATGGGGCCCAAGATTCGTGATAAGCGATTACTGGGTCAGTCAATATGGTCATACATGCCTTTACTAACTATTGCTTCAATTCCAGATTTGACCATTAAGAAGTGTGTGCCATGCAACTTAAAAGAATTGAGTCCCATGTCCAAGGAGGCAGCCAATCACCTGATTAAAAAGGTTTGCGTTTTTTGATGTCTGTTTGTTACATTCGCATAAACTTACATTCTGGTCTGCTGCCTTCTTATTTAGGTGCCTGAATGGGAATTGGTGAATGGAGGAGGTCTATTGAAGCTGCATCGATCATGGAAAGTCAAGACATTCACCAAAGGCTTGGAGTTTTTCAAAGCTGTTGCTGCTGTCGCAGAAGCAGAAGGTATCATATTTAGTAATTTTGCTGCATACTTTAATTTCTTAGTCATCATCGAAAAAAGGAAAAAAAAGAAGAAGGAAAAACACTCATGTTCAACTATCGCCGTGGGCTCTTAACTGAGATGGTATTGTCTGTATTATTCTGGATTTTTCTTAATCTAGTGGCATAATGTTCTGAGGTACACTATTATGCATGGTTGTCATGCCTGCTCTGGATTGTAGATGCCAGGCATACTGTTCTCGATATTCACTTAATTTAGTGACATGATATTCTAGGGAGATTACTATGCATGCTTGTGCCTGTTGTTGACGGTTCTTGTAGTGGAACCATGCAGTGTAGTACTCTAGTCTAACCATTGCTGATTTGTCGGCGTATCTCAACTCGATATCTGCATCCCATATGCCAATGGATGCAGCAAGGATATGCACTAAATCTAAAGGGTATATCGCAGCACACCGTTTTTTGACATTTGCTTCCAGTTCTTGAGTATGTGTTCTAGTGATCCTCACACAAAGTCATACGGGGCAAAATGCTCAAGGCACTCCCAGGCTTGCCTGAGAAATGAGGTGCCCAAGCTCTTGTCATTATTAGTATAATCATGATCTAACATTGATAAACCACAAAAAATTGGCTCCATCTAGTATAATCGACTAAGTTTACTCACCGCTCAAATATTGGAGTATTTTGGCTTTCGAATTCCATATTTTATGGTTGAGCATTTAGTTGATGTACCTTCTATTAGAGATTTGCTGGTTTGCTTGATGAATATCCTGTTCTTAAAAGCACCATTCCGATTTCTATATATATATTTTTGAAAAGTAAGGTATAAGTAATATTAACAAGCGTCAAATGAGGTGACGCGTCCTTGTACATAGGGAGTATACAGGAACTAAACTATACTGAACAAAAGATTAACCCAAAGGCTAATTACAAAAGGATCCTCTAAAGTAGGATCAGCTGCTAAGCACCAGAATCACAAAGAACAGAAAATTCTTTTTAATTCCTTCAATATCAGATTCGATATTCTCGAATGCCCTTTTGTTCCTCTCTTTCCATGGTCCGCCAAATTGCTGTAGGGGCGTACTTCCAGAAGACATTCCTCCTATTACTAGTAAAAGACGACCATCCTCGAAGCGTATCAATAACCGTCCTATGCATAGCCCAAGTAACACCAGTAGAGAGGAAAAGAAAATTCCATATCTCCCTAACAATAGGGCAGTGCAACAGCAGGTGGTTCACATCCTCCTCATTCTTGCACATGTAGCAACGATTAACGTAAATCATGCCACGAGATTTCAAATTCTCCTCCGTCAAAATGGCACCCCTAACTGCCTCCCAAACAAAAAAAAGCCACACTACTGGGAATTTTAGGTTTCCATATTTCCTTCCATAGGAACGAGACTCTACCCATCTCAATAAGCTTTGAGTAGAAAGATTTAACAGAAAACTGTTTTTAGAACCCTCCCAAATGACTTCATTTTCACTCGAGCCTTGCCTCTTACATCTGTGAAGAAACTCCATGAACTGCACTGCCTCCTGGATCTCCCAGTCATGCAGATTTCTGTGAAATACAGGGCTCCAGAGATCTGTTCCCCCTTGATTAACTACCAACGAACTCACCAGTTCCTCCTTATTAACCGTAATATTGTATAACCTGGGAAATAAATATTGCATCGTGTTAACCCCACACCAAAAATCCTTCCAAAACCTGACTTGATTTCCCAGGCCTATTTCGTACTTAATGGAACTGTTGAAGGCAGTCCATATTCCCATAATACCTTTCCAGACGGACGCAAGAACCATGGGAGAACAGAACTTCCTTGGGGAACCAAAGATGATCACCCATTCCATAGTTGCTCACTACTAACCTCCTCCACAACGACTCTTTATCAACTAAATACTTCCATAACCACTTTCCCAACAAAGCCTTATTAAAGTATTTGAGATTTTTGACTCCTAAGCCCCCTTCTTCGTTGCTAGAGCAAACTGAATCCCACCCGACTAAGTGATAATTCCTCTTCTCTTTATCCCCTTCCCATAGGAAATCTCTTTCCAGCTTCTCAATTATCTTTAATACCAAGGTAGGGGCCACGAACAAGGATAGAAAATAAGTGGGAAGATTAGAAAGGGTGAGTAATCCGATTTCTAATTCTCAGAAACACAGAATTTAAAAGTTTTCGTTACACTGTCCAGTTTCAGTATAATAATCATTTAAGTTTATCAGTTAACTAGGGTTACAAATGTCAGTTCATTACCCATCTCTTGTTGAGACATTGTCCTTCAAGTTGGTTTCCACGAGTTTCTATTTTAGTTTACTTCAGCTTTCCCTTTTTTCTTTATATGAAGCTTCGCGATTGAAATAAAAACAGATTAGCTGTTCTCTATGTTCCAATTCTTTTTTTATAGTTTGTAATGTAGCAATTGGATATCAGGTCAACATCTGTAGATTGAATTTTTTTTGAAGATTTTTGGTTTGTTTCAAGGAAGTGATAAGTACTACCTAAGTTTTATACTAACCTTTGTCCCCAAAAAAGTCGCACTTACCGTTTTGGTTTGTCCCCAAAAAAGGCGCATTTCTAAAATCTAAGGATCAAACAAATCCATATTTTTTCTTTCCTTTTGAATATGTAATATTTATCTCTTGTCTCGTGCAAATAAATTTACAACTTTAGAAGTTATGGTAAATTGTAATTTTAGTTGAAAGAGAGACCAGTCAGTAATCATAGCCTTTGTGCTTATCCGGGATACTTGCCTGTAAAACTTATCATACTTGATACAAAACAAGTATATCACGACCACCCAAGCTTACTTGCACAATCTGTGTTGGGAGTGATAAGTGCCTTTAGGGAGTTGTGTCAACATATAGACGACTCCATTTGTAACTTGTGAAGAATCGTGGTGGCTCCAGGTTTAATTTGGGTGAGGAGGAGCTAACATTTTTCTTTTTATTGGCGGTACATCCGTAGGGATGTCCTCACTGATGGCATCGTAGACCTAGCTTTTATAGCATCCTCATACTTTTTTCGAGTGCATAATTTATATCCAGGGCACCTACATCTTGATTGTTGTATACTGCTATAGTGACATAGTCATTCAGTTTCTCCATTCAAAATGTTAATGTTACTTGAATGACAAAACATAGTTGAACTGAATGAACCGCTTATGATTTAGAAGTATATATGCTTGTAACTTGGATATTACACTGCTTGTAACTCAACCCATTTTACTGTTTGTAATTTTGCAATTGATGAAATGGATTAGGCTGGTTTGACCATTACTAGAAGTTGGTTTTTTATTAGATCTGGGCTGTTCTCCTAGAGTTGTCATAATGGTGGCCGAGAATGTGAAATATTGCTCCAAAGCATTTGCCGTACATGTTTACTCATCAGTGTTTCCCTTGTGTGTCTCTAGATGAGACAAGTCTGCTTGTTATCAATTTTGGTCCTTACATTGTAGTTTGACAGTTACCATGCGTTGGAATGCAGGCCATCATCCAGATCTTCATCTTGTTGGATGGAACAATGTGACAATCAAGATATGGACACATGCGGTTGGTAATAAGGATTGCCTGTAACTCAAACAATTCTTTGCATACTCAAGTTCCTTTTCACTTGATATAACAAAATGATGCTACTTTTTAATTTAGGATTTATGTTATTGCCTACAAATTATGCCAAAACCATGTATGCACCTTGATCACCAACATACCTCTGGTTTCTTGAATAAATATGACAGGCTTTTCAAACCCAAACAAGGAGTTGAGTTCTTCATCAATAAATTATTTTTTTAATCTGAGATATATCTGTGCTCTTTATGGACCTTGCTTGGAGCTGATATCTGGATAATATTATGCTTGTTTATTCGTCTTCATTGTCGAATGTCTCTTTTGGTTGTGATACTCATCTTGACAAGATATTATCTAATAGCCTGGGACCGCATCTTGAAGATGCAAATATTGGAATGTATGAGTAATTTTGGTTGACACTTGGGCCGCCTTTTTTTTTCCACCAGCCATGCCTAAAATTGTAAGACTGCATTCTCCACCGGATTAGTTCAGGGCGTCTTTTCTTCTTTAAGTTGCTAAAACACCTACTAAATCTTTCTATTGAAGGAGCTGCTCACGAAGATGTTATCTAATGAAACTTGCACTTAATGCAGGTGGACTTACAGAGAACGATTTCATACTTGCTGCTAAAATCGATATGCTTGACCTGCATCCCTTTCTGCGTAGAAAGGTCGAGAAATGATTATCAATCAACATAGAACTGCTGGTCGTCATAAATATTAAGCCAGCCAGACCAAGTCTGTGTGGAGTTGCAGTTGTTTGTTTAATTTAAGGTGGATTTAGTTTCTTGTTATGTTTTCCAGCAAAATCGAATCAACAGAATCCTTGTTCTAGACTGTAACCTGCAATACCGGAATCTGCAGACAATACTAGAAACATGAATAGGCGTGGCAGACCGAGTATTTCCCTTTGGACATGGCTGCCAGGCTTTATATTTAGGCAATGTTAGGGATACTCTCATTTTACACCAAAAATTGGGTATTCAATGACTTGGCAGACTATCATTGGTTGCACATTTTATGGGTTCTATCACTCTGACCAATGAGAGTGTGACAAGTCATTGTACATAATTTTTGGTGTAAAATGAAAATGACCCAAGCATTATTTTTATATTTATTCGTATTCATTTCCTGATTTTATACATCATTGTATTGTTTTGAAAAACATTTCCTAACAATCTAAAGACACAATTGCCTCCCAACGTGCGGGTTGAAAATCTTTAATTTGATTCTAACAATATCATAACCACCATGTCCTGTTGGTACAATATTACGTGTCGTGCCACATCACCCTAGGGACATGGCGTGACCATCCATGTAGGAAAAAGTGCTCGAGTGGTGTTTGGTTCGTGGAATTGGCCGAAACAGAATCACCATTCATGTAGGAAAAAGTACTCTAGTGGCGTTCGATTCGTGGAATTAGCTGAAACAAAATCGCGAATTCCCATTAACCAAAATCCGTAGCCCACATTTGGTTGTTTTTTCGTAGAGGGAAAGGGAATGTCAAAATCCGTTATAGAAAGGAAATTCGAGAAACCCATTGGGGTTGATATTATAAAGGGTTAAATTCATCATTAATCAAACTTTAGTCAAGCCCAACATCAGTTCTCCAATTTCAAAAGTGATCATCATTGATGAAAAATTGCCAAGTTTGTTCACTGCTAGTCCTTTGCTGCTCGCATCGTTTATGTATTGTCAATAATGAAGACATGCTTGTTGAGGGCTAATGTGTCTTTTATACATGCAGTTGCCCTTGCCTTCTTGCACCAAGTCTTCCTGCCATATGTATCTCTTCTCTCCTCTCCCAGCCCATATAATGTTCATGACCTCCATTAAAGTAACCCTAACTCAAAAAAATTCAAATACACCAACCCAGTAAGATATGAAAATGGGATACCTATATTGCGCGTGTGGAGTAAGGGTAGTTATCAAAACTGCTTGGACTGAAGACATTTTTTTTTCTTGTTCATGTGAGGTAGTTATCGAATATGTTTGTTATTTGCAATTGTTTTGGCCAATTTAGGTCTGTTGTGTATATAAGTAGTGTTCCTTATTTACTCTACTGTAACACTTGTAATTTTTGCTATTTTTTTTACTCTATTGTAATGCTTTCTTATACTTTTAAAATGTATGTCTTTTTGTGTATGAGAGCAGTGTTTCTTATTACTTTTTATGTATGGGAGCAGTGTTTCTTATTTCTTTGTGTATGTGAGTGTTTCTTATTTCTTTGTGTATGTGAGTAGTGTTTCTGATCTCTACTGTAATGATATCATATATTTTTGAATGCTTTTTAATTTTTGTAATGCTTGCTATTTTTTTTTTACTCTACTGTAATGATATCCTATATTGAAGCCCAATTTTTTATGTTTGTTGTTGCAGAAAAGGGGTTATAGATATTTTAGGTGGCTTGACCACCTATGTGTGAAAGGTAAAGACTAACTATCCCCGGTCTCCTTAAAAGAGTGAGGAACTATGAAGCCACTCTTACAAGACAAAATGTGAAACAGAGGTGGATGTGGGGTGTTTTGATTGTGTCTTGGTTTCATCGCAATCTTGATGACTAGGAGTTACGAAGTGGTGTGTGTGTGTGTGTGTGTGTGTGTGTGTTTTTTTTTTTTGTATTTTTGTGTGGGGTGTTTTTTTTTGTTTGTTTTGGCAATGGTGTTATATTAGTAAGTATTTTGCATGACAGGGGCTGTGTTGTATTATTTGCCAATGCTGATAAATATTAATGATATGCTTGTAAATTGTAATTATTTACCAATGAATGGTTTTTGTTTTCGACTTTCACTTAAGTTGCAGTGACGGTGTTTGAACAACATCCTTTACCTAATATGCTTAATAGTATGTTCTTTTCGAAGTAACAAAATAACTAAGCATGAGGCTGAATTTACAAAGGCAATAAATAACCAAAATAACCAAGCTGAACTGAAAACCAATAGCCTTTATATAACAAGAGCATCATAAGTACCAATTCTTTTTCCTAGGTGTGAGTGCCCCGGAGCCTCCCGGATCCCGCGCGCCCTTTTTTAGGGGAACGCGGGTTGCGGAAGGACATCACTCTTCTCATTCCATCCTCCGTGGTTTAGGAGAAGACGAAATTAAAAATGCAAGAAGAGTGTTGTCAAAAGCGCGTTGAATACGCCTCAGTCACTAAGTGTGCTTTAGTCCACCATGAGTGCTTTGGATTTCTCCCTAACTCATCATCCCTTGTTTAGGGGAAAACAAGATACAGATACCGCATCACCCTTTTCATTCTCATCTTCCCTTGTTTAGGGGAAAACGGAAAAGTGCAAAAAAAAAAGGATGTTGCGAGGGCGCGTGAGAACACGCCCTGCCTCACTATGGACTGTTGTACATTGTGGGTCACTATGAGTGCTTTGGGTTTCCCGTGTCTCATCCTCCCTTGTTTAGGTGAAAACAAGATACAGAAAGTGCATCACCCTTTTCATTCCCGTCGTCCCTTGTTTATGGGAAAACAGAAAAGTGCAAGAAAAGGATGTTGCGGGGCTCACTGTGATCCAAAATATTGTAACATAGTCGCCATCTTTATTTTAAGGAGAAATAAAGAAAAACAAAAAATAACCAGAGTTTGTAAAAAAAGGGTTCGAGGGGTAAGTTACGAGGTAGGAAGGTGTTAGGCACCCAACTCGCCCTTTCGGTCTCAAAAATAGTTTTTGGCTAAAATATGTTTTTACTATATTTATTCAGCAAATAAAATAAAACATTTAAACAAATGTATATGTATCTACATTATTTACAGACTTGCAGCCGCTTCCTTCTAGTAATTACAAATATATCTATAAATATTTGGCCATAAAAATGGCTCTTTTTAGTGATACTTTCTATGGAAATCCGGGCAGCATAACTGCTTATATTTTTACATTGGGCCGGCTGAAAATAACACTTTTTTATATAACCTCTTAAAGGCTTACCTTTAAGAGCGTAGGTTGTGCTCGCTCTGTCCTTTCGGGAGAGGGAGTCTGATTCGGGCAGAGTAACTGCTTCTGAAAGTTGCTATCTGGCACCGTAAAACGGGTGGAGCAACAGCTTGCGTTTTTGCTGTTGTTTGTTTGCTGCTGGCGGAAATCGGACAAAGCAATTGCTTGCTTCTAGCGGATTTGGCCTTTGGATTCGGGCAGAATAACTGCTTTTTTTTTGGATTTTTGGACGGGAGAAATAAGGTGGAATCCTAGCTGGAAGGCTAAGGTTCACTTTGACCGGTTGGATTTATGTTTGGAGGAGATTTGGCGAAGCTTCGAGGCTTATAGGAGGAGGGGTACTCTCTCTCTCGCTCACTGCGTAAACTGAATGCGACTTCTTAACTGTGTGAACTGTGTGCGGAGTGAATCGTGTATGAATTCACTGAGGTCGAGCACCTCTATTTATAGCTGGGAGTGGGGACTCCGTTGGCATTCTGAGTTTTCTTTCTGTGCTTCATCGGCTTGTACCGCGCGCTTGAGAAAGTGTACCGGAGACAAAATGCTACAGTGCCCAATCACTATGCTGGCGCCACCCTTGGTTCCTATATGGGTGGCGCCAGGTTCCAATTTCATGGCTCTTTTTGACACTTTGGCCCCTGCATTTCACTGTTTTGCGTATCCTGCTTTCCCTTTTACATTTTTAAACCCTGTAACTTGACATTTGTTAAGTTTCAACAGGTCTTGATATCACATGTCATGTCACATACCAGGGGTACGGAATTGGGGTGTTTGCAGAGCCCCTCAACGATGGAGTTTACGGGTAACCCGTAGCTTACCGAGTAAACGAACATCGTTGATAAGAAATAGACTCCCCCATTTCGTGGAAATTATAATGGGGAGTGATGCAATAGGTAGCAGTTATAATGCAACAGTTTATAATGCATGTCAAATCTCACATATCCTAGACATATTTAGTCGGTTGTAGCATGTTATCGTAGTTTTTAAGCAGATATACAAATTAAGTGCTTTGATGGTCGGACCTATCGAAATAGGCTGCCTATGTATCCCTTAATAAAAGGAATCAGACCAAACGTAGTTCGGCCCGATGTAAACAAACAATGCTAGGTGGAATACCAAGATCAAACATCGCATCCTCAAAGGGTCGAACCCTTTGCCGAACACGATGGTGGGATATATCGCATCCTCCGGGTAGGGCCCTTCGTCGGAGTACGATAACCTTTTCACTGGCCCGGGGTATACACCCCCTTGCAGAAAAGGTTGAACAACTTCTGGTGGGATAAGATTCAAGTTTGATCATTCATCTCAGGGTTACGCCCCGCGAGGAGATGATCCTAAGTTACTCCTAGAAAGCAGGAAAACATCGTATCCTCAGGGGTGGACATCCTTCGTCGAATGTGATGGTGGAACATATCATAAGACATCACATCCTTAGGAGTGGACATCCTTCGTCGAATGCAATGGTGGAACACATCATAAGGCATTGCATCCTCAGGGGTGGACATCTTTCGTCGAATGCAATGGTGGGACCAAGTGAGATACATGCAGGTAAAATATGAACACTTTACCTTTCCCTACCTTTTCTTGCTTTTGTTCTGTCGCTGCATTTGCTGATTTTGCTGCTTTCGCTGCTTCTGCTGCCTTTGCTGCTTTTACTGCTTCTGCTTCTTCTGCTGTTTTTGCTTCCTTTGCTGCCTTTGTTGCCTTTGCTTTTGATTTCTTGCTGCTGAGTTTTCTCTCCTTGCTGCATTTCTAACTCTTGCTGGAGACCTTCTTTTCTGCTGCATTTTCGGCTCTTGCTGGAGACTTTATTTTGCTGCTGCATTTCCTTTTCTTCATCCATTTTTTTCTTGCTGCTATTTTTTCTTTTGTTACATTTTTTTTGTTACTTTTTATTTTGCATTTTTTTGTTGTTTTTTTTGTACCCTTCTTTTTTTTTCTTCATTTTTTTAATTATTTTTTATTTTTGCATTCTGTTGGGGATTTTATCTTTGTTGTTGCATTCTTCTTTCACTGCTGTTGCTTTTTCTTCTTTTCTGACCTTTTTGCGGCTATCCTGCTGGAGATATGAAATTTCTTTTGAATTGTGATGGACGGCGGTCAATTTTTGTTAACAAAGTTAACTTTGTTAACTTTACGTTAAGCTTTCAGGGTCTTTTTGCAATTTGGGCAACTTAAGGACTTAAGTGTTGAACTTTTGAACTTCAGAGGGGGGGAGTGAAACTTCCCAATTTCTTATTCATAAGTGTCGGCAGAGAGTGAGCAGAATCAACAGCTTCACTTTCTTTCTTCTTCTTCGACATTTTTGCCTCTGCCATTATTGCTGTGCTCATTTTTCTTTCATTTCTTCTTCTTTTCTCGATTTTCTTCCGCCAAATTGTTTATTTTACTTAATAGATGACATCTTCCTCAAGATCTCAGAAAGGAAAGGCACCGATGTATCTGGATTCGGGCGAGGAAATGACGGAACTTCCTCCCTTGGTCCGAAATCATGTCAGATATCTCTTCTCGAAGGACGACTGGGGCAACATCATTCGTGATCAGAATACACACGTTTCTAATCTTCCGATTCCCGCTGTAAGTCTCTTTTTCACAAACCCATTTGGTTGATTTTCCAGATCTGCTAAGTTTCTTTGCTGTTTTGGATTGTTGGACTATGCATGCTCTTGATTTTGATGCTTATACATGCAATTTATCCGCTAGAATGATGCAATTTGACAATTTATTCATAGCAAAAACATGAAATTCATGCCATTTATTTTTACGATGCATACTTGAATAATTGTCACTATTTGATTTTGCGATGCATATTTCATGTGACTGATTTTTTTTTTTTTGACTATATGAAGCATGTTTGAACTGCAAAATATATTTTATATGATGTGTGCCTATGCGATAGACTTTTCGGATACGTGATGCATTTTTTTCGGATATATTTTCGGACACATTTTTGGATGCATGCAAAATGTAACAAGAATGCTCTATGCAATAATATACATTTTTACGAATGCACATGCTGCAGAGATGTATGCCAAATGTAATAAAAATACTTTATTTTCAATTGTTGCAACATTTTTATTTGAGTGAATGTTAAAATGCAATTATTGGAGACGCTTATATATCATGCATGAATATATCATTTATCACTTTTTTTTCTATTTTTATCATGGAAATGTAAATGTATCGTAGAAAAATATCACAATGCTTGCTAAAATGCTACATGTATTTATTCCTTAAACATGCACATGTATTTCCCTTCTTAAATGTAAAAAGATGCGACATGTTTATTTTTTTGCATTATGCAAGATGCAAATATATATATATATATATATATATATATTTTGATGATTATTTATTCATATATGCAAAATGCGATATATGCAACATGCTCTCCTCTAATTTTTTTTTTAATGCAGGATGTAATATTTAATTTTGCATGTAAGATATATTATATGCTTTTTTTTTCTTTTTTTGTTTTTGTTTTTTGAAATATGACATAATTTAATGACATGCATAAGAGGCTTAATAAAAGATAGGAATCTTACCTCCTCCTTTTTTTCTTGTCGCTGAGATGCTGTCGTCTTCTTTTTCTCCCTCTTTTTTTTTTTTTTTTTTTTCAGACGCGCATGACCTTGACCAGGATTCGGGCAAGTTGCGACAAAGTTTCAGACATTTATAATTTAATGCCCGTGGCGGCACGGGTTTTGGTGGAGTCCTCTGGCTTTAGTGAGTTCCTGCGGGCTTTTCGTCCCTTCCGCAGTTATTTGCCTATTTTTGACGTTTTGGGGGACTACTGGTGGGACACCACCTGCACTTTTCATTTCAGCTGAGGGGAGGCTACATTGACCCCATTTGATTTTGCTACTATCATGGGCATTCCTTCCAGCATTGGCCGGACTTTGGAGCTGGATTATACCCTCCGTCATCATCCCGACATGGTGAAGAATCTCCTGGGTTTCGAGCCCGAATAAAGTCTGCAGATGAGTGTGGGTGCCCCGGATCACTCCCGCGCCCCGCGCACCCTTTTTTAAGGGATCGCGGCGTGCGGAAAGGACATCACACTTTCCATTCCATTCTCCCTTGTTTAAGGGAAGACGGAATTTAAAAAATGCGGAAAAAGTGTTGTCGACAAGCGCTTTGAATACGCCTCGGTCACCAAGTGAGCTTTTAGTCCATTATGAGAGCTTTGGATTTCTCCGTATCTTACCCTCCCTTGTTTATGGGAAGACAGAATACAGAAAATACATCACCCTTTTCATTTCTTTCGTCCCTTATTTAGGGGAAAACAGAAAAGTGTAAAAAAAGGATGTTGCGAAAGCGCGTGGGAACACGCCCTACCTCACTGTGGACTTTTGAAAAATTGCCTTAGGTCATTATAAGTGCATTGGATTTCTCTGTATCCCACCCTCCCTTGTTTAGGGGAAGACAGGATACAGAAAATGCATCACCCTTTTCATTCCCATCGTCCCTTGTTTAGGGGAAAACGGAAAAGTATAAAAAAAGGATGTTGCGAGCCTCACCATGACCTTAGGCTTATTTTGGATCGCTATGAGTGCATTGGGCTTCCCATATCTCATCCTCCCTTGTTTAGGGGAAAACAAGATACAGAAAATGCATCACCCTTTTCATTCCCATCGTCCCTTGTTTAGGGGAAAACGGGAAAGTGCAAGAAAAGGATGCTGCGGGCCTTACTGTGATCCAAAATGTTGTAACAGAGTCTCCATCTTTATTTTAAAGAGAAATAAAGAAAAACAAAAAATAACCAGAGTTTGTAAAAAAAGGGTTCGGGGGGTAAGTTACCAGATAGGAAGGTGTTAGGCACCCAACTCGCCCTTTTGGTCTCAAAAATAGTTTTTGGCTAAAATATGCTTTTACTATATTTATTCAGCAAATAAAATAAAGCATTTAAACAAATATATCTGTATCTACATTATCTACAGACTTGCAGCCGCTTCCTTCCAGTAATTACAAATATATCTATAAATATTTGGCCATAATAATGGCTCTTTTTAGTGCTACTTTCTATGGAAATCCTGGCAGCATAACTGCTTATATTTTTACATTGGGCCACCTGAAAATATCACTTTTTTATATAAGCTCTTAAAGGCTCATAGGTTGTGCTCGCTCTATCCTTCCGGGAGAAGGAGTCTTTTGCTATTGTGGAGATTCGGGCAGAGGAACTACTTCCGAAAGCTGCTATTTGGTACCGTAACACGGGCGGAGCAACTGCTTGCGTTTTTGCTACTGGCGGAAATCGGGCAGAGCAACTGCTTGCTTCTAGCGGATTTGGCCTTTGGATTCGGGCAGAATAACTGCTCTTTTTTTTGGATTTTTGGACTGGAGAAATAAGGTGAAATCCTAGCTGGAAGGCTAAGGTTCACTTTGACCGGTTGGATTTATATTTGGAGGAGATTTGACGGAGCTTCGAGACTTATAGGAGGAGGGGTACTCTCTCTTTCTCTCTCTCTCGCTCACTGCGTAAACTAAACGCGACTTCATAACTGTGTGAACTGTGTGCGGTGTGAATCGTGTATGAATTCACTGAGGCCGAGCACCTCTATTTATAGCTGGGAGTGGGGACTCCGTTGGCATTCTGAGTTTTCTTTATGTGCTTCATCGACTTGTACCACGCGCTTGAGAGAGTGTACCGGAGACAAAATGTTACAGTGCCCAATCACAATGCTAGCGCCACCCCCATATGAAGTGGGCGCCGCGCCTGGTGTAGACACCCCAATTTCGTACCCCTGATATGTGACATGACATAAAATATCAAGACCTGTTAAAACATTAACAAATGTCAAGTTACAGGGTCAAAAGTGCAAAAGGACAAAGCAGGATGCGCAAAAGGACGAATTGCAGGGACTAAAGTGTTCAAAAAAGCCAAACTTTGGGAAATGGGCGTGGTTCCCATAATAATTGGGCATGGCGCCCAATTTTGCTTTTCTGCCACTGTTCATCCAAATAGTTGCCGCAAAATGCAACTCTCACAACGCGGTGTACAGCCATTTGATGTGCAGAGAAGAAATTTTAATTCCTCCGATGTCCCAGCTTCCTCCTATAAATAGAGGCACCCGGCTCCTCATTCCGACGCAGAAAATTTGCGTAAAGCTTCTCCGCGTTAACGTTACGCTGGAGAATTAGAGAGCGATGTGAGATAGTGAGAGATCACCTCAAAAGCCTCGAAACTCTGCCAAACTTCCTCCAAACACAAAACCAACAGGTAGAAGTGTACCTTAGCCCCCCAGCTAGGTATCCACCCTTTTTCCCCGGTCCAAAAATCGTGGAAAGAGCAGTTGCTCTGCCCGATTTAAAAGGCCGAATCGCTCAGAAATAAGCCGTTATTCTGCCCGATTTCAACCTACCTCAAGCCAACAAACAACCAAAAACAAACAGTTACCCTGCCCCGATCCCGAGGTCGAATAGTAACTTTCAGAGCAGTCACGCTGCCCAAATTCACACAACACACAAACACACAACAACAACAACAACAAAAAAAAAGACTCTCTCTCCCCGAGGGACAGAGCGAGCACACCCTAGGCTGTCTGTAAGTATTATTTGTAAAAGTCTTACATTTGTTTGTAAAAGTATTATTTCCAGTCCGACCCAATGTAGCCATATAAGCAGTTGTGTTGTCCGGGTTTAATTAGGAAATAGTACTAAATGTAGCCGTTATTATGGCCAAATCTTTTCAGATGTATTTGTAATTATTTGCATTATTTATTCATTAAAGTCTTTGTTTGTAACAGTATTATTTCCAATCCGGCCTAATGTAAATATATAAGCACTTATGCTGCCCGGATTTTGTTAGGAAATAATACTAAATGTAGCCGTTATAATGGCCAAATATTTTCAAGTATATTTGTAATTGTTTGTAAAAGAGATTGTTGCAAGTCCAGAATAATATAGATGTAATGGATGTATTTGTAGGCGCTAATGCTTTATTTATCTGTTAAATAAATATAACAAAAAGCATACTTTAGCCAAAAACCGCTTTTGAGATCGAAGGGCGAGTTGGGTGCCTAGCACCTTCCCAACTCGTAACTTAGCCTCCGAACCCGTTTTCTTCATCTCGGTTTTCTTTTTTCTGGTTTTGCTTTATTTTTGCCTTAAAATAAAGATGGCGACTCTAAAAACATTTTGGATCCAAGTGGGCCTCGCAACATCTTTCTTTGCACTTTCAATGCTCTCCCCTAAAAAAGGGAGAATGAGAATGGAAAGGTGATGTATTCCTATGTCCTGGTATCCCCTAAACAAGGGATAACTTGACGTAGAAAACCCAAAGCACTCATAGTGATCCGAAATAGGCCATAAGGCTATTTTCATAAAATCCATAGTGGGGCGCTGCAACATCTTTCTTTGCACTTTCAATGCTTCTCCCTAAACAAGGGAGGATGGGAATGGAAAGGTGATGTTTTCCTATATCCCGGTATCCCCTAAAAAGGGAGGGATAACTTGACATAGAAAATCCAAAGCTCCCATATTGGATCAAAATCCACTAAAGGCAACCGAGGCGCATTCCAACGCGCTATTCGACAAAGACTCCTCCCGCACTTTTGATTTCGCCCTCCCCTAAACAAGGGAGGCTGGAACGGAGCAAGTGGATGTCACCGCATCCGCACGGACGCCAAGCACCCCTATCCAAGGGCGCGGGCGCGGAGCACATTCCTGAACCCACAAGGGCGACTGGCTGGGAGATCGTTTTTATTTTAATGAATAAAAATGGAGGGCTAGACTCATTAACCAAAACTTTTTTTTCTTTTGTTTCTGGCTAAAGTATGCTTGTTATATTAATTTAAAACAGTCTAATATTGCGTTCCTTTAACATCCGTGTCTATATTTGTGGATATGATCCTCCATCTTGCAGCTAGCTTTCATTTCAAACAACGGATATACTTGAAAATATTCGTATTTTTCAAAAAAAAAAAAAATATAAATATATATATATATATATATATATATATATATATATATATATATATATATATATATATATATATATGTAATTTTTTATTTCCTCAAAGACAACAAAAGGGCCGGGCTTTATTTTTAAAATCTTTTCATTTTCGCCTTATATTATGTTATTCTCGCTTTTATTTTCATTCTCGCAATATATATACATACATGCATTCATTCTGTCATTTTATTTTGGGGATTAGGACCCATTTTCTAGAAATAGATAGATTCCCCGCTTTTCTTTCTATTTCTTGATGGTATGCTTGCTTGCTCGCGCTTAAGCTAAAAAGCCGAGAAAATCCATACATAACAAAGCAAGACAGCTATATCTGTTTTATTTTCTATTTCTATATCTGAAAAAAAAACTTTTTTTGCTTTTTAGATACCGCACACACGTGCACATGCATATAAATATATTCCGAACTGCTACCCTACACCATGGCCAGCCTACCCCCTGCATAAGCCAACGTTAGACTGCATATAGATTTTCAGGACACTTCAAAGACCGACCGGTTTTTGCATTTTAAATTGTGGGTCAGCCCCAGTCAAAAAAAAAATGTGCGCAAGTCAAAAAAAATGTGCGCAAGTCAAAAAAAATATATACACTGGGGCTGATTTATTATTTTCAAATGCTCGACCTAGATCATTTCGAATGGTGGATCCCTGAAGAGTATAGGCCCTTCGCCTCGATCACCGATCTCTGGGAGTCGAAAGGCGTGGAATACGTTGGTCCTATACTGGAGAAAGAATCCACTGCTCCAGAAAGTCCCGAGATCTGCCAAAATTAAGGTGTGCTTATCCGGTCATTTTGTAGGAAAATAATAAATAATAAAATATACTAATAAAGGCACGCTGCACTCCAAGCCCGTAAAGCCTTCACCAAATTTTCCGATACCAAACCCATTTTCCCGTAAACCCGGCCCGAATTTGGAAAGGCAGAGACAAGATCGCCGATTGATACGGAATCAAGTGCGTAGATCGATCGTAGGGTATCGTAAACAGATCGAACGTAAACAGCTCGTAGGGTACGATCCGCAAAGATGGCACAGAAAGTGAACAACCGCCATGGGTACAGATATGGGCTCTGTGGTATGCTCCGACTCAAAGAATGCAAAGAAGGGCTAGACCAAAATTTGGGTGCACAGCCGATCGAATAATGAGCCAAATGGCTAATCTGTACAAAGCTTGAAATCCAAAGTGGTGAGGTAATTTCTTCCCCTCAGCCCCCAAGAAGCATCAACCTCACATACGCTTCCAAACCCAAACCCTCAACCAAACACTAACCCACCAAACACTACCGTCACTCCAAATCCTAACCCTCCACCAACTCCCTACTACCCAAATGTCAACCCTTACCCATCATATCCTCCATATCCTATCCCAAACACCAACATTCCCCGTAGTCCAAATGACCTCCCTTTTCCCATAATCAACCCACTCCAAAACAGCCCACATATGGATCCCCAAAGCTATAACCCGTCAAAGCCAAGTTACTACCTACTTACCTCCCCGATGATCCTAGCCATCCAAATTTAAAACCATCCAAAATCCACCAACACTACAAATCCATATCCCGCCAATAACCCACCACCAAAACCCGTACCCCAACAATCCACCAAAAAAAATCCACCAACCCAAAATCCCTATACGCCCAAAATCCCTATACCCCAAAATCCTTACCCAACTCAAAATCCCTATCCAACCCAAAATCCATCGCCATAGCCCAAAACCCATATCCAAATCCATACCCACCAAAATCCGACTAATCCATACCCAACCCAAAATCCCTACCAAACACCACAAATTTAAATTAACCCAAATTTTCCCAAATCCCGCCAAAGATATACCTAAAACCAACTCCCCACCACCAAAATGGAGGCCGACATGGAAAACATGAAAACCATGATGCTCAAACTTCAACAAAGGGGAATTTTCTACGCTGGCCCCGGCATTACAACCTTCAAAGCATCGCCTTCAAAGTTCAAAATGCCCGACATAGAAAAGTTTGATGGGACCGATGCCCTATATCCCATCTAAAATCCTACTCCACCGGTATGCAAATGGGAGCTAGCTTTGAAGCTATGGCTTCCAATTTTCACCTCACCCTAGTAGGGCCGCCAAGCAATGGCCGATGTTGTCGACAAGAAGACTCAATACCGGGACCTGATAGCCGAAGAATTCCTTGAAAGGTATAAAGACAACACTAGCCCGTAAAAATAAAAGAGACCTCGAGTCGTGCACCCAAAGGGAAAAAGAAACATGTGCCGAATTTGCAATGTGGAAACGAAAGTTGGCCTGCACTTTGACGCACTGATCCGGCCGAAGTCATGCCTGATGTTCATCAAAAACCTCCACCCATATACCGAACACATGCGTATCTCCCTTACAAGCAGCCTTTTAAAGAAGTAGTGGAGATAGGGGTTCGTATTGATGAAGATATACTGACCGGCAACTAAAAGTCAATACACCTTCCAGCTTCTTTCCGATACTCTAAAGGAAAGACACCGCACTCAAAGACCACCGTCAACATGGTAGAGATGCATCTTCCACTTTTCCTACCCAAAACTATAGTGCTACTCCATGGTCCTATGGGCCGCATGTGTCCGCAACTCGCCTGAGGGAATAATGGCCCAAACAGAAATTTCAGAGGCCGAATGGTCAACCGGTACTTTGACAGATTGCAAGCTCCTCGCCTCGTGATATTACAGGGCTAATGGCTCGTGGAGTGTTGAAGCCTTTGGAAAACTACAGCCACCAAACCCCCGCCTCGACAACCGGAACCATGCCCAAGATCGTGAGTATCATCGCTACAATGGTCACCTCACCGACAGATGCTACACACTCAAACATGCTATCCAGATTTGATAGATGACAAGGTGATTGAAAACCTCCTCCTGACCAAATACAATAATAACCCTCTACCTCAAATCAACATGATTGAGGTTGATGAAAAAATCACCGTGCCCAAGTTCGAAAAAATTAGCCACCCATTACCATATATTCTCATTCCCTTCTCTCCATCTACATCCATAAAAGAGCCTAGCCGCAATATGCTCTCGGGGACACTATCCCGGTAGCCAAAATACTTGCAACATCGAAAAGCCACTTGGGTCTGGGGATGTTAGCCACCTTACTAGATCCGCCGAGCCTACCAACCAAACCCGAAAAAGGTGACCACTGTGCAAAGACAAAGAAACAGATATCGGGCTAAGGAGGTGGAAGATACTCGTTAGCTCGATGAAGAAAACTCAAAGCCAACATTTCCATCCGGGCTTACTTTGTGCTTCAAAACCCACCGTGATACCCCGGCCAAATCTCTAAGTCGCAATTGTTCCCATTGAAACCTCCCCGAATGAGCTTACTCGATGATCTAAACATTCATTTTGGAAATGTCATAATGTTTATCGATCTAGATCCGCCCAAGGAAGGGCCGACCACATTGATGCTCTTCATATCACCGTGGGAATAATGGAAAAGCGGTTCCCTCGAAGTTCGATAGACAACGGGTCCTCTCTCGAATGTATGTCCCGCCAAAGACCTTAGCCAAATTGGGAACAAAAATATCGAACTCACTCCTTCCTCACAGACAAGAAAGGCATATGACAACACCGCCGATGTGTCTTAGGGTAGTCACTCGATGTCGACTATTGGGCCACTAACCATGCCTGGCCGAATTCCAAGTTTTGGACATACCACCACTTTCACCAAGCATCGACGCCTCGATCCATGGGGTAAAGGGGTAGCCTCTTCATTGCACCAACGTGTCAAATTCATCCACGATGACCACATAGTAATTATTCTCGGCCGACAAGATCGTGGAAAACAAGGAAAGCGAGGATATCCCAATCCTCGAGATAGAGCATGAAGACACGGGTATCTTTCCTCGCTGGTTTTGAGGTTATCCCCTGCCGTGGTCAACGCCTTGAATAATACGGCCGAGAAACCGACATCACCGAAAGAAAACCACATCCCTAGGAAACATGGTCCCTTTAAACATGTTCAAAAATGAATTATATGCTCGGTCTGGTCTTGGTAGAAACCAACAGGGCTTGTCAATCTAGTCCAGATGAACTTAAGGAATGTATCCCTCCCTTTGCCTAGATACACACCTACTCCAAATTGAGGTAGCCGCCATGAAACAAAAACGTGAGAAAAGAAAGGCGTAAAAGAAAAGCTGCCCTTACACACATCCCCTCTCCAACCATACGGAAAAACCTTAAATGGTTACTTCATAAGGAAAGGGGAAACAGAAGCCTATCTCATGTTCCCTGAGCCCTGGATAGACCAAAATGGGAAAAGATGCCCCGGTTGGGAAATCTTTGAAGATGTCGGCCTTCTCACGCAAAATGGAACAGTCACCCCGAGCCCCGTAGCACCGCATATAAACCGCCACTTTTGAAAACACTTGGTCTATAGATCGGGATGACTATTCTCTGGTCTTATTTGATGATGATGGCCTGGGAGACAGTTTCTTGGGTATGATAGACGGAGGCACCGAATATGCAAAGCTCCCCGATGAGTTCGAGCTTCACCGCTAAGCCTCGCAATGGTACACTACGGCCCACTTGACTCCCGCAACCGGTAGACCGCTCTGATATACCATCCCCCTTCTTCTTCTCCTAGCTTTACGGATTGGTCATCTACCGATCCGCTCCCTAATAATGAGGATCTCAAACCCTGTGTCCTCAATAATGTAATAAGCCCCGCAGCTTTGCTATTAATGATAATATGAATGTCTTTGCTTATTCCTTAGTTGCACCTACATTAAAAGATACATTAAATAATCATAATAATGAGTCATTTGATGAAATGGACCCAAAAGATAAAAAATATTTGCTTGAGCTTGTAAAGTCGGGCTTGAGCAACAGAACAACATCACTCAAAGAGAAATGAAGACTTGTCAATCATCAACTGGGCCGAACAATCAAGTCAAAGAAATCAAAATCGGCAACTACCCGCAAGGCTCGAAGGGTAGCACTCATCGACCTCCTCAAAGAGTTCGTAGATATCTTTGCCTCGGTCCTATGAAGATATGCCGGGCTAGATCCACCATAGTCGAACACCTGATCCCTATCTATCCGCATGCTCTACCAATCAAGCGTAAGCTCCGCCGAATCAAACCGTAATGGTCACCGCAAGTCAAAGAAGAAATTATGAAGCAGCCTCCATGTCAACTTCATTCGGTGGTTGAATACCCGATCCGGCCGTCCAACATAGTGATCGCTCCCAAGCCCAACGGAAGGTTCGACCGACTTCCGCGACCTCAACAAAGCGTCGCCCAAAGATGATTTCCCGCTACCCAACATTGATATTGTGGTAGATGCTGTTGCTGCTCACAAAATCAGATCCTTCGTCGACGGCATGCTCGGCTACAATCAAATTAAAATGGCAGCAGAAGACCAAGAGAAGACTTCATTCACCACTCCTGGGGTACCTATCGCTATACCGTCATGCCATTTGGGCTCAAAAATGCCGGGCTACTTATCAAAGGGCGCCACCACTCTCTTCCACCTACATGATCCACAAAGAGATCGAGGTCTACGCCGACGACATGATCGCACATTCCAAATGACGCCAACGGTGCTCATATCGAGATCTTCGGAAGTTCTTCGAAAGACTCAGAAAGCATCAGATGAAACTCAACCCCACCAAATGCACATTTGGGGTCACCAAAGGCAAGGTCCTGGGATTCTTAGTGACCGAGCAAGGCATTGAGATCGAGCCGAAAGATCAAAGCTATCATAGAGATGCCGCAGCCTAAAAACTCCAACAAGTCAAAGGCTTCCTAGGCCGACTACAAGATATCGCCGCTTCATCGATACCACCACCACATGTGGGCCCCTCTTCAAGCTTCTAAAGAAAAATACTGACCAAGTCTGGGACGAGAAATGCCAGCTAGCCTTCGAAAAAATAAAAGCCTACCTCACCAATCCCCCTGTGCTAGCCCCAGCCCATACACATAAACCTCTCCTCATATACTTAACCGTCACAGACACGCGCAAGGGAGCCATGCTTGCCCAAGAAAAGAAAGACTCCTACATCGAAAACGCCATATACTTCATCAAGAGGAAGTCGCAAGGAAGCGAGCCGAATTATTCTAAGATCGGAGAAAAGTTGTGCCGGCCTAGTCCGACAACCCAAAGGCTCAAAACATATCTACAAGGACGATCCATCAAGCTCATATCCGTGATGGACCCTATAAAATACATCTTCTAAGCAAACCATCACTTTCCAACCGACCGGCTAAGTGGGCCTTCCTTCTCAACGAAGTTTGACATAACATATGTCACGCTCAAATCTATCAAAGGCAGCAGAATCGCAGATCACTTAGCCGATCTACCTCCGAAAACCGAAGATGCTATCGAGCCCAGCCTTCCTGCATTTAAGGTGTCTTGGAAATCACCGACCACCTACACCCGGGCAGATGTTCTTTGACTGAGCCGCAAACAAAAGAGGCTTTGGCATAGGAATCTTACTCATTGACCCTACAGATTCTCACACTCCATCGGCCCTAAGATTGGAGTTTGAGTGCTCCAACAACACCACCGAATACGAAGCTTGTATTGCCGGCCTGAAGAGGCTCTCCAAAGGAAGGCCAAAATCTCGAAGTCTGGAGACTCGCCTTGATCATAAACCAAGTCGAAGGGAAGTGGAAAACCCAAGATCCCCTACCGCAACTTTATCATGCCAAATTAACAAAGACTTGCCGCCGGGTTTGATTCCATCTCATTCCACTACTTGCCATGACGTAAATCAATTTGCCGATGCATTGGCCACTCTAGCATCACTAGTCCAAATTCCCGCAAATACAAGTCCAACCCTTCGTGGTCGGAAGAAAGTCACGCCAGATACCGCTTCAAAATTAATGCAGCCCCCTCGAGGCGCATCACGAGCCCCGGTATGTTGACATCCAAAATCGCTTCAAAAAGGAATCTATCCCCCGGCCTAGACAAAAGAGGGAGAAAATTTCCCCGCGAAGACGGGCATCGCAATTTGTGATTCAAGGTGGCAATTTTATATAAAAGGCACTACCAAGGCCTAAATCTCTTATGCGCCGACCAAGCCAAAGCATAACAAATTATGGACCAACTCCACGGTGGTACTGCGGACCCCACATGAACGGCCACATGCTATCCAAGAAAATTATCCGCAAGGGTACTATTGAGCTCGCTTGAAACCGATCGATTCTTGGGTGCGACACTACGACAAGTGCCAACGCCAGAATTCCGAAAGACGTGCCCTCGCACATCCTATACAACTCCACATCCCCGCCCTTCTCAACATGGGGGTATCGATGTCATAGGCCAAATTCACCAAGGGATCCAATGGCCATGAATACGCCCCGTAGCAAGCCGACTACTTTACAAAATAGGTGGGAAGCTTCCTACAAGATCTCTAAATGCCGTAAAAGGTGTCCCAATTTATCCGGCCAAAATCATATACCGCCATGGGTGCTCTTTTGAAATCATCTCCGACAACCGCCTCTCATTTTAGGACGTGAATCGCCTCTCGACGAGTTCAAAATCCAAAGACACAAATCTTCCCCACCGCATCACAAGCAAATGGTGCCGTTGAAGCAGCCAACAAAACCCTCGAAA
>CM028379.1:14599377-14720005 GCA_013146195.2 Codonopsis lanceolata
GGAGGAGGTTCCAGCCTAAAAGTTTTGCAGAAAATTAGGGCAAGAACTCAAGAACTCGAAAGCAAAACGAAGCATTAAGCCCTAGAAATTTCCAAATAATACATGAAGTACCACATCCAGGCCAAATATAACTCGAAATACTAAAATCGATCAAGTTTAAGAACATTCATAAGAAGATATTATCAAGAATGAACAAGATAATTTGAAGATTTGAAAGATATGAAGCTAATAATGACACATGAATGAAATAATAATGGCGAGATGAATGTTTTAGAGAGCAGTGTAACTTTAACTTACACCGAGATTATCGAGTTAGGTTCGAAATTTCTTACCATTCTCGAATGGGCGATTTGCGTAAGAAGAAGACGAAAGTGAAGCGAATCTGCAGTAATCAACTAATCGAATAAAAGAGGCGAAGAAGCAGTAAATTTAGAGAGAAGAAAGTGTTTAGAGAGAGAGAATAGCAAGAGACGCTTTGTAGAAATGAAAGCTTTTTGGCGGTGAGGGTTTATAAGTGAAAGGACGGGCGTCACCATAGACTTGTGAAAAGTCATTAAGTCGACGCTTTTGATGACAAGACTTAATGAATGACGGTTTAGGAAAGAAAAAAAATGCCTTTTCAAAATTAACTCAACCAAATTTGAAATTAGTCCCTCAAATTTTCATAAACGGCCCTCTAAAACTTAAAGTTTAGAAAGCTTACATTTTTCTCCTAGTGACTTTATAAATTGCTAGATTTTAAAAAATAATAAGTCTTTAAGAGAAATTTTCAAGTCCGCTTCAAGTGCTTAAAAAATTAATTTTGAAATTTCAAAATATTATAATGAAAAATTAATTTTAGATTAAATTTAAGCAGTCGGGTCAAGCATACCAAGCTCTCCCCTTAGATAAGCAAACCTGTCTGCTTCTAGAGCTTTGGTGAAGATGTCTGCCAGTTGATGGTCAGTTGAAATATACTTCATGCTAATGTTTCTCTTTTCAACATTGTCCCTTAGAAAGTGATATCGAACATCGATATGCTTTGTCTTCGAGTGCATCACGGATTGTAGGTGATAGAGATTGCCGAGGTGTTATCACACATGATTGGGCAGGGCTACTTTGATGTCGTAGTCCACCAACCGTTGTTTGATCCAAAGCAGCTGAAGCAGCAGCCTACCAGCCAGCCTATGTACTCGCTTCTGGTGGAATTTGAAACGGATGCTTGTTTCTTGCTAGCCCAAGAGACAAGTCTGTCTCCTAGAAATTGACAAGTTCCACTAGTGCTTTTTCTGTCAATTTGGCAACCAAAGATAGTCTCAAGGCCTCCGAGTATCCAACCAAGTTGAAAGAGGATTCCCTGGATACCGATACCTAAGTTAGTGGTATCTCGATCGACACGTATTTAATGATTCTTTGGCTCGCAAGAAGATGTGACTCACGAGGATCCGCTTGAAATCTAGCACACACCCCAACAAAGATACACTATGTCGTCCGGCTGGCGGTGAGGTAAAGCAGAGATCCGATTATCCCCCTATAGTGGGTGATATCAACTTTCTTTCCTTGTAAGTCCTTTGTAAGTTTGCATCTAGCAGCCATTGGAGTATCAAATGTGTTTGTGTTTCCAATCCAAACTTTTTGACAAGATCTTTAGCATACTTGGATTGGCTGATGAATATTCCTTTGTTGGATTGTTGAATTTGAAGACCCAAGAAGAATGTGAGTTCTCCCATCATACTCATTTGAAACTTGCCGCCATAAGCGCTTTCAAATCGCTACACGCTTCTCATTGGTGGATCCGAAAATGATATCATCAACGTGAAATTTGTACCACAGAGAATGTCCTTTGGCTTGAGAATGAAGAGAGTGGTGTCTATCTTTCCTCGCACGAATCCTTGTTCCACCAAGAATTTGGATAGAGTTTCATACCTGTGCCCGAGGAGCTTGCTTAAGACCATAGAGAGCCTTCTTAAGCTTGTAAACATGAGTTTCTTTCCTTTCTCCACAAAGCCTCGGAGGTTGAGCAACGAGACCGCTTTCTTGAAGATCACCATTAAGAAATGCGCTCTTGACATCCATTTGGTACAGCACAAAGTCCTTGTATGTAGCATAGGCTAAGAAGATTCTGGATAGCTTCCAATCTTGCTACAGAGCGAATGTTTCATCATAGTCGATACCTTCTTCTTGGCGATATCCTTGTGCAACAAGTCTTGCTTTGTTTCTCACTATGTTCCCATCCTCATCCTTCTTGTTTCTGAACACCCATTTTGTGCCAATGACAAGATGATCGCAGGCTTTGGGACTAGCTTCCATACTTGGCATCGCTCAAATTGTCAAGTTCTTCTTGCATGGCTTCCACCAACTTGGATCTTGAAGAGCTTCTTCGATCTTCTTTGGCTCTTCTTCTCGAAACGAATGCAAAGACGTAACATACATTCATTCTTGAGGATCTTCTCGTTCGCACTCCAACATGAATGTCACCAATGATTTGAGAGATTGGATGGTCTTTACATGTTCTTGTGACAAGAGAATGTGATGAGTTGTCGCTGTTTCTTCATGACAAAGTTCAAGGAGGGCTAGAAGGAAGATCACCGTGTCTTGATGAGAGTTTGGTTCAATTTGGTTCATAGGTGAGTTGAGGAATAGGATTTTCGTGTTGAGAAACAAAGGGTTCTTGAATTGAGTTTTCGAGCAGGTTGAAGTCTTCTGGTGACCCGTTTGTTAAGAAGTGATGGTCAAGAATATTTGATTGAGTTGCTGGTGAAGGATTAGGTATATGAGAGGTTGATGATTTGGAGGTACCTGTCTCAACATTAACAAAATCATCAGCAACATTTGGAGCCACATGTGGCTCTAATAAATCAAATTCATCAAATGAGACATGAACGTATTCAACTATTTTTAATGATCTCTGTTGAAAACCCCGTAAGCTTTGGAGTATAAAGCATAACCCAAAAATACACCTTCATCGGCTTTATGATCAAATTTGCTCTCAGAAGTCATTACCATTGTAGACCACAAAACATTTACACCAAGATTTTGAAAAATCCAATGTTTGGGGTTTTACCTCTCCAAAGTTCATAGGGTGTTTTACCGTGAAATTTGTTGATCAATGATCTGCTCGAGTGAAGCAGATTGACGCCGCCTGTAGTGTTTGGGCAACTTTGCTTCAAAGAAGCATAGTTTTAGCAGCCTTCGATAAGTGTTCTGTTTCTTCCTTTCAAAGAACGCCGCTTTTTTGCCGCGGTGTCCTTAGCAGAAGTTGTGACCAATACCGTGATCATCACAAGATTTTGCTATTCCATTGTTGGTAAACTCGCATCATTGTCCGATCGAACGCCACCGATTTCATCGAAGTTTTTGCGCTTGCAATCTTCTCAATAGTGCCGTAAGAAGATCGTATGTGTGATCTTTAGAAGACATCATCTCTGGCCCAAGTGTATCTTGTATAATCATCCACTACTACTAGCGTGTATCCAAGCCACCATAGCTAATAGTAGTGACCGGTCCGAAGAGATCCATGTGTAGCAGCTTGTAGAGGTCTTGTCGCTGAGAGTCCCGGTTTGCTTTTGAATGACGTTTTGAGAGCTTTCCCAGCTTGGCACGCTTTGCACGAACGATCATGGTCACAGAGACCTTTGGCAATCCTTTGACTAGACCTTCTTTAGATAGCTTGGCTAGATATTTGAAGTTCAAATGATCGAAGTCTTTTATGCCACACAAAGCCTTTTGTCTTGAGCGTAGTTTGCCACAAGACATAGATTAGCTTTACCGTAGGCATTCAAATCTATCACATAGACATTCCCTTGTCTATGACCAAGAACTCAAGGTTGAGCAAGAGACCGGATCCTTGATATCACATCTGCTTGAGGAGAATTGACATATAAGCCCTTTGTCACGCACTGAGAAATACTCAGAGATTATGTTTCAAGCCTTCTACTAGAGAGACTTTTCCAATGGAGAGATTTCTAATGATGGATCCATAGCCAATTGTTCTTCCTTTAGCATTGTCTCCGAAGATGACCTGAGGGCCTTCCGCTTCGTAAATATTAGAGAGAAGGCGTGATTCTCCTGGTCATGTGTCTTGAGCGTACCTGCCTAGATACCACACATCTTTCTTCTCTCGAATTTGAGTTAGCCATGAAGCACACCCGAGATGTAAGGGTAAGAAAATCATGGTCCCCTTTATTTTTCTTATGGGTCCAAATGGTTAGCGTATTTTGGAACCCATACTTGCCTCGATTTTTGGAATAGGGATCCAAAGAAGCTTCATGATGGATTTCAGCAGACATTCATGGACCAAGTGGCCAAAACACTTACAAAATGTACAGTGATGAAAATTACAGAAGTCTACATGATCATGCTGGATATTGAAAGGTTTTTGAACATTTTTCTTAATAGCAGCTTTTGAGTTAGTAGTCTTGTTAACAAAGAAGCTTAGAGGCTTCAGATGAGGCTTCTTGAGTCTCAGATACGCCAGCCTTTGCTTTAGCGTAAGAATGTTTGCGGTAGTAGACTTTGATACCTCATGCATTTTTCCTTTAAGCTTGGTATCAACATTCTGTAGCAAGAGCACCATCCGTAGTATCGTTGATGAATCCGATAGGTTTGAGCGCACTTTTCGAGGCCCTGAAACAACAGCCTTTGCTTTCACAGAAGTGCTGGTGGAGGGCCGTTGTAAGTCTGCACCTCCTTTAACAGATTTATCTCCAGCAGATGATTGCTTTGCTTTCAAAGCTTCACTGTTTTTGATAATTTGAACCTTAGGGTATTTATAAGGAGTAGCAAGATAACCAATTCCTTCTTTACCCTTGTTAGGTTTCGATATTGTGCAGAATATTACTATTCACCGTAAAATGTTCATTTTCTTGTTCGAGGTTGCACCGTAGATGTATTAGAGAATCCTAGCCCGCATTTATCTGCTGAGGGCTTCGATCTCCAAGAATTTGATCAAAGACGCCGTTGAGTTATTCCATGAGTTAATGGTTTTTGCAACTCTTCTTTCTCGCCAGATAACTCTTTGGCATGATCAATAAGACAAGCAACCTTTTCATTGAGAAACTTGTTCTCTTCTTTTAACTTGATATTTTCCTCGCTGACTCCATGGAGAGTTTTTAACTCGGTTTCCAAAGATGGATTTCTCGCTCCCTTCTCATGACTTTTAGCTAACTTAACATAGGCCTTCCTAA
Organism: Codonopsis lanceolata; assembly: GCA_013146195.2. Taxonomy (NCBI): domain Eukaryota; kingdom Viridiplantae; phylum Streptophyta; class Magnoliopsida; order Asterales; family Campanulaceae; genus Codonopsis; species Codonopsis lanceolata. Next base: position 14,604,543 of record CM028379.1, read on the forward strand.
ATTCATTGAATTCCTCTAGCATGTCTTGAGCATCCTTGAGGATTTCTTCTTTTGAAGGCTCTTCAGAAGATTGTTCTATGTTAGCTTGAAAAGGAGAGTATTTAACTTCACTGTCTGAGTCATAGGTGGGAGGTGACTCTAGAGCAACAAGACAAATGTGTGCCCGCCAGTGAGTCATCACTATCATCCTCGCCGAATCGCTTCAAACCAAGTGGATACATGGTTTTCTTCTAAGTCCTCAGCCAGAAGACCTCTATGTTTAGAAAATGATTTAGAAGGTCTCCTTTTATAGGCTTCATATTTAGGCTTAGGACATTTAGAAGCAAAGTGACCGTGTTTCTCGCAATTGTAGCAAACTAACTCATTATTATTGTGAGTTTTCAGCAGCTCTTTCTCGAAAGTCCGCCGGTTTGCTTCTTTCTTTTTGTTAAATTTTGAGAACTTTTGAAACTTCTTAACTAACATAGCAAATTGCTCGTCGAGAGAATTTCATTCTCATTTGAAGAAGAAGTAGATGGTTTACTTTCTTGAGCAGAATTTCCCGAGAGATAGCGTAAAAAGAAGGAAGTTTAAAATGTTTGTCCCTGTTTTGAGCTTGAAGTAATTCTTGCTCATAGACTGTTAAACTCGCATACAAACTTCTGAGGTGCATGGAGTTCAAGTCTTTGGACTCTTTTATTGCAGTGGTTTTTACATGCCACAAACTTCCTAAAGAAGCTAAAAATCTCATATTTACTTCTTTAACACTATATTCTTTTCCTAAAGAGTAACAACTATTTACTACCTCACAAAATCTGTCGTAGGCTTGCCGTAGAGTCTCCTTAGATCTTTTCTCGAATGAGTCGAACTGTTGAATATAGTTGTACTTTCTGTTGTCTCTGGTGGGTAGATCCTCTTCCAGATTATTCCACCAAGGCTTCCCCCATTTCCTTGGCGTTTTGCATCTGATGATCTGTTGATATGTGCTTGTGTCGACAGAGCTGGATATAATATGAATAGCCTTGTTGCCGAAGTTCAACGAGCCTCCTTTCTTCGCTCGTCCATTCGTTCATAGATTTAGGTATCTCAGGAGGACCACTGGCTACTTCAGCAAGTAGGTTGGGTTTCATTGGAATATAAGGACCTGTCAGAACACATTGCCACAACCGATTGTCAATAGAGTTCATATATCTCATAACCTTATCTTTCCATACTTCGAAGTGGCCTTCGTCCAATATTGGGACGTGGCTGGTATTTGAAGTAGGCCGCATATAGTGAGCCATAGGATCTATTCTCAAGAGGTTAATCTTGGAAAAATGATTTTTCAAAGAATTAGGCTCTGATACCAATTGTTGGTCCCAAAATAGGCTCAATCTAGGCTAGAAGGGGGGTTGAATAGCCTAGTTGTGTTTTTATAAAACTTTTTCGTAAACTCTTCTTAAAGATTTCTTAGAGAGGATTAAATAGAAGAGTTTAGGCAGCGGAAACAAAATAGATTAAGAATTAGCAGGACTGCTGTTAAGGTAGTGCAGAAACTGTAACTGTTAAACACAAGCAGTTAAGAAGAGTAATAAGAACAGTTTGAACAGCACAAAGGGATTTGAAGTGGTTCGTACTGTGAATAGTACTACATCCACTACCAAAGTGGTTAGCTTTGGATTTTAAAAGTGCACTTTGTTTATCCACTAGGTTTATGATTTAGATCTCTAATGGATCGTGTACAAAATGTGTTTTTAACCAAGTGTATAAAGGTGAGAGAAACAATCAATGATTAATTGTTCTATTCACGTGCAGAATTAAAGAACAGTTTAAAGACAAACTAAATGAAGCTGAAAACGAATTTAAGATGGCAGATCTGCAGCTTCAGAAAGTTTGGTGAAGTGTTAGTCTTTGTCCTTTGATCTCTTGAATGCTTGAGTATTGAAGATGAAGCTTGAGAGTTAATTGCGCAAGAGAGTTTTTTTTCCAGATCTTCAAGACTTGAATAAATACTAGGAAGAGATCTTTTGACCGTTGGATTGATGCAGGGTAAACTGTGTCCAACGTTTAATTGCATTGAATGCAATTCGGCGCTTTGGAAGATGTAACAGCCACAGTCATCAGAGATGCAGAGTGCAGAGAAGACATTCCCAAATTGAGTAATGTTTCAGCTTGCAGGCTCTGCAGCTTGGAAAGTCTTCTTAGCCAAAACGGGTAATATCTTCAGTCTTCAGAATTCAGAGACAGTCTGGACAGTTGTCATCATGAAGAGTTGACTTCTTGAAAATGAAACTTAATGAAGATATAAAGATCAGATATTTTAGAAAATATCTGAAAAGGTGTCCACGTGTCATAATATTATGAATTGGCTTAACTTGACTGTTCGGCATTGAGCAGACTTCAAAGTCTGCTGGTTCTTCAAGGCTGCTGTAGGCTTTGCAAAACCGCGCCTAGACTAACACTAAAACAGTTCTAAAAAAATTGATTCTAAGACAGTTGCCACACTAATCGGTACGCAGACCTTTTAGCCACTGTGCAATCGAATCAGGTGATGACTCAACCAAATCTAGAAATAGGAATCAACACCTGTATCGTTAGTCTAAAAGAAGCCCTCTGAAAAGGAGCCAACGATTTGGAAGTCTACGGTGATTCCGCCTTAATCATAAACTAAGTCGAAGGGAAGTGGAAGACCCAGGATCCCCGGCTGCAGTTTTATCACGCCAAGTTAATAGCACTAGTCACCAAATTTGATAATATCTCGTTTCATTACTTACCGCGAGATAGGAATCAATTCGCCGATGCCTTGGCCACTCTAGCATCATTGGTCCAAATTCCCATAGAAACCAATGTTCAATCATTTATAGTTGGGAAAAAGGTCACTCCGGCTTACTGCTTCAAAATCAATGCTGTTCCTGAAAAGGACCATGAGCCTTGGTATTCATACGTCATGAATCTGCTTCAGAAAGGAGTCTATCCTCCCAGTCTAGACAAAAGGGGGAAAGTCTCCCTACGAAGATGGGCATCGCAATTTGTAGTCAGCGGTGGCAGCCTGTACAAAAGGCCCTATCAGGGCCTAAACTTATTATGCGTCGACCAATCAAAAGCCAAGCAAATCATGGAGCAGCTTCATGGTGGTACCTACGGGCCACACATGAATGGACACATGCTGTCCAAAAAAGTCATCCGGTAGGGGTACTATTGGAGCACGCTAGAAACCAACTATATCCGGTGGGTACGTCATTGCGATAAATGCTAGCGCTTCGCAAAACTGTAGCATGTGCCCCCGCATATCTTATATAACTCCACAGCCCCCTGGCCCTTCTCAACTTGGGGAATCGACGTCATAGGTTAAATCCATCCGAAGGGATCTAATGGCCACGAATGTGTCTTAGTAGCCGTCGATTACTTCACAAAGTGAGTGGAAGCCTCTTCCTATATCATATAACGATACGGAGTACCTTTCGAAATTATCTTCGACAACGACACACACTTTGAAGGGGACGTGAATCGTCTACTCGACAAATTCAAGATTCAAAGGCATAAATCCTCCTCATACCGACCACAAGCCAATGGTGCCGTTGAAGCAGTCAACAAAACACTGGAAAATATTATCAGAAAAATGGCTAACATAGGAAGAGACTGGCCAGAAAAGTTGCCACTAGCCCTTTGGGGCTATCGCACTTCAGTTCGCACACCCACTGGGGCTACCCCCTATTCTTTAGCCTACGGCATGGAGGCGGTGCTGCCTATCGAAGTCGAAATCCCATCACTAAGAATGATGGAATCAGACATCTCAGAAATTGATTGGGCAAAGGGCGATATGAAGAATTAGCCCTGATCGATGAACGACGGCTATTAGCTCTGGAACACACTCGAGCATATCAAAGGCGAATAGCTCTAACGTTCAACAAAAAATTCAAAAGCCGTGACATCCAAGTCAGAGACCTAGTGCTTCGCGAAAAACCCCTAGTTATGTTGATACTAGAGGGAAATGGAAGTCTCCCTGGATGGGACCATATATTGTCAAAGAGATCCGATCAGGAGGTGCAGTACTCCTCACAAATCAAGAAGGGGAGGATCTTGTTCAGCCCTTCAACCTCAACAAGCTTAAAAGGTAATATACGTGAGCCGAAAATATATCCGGCAATTGCTTCTCTCTCCAGTTTGCTAGGTTGAAAACCTGAAAGGGCGACCTAGGCAAAAATTAGAGCATAAAAAAACAAAAAGGAGAAATAAAGGCTCGCTAGGTTGAAAACCCGAAAGGGCAGCCTAGGCAAAAGTCAGAGCAATAAAAAAAAATATAGGAGAAAAGGAGAGGGAATACAATTTCTGAATCCTCAGTATCTGATCATCCAGACTGCCAAAGCCTTTAGCGTATGTAGAGTCTTGACTGGCTAAGGAGAAAAACCACGATAGAACTCGCGAAAAACATCAAAATATAATATAAAACAGGTCATATGGTGCAACCTAGGAATAATTACCTAAGACATTTAAGATTATGCATTTATGCCTGTACATTTTTTCTATTACTACTTGCTACCTATATCCCCCTGTTTCCCCCCCCCCCAACTATCCTTTTTATTACAGCTTAGCCCCAAAGTGGTCAATCAGCGTCTGTGACGTCCGCCCAGCCGGGACCATATACTTCTGCGAGGCACAGAAGAGGCTCCAGTCTCACCAGCGTGAGAACCACCAGAAGTGTCCTCATCTTCTTCATCATCAGCGTCCCCATTATCTTGAACAGCCGGACGACTTGGGCCAGCGCCGTCATCCCTATGGGCAGTGCTTCGTCTACCAGCCTGAGGGGGAACAGCCTCACCTGCTTGCCGAGGATTGTTCCACCGACTTGCATTGCTCAGACGAGGAGGCGCATTAAGAAGACCTGCCTCATTTGGATCAGGAGCCATCCGGGCACCAAGGCCATGCACTCGCCTGAAATCCTCATGCAGGGCCTGAGGGACTACTAGCCCCGAGCTTTCCAAATCCTCGCCTATCTCCAACAGACGAGCATCCAAGTCGTTGCTTATTCGTGGGCCCAGCATCAGCCTCAATGCATGCCTAATAACGCGGGAATGGCCCTCAGCAACCACTAGCACCCATGACATATATTCATGGGACAAAAGCATATATTCAGAATAGGCATAAGCCGCCTCCCGCGAATCAAAATCAAGTTGCCATATGTCGCGGATAAGGGTGCCTACGTCCTTATCTATCTCCAGCTCTTCAGCTAGAGGACGACTCACATCTGGGATAACTTGCTCCCTGCCGAACTGGCGAAGGACCCTGTACGCCAGATAAAATGAGGTGCGCTCGATGCCCGGCAGAATAACCTGGCTGTAGACCCCGGTATACATAAAGAAGTTACGGATCTGCCAGTGGCTGACAACCCATATGATTTCCATGGAGCCAATGCGCAAGAAATACTTAATCCAATCAGACTCCGAAAAATTCATCTGGTGATAATGGCCACGAGAGCCATAGAGCCCTGGATCATAGCTTGCTCCCATCGGCACTGGGCCCATCGCCCATTTGAAATGCTCATCTAGCCACATGTGAATCAAAAGAGGGCTACCAGAGGGAAACATCTCGTCACCAGTCGCAAAGGCATCCATGCCAGACAAGGTTTCAGCCAGAGTCATCGGGATGATATTTACCCGGTGGTCCCGAGCCTGCAATACCAGGTCTACCACCCGCACATCTATATACCCGGGTCGGCCCACCAGAAGGTACCGTCCCACAAGGCAAAGAAAAGGAGAAGCCAGCCAGCGCTGTAAATAAATTTGGTCATCTTCCCTGTACTCTGTATAAGCACCAGGAAGGACGGTCAAATTAAAGTTTACTCTGTTGTAATAACCCGGAGTAGCCTCGTGGGTCGTGCTGAACAACTCCCTTATTGCCATATAAGGACGCCTCTATACAGAGGGCACAACGATAGGTCTAGTGGCTGGCATCCCCACCATGGCACAAAATTCCTCGAAAATGGGACACATCTCATTTATGCAAAAATTGAAAAGGTGGCTTTGAGGCGACCAGAACCTGGAGGCTCCCCGCAGCATATCCCAATTAATATAAAGGGTCTGCCATGACAGCAGGCACCGGTACCCGTAGATATGCTCAAACCACTCTCGCTCATCTGACCGCAAAGAAACCCAAAAGTCCAAAGCATTTTCATAAGTTAATATCTCTAAAGCCGTATGAGCTGGTGCGGCCATCTCTAGATAAAAGCAAAATTTTATCTGACAAAAAGAAGGGGAGATTGAGCAAAAAGAGAACTCAAAAGGCTTGAGCAGAAGGAAAGAAAACAGGCTGATGATGAAATGAGCGCTGCCCCAGCTTCCATTTATACTAAAAAATCGAAGAAGCGGACGAATTCTGAGCACAGTGCACGAACAATGCATGAACAGGGGCTGCACAAGAAAAGGCTTAGGCGCCACCCATACTCCTTCCTGGCGCGGCGCCCACTTCTCCTATGGGTGGCGCCATGATTTCCACTATTGCTCCTCCGATACTGCCTGGTATCCTGGTTTTTGGCTCCGACCGCTCACTTGGTTCTGTTTGATCCCAAGAAAATGAAGAGGCTACGCAAATAGCCTGCCGGAAAATTGAAATATCAAGCATAGGAAAAAGGTGGCTACCTTTCCTTCCCCGCAGAATACCAGAAAAGCCCGCTTTAAATCTGAAGGTGTACCTTTCTAAATTTACATTCATGAGTTGCAGTGTGTCGTTGCCCCTAGATAATGGTCTAGCTTTCTTTTATGCATGAAATATTGAGTCTGCATTTTAAATCCTTTTATCATATAAAATCATATTGCATTGCATAAAAAAAATATGTATACAAAATCTGGTACAAGAAAAAAAAGAAAAGCTAATAAGTGTAGGCAAACGGAGCTAATGAGCGCGAGAAGATCTGCTTCTCTCAAGGTTGCCACCCATGACTCAAGGGCCGGACCCACCAATCATGTACCCTCGTCCCCTCATTTGAGCACGACCCGATCCGCTGGCCGCATCATCATCATCATCATCATCCCGGTGCCTAGTCTGAAGCACTGCATCATTCCCCCAGCAGGAAAATTCGTCCAAAAGCCGCTGATAAAGCTTGTTGATGCTGAAAAAGCCCCGCAGTAGACTCTTGTACGTCGACACATTAACCTGGGAAAAGATGTTAAGACCGAAAAAAACAAATATATATATATATCAGTCTCCAAAAAAATGAAACGAATGAAAAAAAAATGAAATGATGCAAAAGAAAAAAAAAAGAAGAAAAAGGAAGGCAAGAAAATGTTTCTCGTGTGAGCCTGCTCCGGGACATGATACTCCTCGGGGATGTTCACATCAGGAAGAACTTCCTCCACGATTATTCCTTCATGATGATACCGGAAGGTGGAAAAAGCATAGGCAGGCGTAGAAAACTCTAGCTGCGTGTCAAGGGCCGGAAAAGAGGGCCTCGGCCTGTTAGAAGCATCAGAAACACGTCTGGCTACTACAGGGGCAGGAGGGGCAGGATAGAGCATAGTGCTCAGAAAATCCTCGTATGCCATGACTGGGAAATCACTCTAAGGCATAAGCAATATCGACAGGTGCTGATACCTGTTCGGCAAGAAATCTGGAGCAACCACCCAAGGGGGAGGCATAGGAGGTGTCACTGGGAATGTCGGGAGCGCAGAATGCTGGCGGTTGACTCGTTTGCCCATATATAACGAATCAACCATGATAGATACCATCAGCATCCGACATTTGCTCATCTCTAGAGTAATCATATAATGCCCCACTAGGCCCCTCCAAGGAAGAAAATGCACTGTGCTTGCGCTCGAGCTAGCTATTCTCTCCCGCAACCTCACTTTATCCAAGCATTCGCCATCTCGATCCGACCCAACTCGGTTAGCATTCACAAATTGAGCCAAATAAGGTGGCTCGTGAACGCGATGATGCAGTGGACCCGACATGAAATGGAAAACCGAGTAAAGCCAGACCTGCAAAAAAGTAAAAAAAGAATCAGCAAAAAAAAAAAAACGAAATGCTGCCAAAAAAAAATAAATGATGATAAAAAAAGATGCTGAAAAAGACCAAAGCAGGGAAAAGAAGGGATACCTCCCAAGCTGGAGCTAAACCATTGAGAGTTGGTGAATCATTGCGTCTAGCTCTATCCATAGAAGTGTAAAGCTCGGGCAGGCCTGCCTACCCCTAGTCATAGTCAATGACATGGTCCAAATTCCTCAAACATCCCAGGAGGGAAACCCTCAAAGAAGTGGACGAATTGGCAAAAAGTGACGTCCCAAAAAAAAGAACAAGAATGCCCTGGCAACGCGAGCTACGACCTCGCTATCATTTTCCGCAACCTGCCCGGCATTTGCTAAAAGCTAGTTCCTCACACTGCCAATAAAGATCTCATCAGTAGATTTATATTCGGGCACAAAGCCCAGGAGATCTTCCAGCACGTCGTGGTGATGACGGAGGGTATATTCCGGCTCAAAAGTCCTGCCGATGCTGGTAGGGATGCCCGTAATAGCAGTAAAATCGCACGGGGTCAAAGTCGCCTCCCCCCAACTAAAATGGAAAGTGTGGGTGGTGTCCCACCAATAGTCCCTCAGAAACCCGCTGAAGCCAGAAAACTCCACTAAAACTCATGCTGCCTCGGGCATTAAGTTATAAATGTCCGAAACATTGGCACAGCTTGCCTGAATCCGAGTCAGGGTCCTGCGCATCTAAAAAAAAGAGACAAAAAAAGAGAACAACAACATATCAGCATCAGAAAAAAAAGATAGGAAAAGGTAAAATTCTTATCTTTTATTTAATCTCCTACGCATGTCATTTAAATTAAGTCATAAAAAAGAGGAAGAAAGGAAGAAAAAAAAAGAGAGCATGTTGCATATATCGCATTTTGTAAATAATCATCATAATTTTTTTGCATGTTGCATAATATATCAAATATATATATATATATATATATATATATATATATATATATATATATATATATATATATATATATATATATATATATATATATATATATATATATATAAGAAGAGTATTTGCATTCAAAAAAATAAAATGAAATATATATTGCGTCTTTCCATTAAAAAAAAAAGTGTTATACTTTTGCATCCCTAAAAAAAATCGAAAAGAGAAAAAAATGTGTGTTTTGCATAAATACGTGTTGCATTCTTGCACATATTGAATAATGCCCATGCAACATATTAGCAAGCATCTAATATTTTTTATATGTCACATTTGCATTCTCATACATGAATCCAATAAAAATGATATATGCATGCATTAGTTATTCATCATTTGCATTCATTTTCCAAATAATTGCATTTTAGCATTCGCAAAAATAAAATGTTGAAAATAATGAAAGAAAATATTTCTATTGCATTTATCATATCTCTGCAGCATGGGCATTCGTAAAAGTAAAAATTATTGCATAAAAAATTCCTGTTACATTCTGCATGCATCCAAAAATATGTCCAAAAATGTGTTCCAAAAAAAAAACATTATGTTCCCAAAAAGTCTATTGCATAGGCATGCATAAATTGCATGCATAAGTATCATAAGCAAGAATATGCTCCAAAGGTCCAAAACAGCAAAGAAATCTAGCAGATCTGAGAATTCATCCAAATGGGTTTGAGAAAAAGAAACTTACAGTGGGAATCGGAAGATTCGACACATGGGTGTTACGATCGCGAAGAAGGTTGCTCCAGTCATCCTTCGAATAGAAATATTTGACGTGATTTCGGATCAAGAGATGAATTTCCTTCCTTTCTTTGCCCAAATCCGGATACATCGATGCCTTTCCCTTCCGAGATCTTGAAGAAGATGCCATCTGTCAAGCAAAACACGCAAATTGGTGGAAGAAAATTTAGAAAAGGAGAAGAAATGAAAAAATAAGCTTGTCGATCGGCAATGGAGGCAGAAGGAAAATGGCGAAGAAGAAAATGAAGAAGCTGAAAGCTGCTTCTGCTTTCCTCTTCTCGTAACTTATGAGGGAGAGAAAAGAGAAGTTTCATTGTTCCCCCTTTGAAGTTCATAAATTCAGCTTAAGTCCTCAAATTTCCCAAGTTGCAAAATGGCCCTTAAAGCTTAACAGAAAGTTAACAAAGTTAGCTTTGTTAACAAAAATTGACGGTCATCCATCCAAGATAAAAAAAAAAGGTCATCCATCCAAGATCAAAAAGAAAGCTTGCATCCCCAGCAGGTCAGCCGAAAAATGATCAGAAAAGCAAGAAAAACAGCAACAATGAGAGAAAAAGCAGTAGCAAAGGTAAGATTCTCAGAAAAAAATGCAACAAAAGTCACAAAAAGAAAAAATGTGCAAAAAAGAAAAATGTGCAAGCAAAAGAAAAAATGTGCAAGAAAAAGAAAAAAAATGTGCAAGGAAAAGAAAAAAAATGTGCAAGGAAAAGAAAAAAAAGAAAGCAGACAAAATGCAAGAAGCACAGCAAGCAAGAAAAGGAGCAAAATGCAAAAAAGTAAGCAGGCAAAATGCAAGAAGCGCAACAAGCAAGAAAAGGAGCAAAATGCAAAAAAGCAAGCAGGCAAAATGCAAGAAGCGCAACAAGAAAGAAAAGGAAAGAAATGCAAAAAGCAAGCAAAAGAAAATCTTCAGCTAAAGTCAGAAATGCAGCAAAACGAGAAAAATTCAGTAGCAAAAGCAGCAGAAGCAAAAGTAGCATCAGTAAAAGCAAGACAATGGTACGATAAGGTAAAGTATTTTACCTTTTTTGCATGAAAATGTGTTCCACCATCGCATTTGACGAAGGTTATCCACGCTTGAGGATGCGATGCTTTCCTGCTTTACAGGAGTAGCATAGGATCATCTCCTCGTGGGGCGTAACCCCGAGACGAATTATCAACCCAAAATGTGTCCCACCATCGCATTCGACGAAGGTTATCCATGCCTAAGGATACGATGTTTTCATGCTTTATAGGAGTAGCATAGGATCATCTCCTCGCGGGGCGTAACCCCGAGATGAATGATCAAAAGTTGAATCTGTGTTCAGCCTTTTCTACGAGGGGGCGTAGACCCCGGGCCAGTGAAAAGTCTATCGTACTCCGACGAAGGGCCCTATCCTAAGTAGGCGATCTATCCCACCATCATGTTCGGCAAAGGGTTTTAACCCTTTGAGGATACGATGTTTGATCTGATTGTTGTTCAGCCTTTTCTAGGAGGGGGCGGAGACCCCGGGCTAGTTAGAAGGCTATCGTACTTCGACGAAAAAATCCCAAAAAGAGCAGTTGCTCTGCCCGATTCCAAAGGCCAAATCTGTTAGAAGCAAGCAGTTGCTCTGCCCGATTTCCGCCAGCAGCAAGCAAACAACAGCAAAAACGCAAGCAGTTGCTCCGTCCGTTTTTACGGTGCCTGAAAGCAACTTTCGGAAGCAGTTATTCTACCCGTACCGTAGCAGCAACAAAAGACTCCCTCTCCCTGAAAGATAGAGCGAGTGCACCTTAGGCTCTTAAAGGTAAACCTTTAAGAGTTTTATAAAAAAAATGCTATTTTCATCCGGACCAATGTAAAAAATATAAGCAGTTGTGCTGCCCGGATTTGTATAGAAAATAACATTAAAAAGAGCCATTATTATGGCCAAATATTTTTAAATGTATTTGTAATTATTGGAAGGAGGCAACTGCAAATCTGTAAATAATGTAGATACAGATATATCTGCTTTTAATGCTTTATTTCATTTTCTAGATAAAAATAATAAAAGCATATTTTAGCCAAAAACTGTTTTTGAGACCGAAAGGGCGAGTTGGGTGCTTAACACCTTCCCACCTCATAACTTAGCATCCGAACTCCTTTTTACAAACTCTGGTTATTTTTGGTTTTTCTTTATTTCTCCTTAAAATGAAGATGGTGACTCTGTTTTAAACATTTTGGATGAAAGTGAGGCCCGCAACATCCCTTTTTTTTTCACTTTTCTGTTTTCCTCTAAACAAGGGACGATGGGAATGAAAAGGGTGATGCATTTCCTGCATCTTGTTTTCCCCTAAACAAGGGATCGAGGATGAGATACAGGGAAGCCCAAAGCACTCATAGCGATCCAAAATAAGCATAAGGTCATGGTGAGGCTCGCAACATCCTTTTTTTGCACTTTCCCGTTTTCCCCTAAGCAAGGGACGATGGGAATGAAAAGGGTGATGCATTTTCCGTGCCTTGTCTTCCCCTAAACAAGGGAGGGTGAGATACAGAGAAACCCCATGCATTCATAATGATCTAAGGAAATTTTCGAAAAAGTCCATAGTGAGGCGGGACGTGTTCCCACGCGCCTTCGCAACATCCTTTTTTTGTACTTTTCCGTTTCCCCCTAAACAAGGGACGATGGGAATGAAAAAGGTGATGCATTTTTTGTATCTTATTTTCCCCTAAACAAGGCAGGGTGAGATACAGAGAAATCCAAAGCTCTCATAATGGACCAAAGCTCACTCAGGTAACCGAGGCGTATTCAACGCGCTCTTTGACAACATTCTTTTTCTGCACTTTTAATTTCGTCTTCCCCTAAATAAGGGAGGATGGAATGGAAAGAGTGATGTCTTCCCCGAGCCGCGTGTTCCCCTAAAAAAGGGAGCGGACAATCCGGGGGATACCTTCCGGGGCACCCACACCGACCTGGAACATGATTTCTTCCTTGATGGTGTTCAACGAGGTGAATTGTGACTCCCGAAATCTCTGGCCAGGCATGGAAGTGCATCTTCTGTCCCTACGTGGGCGGTTGTTGCCTTCCTGGCTCTGGTCAGCTGGCGTGGCCGAGCTGTCCTGAGTTCTGTCTTTTCCCTTGGGCGTGTGCCCCACCGTGCTGAACTCTTCCAAGAACTTTTCTCAGAGTATTTCCCAGCTACCAATAGAGGCCCGGGGAACTCTCCCCAACCATGACTGCGCTTTGCCCTGGAGAGCACCCTTTAAGGCTCACAATTTGAAAGCCTATACATCCGTGACCATTCGAATCTGTGCCTCGAATGATTTGAGCCAGTCATTTGCCCGCGTCTTCCCGAAGTATTTTTCAAATTACGGGTAGGTAACTCCTTGCGCAGGTGGTGCATTCTCGATCTCTGGAGTGAACGAGCTGCCCTCCAGCGGCGTTCTGGCTCCATAACCAGGCTTAGCCACAACTAGGTTGGCCATTTGTTTGGCAATGTCTTTTTTCATGGTTTCCATCAGTTCGAAGAATAGACGTTTTTCTGCGTCTACTGTGAGCCTGGACGAGCGAACACACTCTGACCGCTGACTACGTGTTCCCCTGGAATGTTGGGCAGTTGGTGGGCAGAAGGTTGGATCATAAGAAGCTTCCACTTCATGCTCGACTCGACAGTTGTAACAGCCCGACCCGGACTCCAATGCGAAATCCTAAGGTCGTGCCGTCAAGACAAGCTAAAATACGGACAAGCACCTGCTAAGCATAATGGTGCGAGTCAAGAGTTGAGCCATCAAGCTCAAAACAGGAATATAAGGCCCTAACGGCGATACGGAATAATAAAAATCAACACCTGCGGAAGCGAATCGTAAGTGGGACCAAAGCCTATAATTAAAAACCAAGGAACACAAGGCTGAGAGACAACTATCTCTCGACAAATCTACGACTCGCGTGACGCAACATTGCGCACGGGCAACAAACCATCGGCAACCAAAGGCCGGTGAATCAAGAAATACCAACCTGATAAACAACCACTCAACGGCTACAACATGCCGGAGGGACAAATCAACTAAACGAATAAGATATTTAAATACTAGCAACTAAACTCAAGTCTCTCGACTAAAGTCGTCGGAGATGACAATAACAACAATACTAGGATACGCGAGCTAAAACCTTGCTCGGGAAGACAACGGAATAAACTTCTAAATAAATACAATAGCTCGACCAAACAAGTCGGCTCCCAAAATAATACAAAAATAAAATGCTAACATAACTACCCAAGTAAAGTTTACATAACTTTACATTCGTGTCTCACAAGATAATAAATACAATAATAATAATAATAACTCCAAACTATTGCCCGGAAGACCACATGTTATCAAACATACACCCGTAGCTGCAATGCGCACTAACGAGCTCACTGCACACACTAAGGAAAACAAACACAAGGAGTGAGTCATAATGACCCAGTAAGTTACTAAATGCAGTTGTATGGCATAGCATGACGTGGCATGGCATAATGCATAAGCATGTACAAAATCATGGCATCTTAATAGTATACCAACAATAATCATGTACAACCAGAATATGGGCCTAGTCCTCAATAATAAAACCATGGGCCCAACCCTCAAATGATCACAAATTTGCACTTAGCACGTTATTCACATAAGTGCGAGTATTAAACATCACAATAGGATATGTTATGGGCCCGGCCGCTATGTAGCTCCTGCAAGAAAAACACTGTTACCCAATATCGTGACTACGATGCTCGTGTCTTCGCATCGATATACCGAACTCCGCCGGCTAATAGCAGCCTGTGACGCACGTATTGTTACGGCAAAGGGGCTACTTACCCATTGCGGCCAACAATGGAGGGGTGTGTGAGGTCCCAGGTACGGCGATCCATAGCGAATACGAATCTAACGATTCGTATAGGCGATGTATCATCCCACCCTGACATAAAAATCATACCAAATAATGCCAACTGGACTCAATGCAATGCATAAGTAGATATTTACTCGTCAAGACCAAATAAGGATCGGATTCGACAAGAGCGAACCCGTCCGACCAAATGCTCAAGTATGTATTTACTCAATATAAACAAATAAGGAATGAATTCGACAAGAGCGAACTCATCCGACCAAATAGGTTATTATTCTCTACCATAAATCAAGTCAAGGCAAATACATTGCTCACAGCCAATTAATCTTAAAAGATCTCAAGTCACCAATTAAATCAAGAATAGTATAAACCTACCAAGAATCATATTATGAGGTCTATAATGGACCTCTACTTGAAATCAAACCAAAGACTACACCGTAGTCATAACCCACAAGTATGTTCATGTGTAACCGATCAATTTTCCCCAAAAGTGAGAACTCACTCAACAATTATTTTTCAACCATACTCGAGACCATAGGTTGGCCTTTAATGTACCGTGCTCTCCCGAGCACGCTTCTAAATAAATCCCCTAATAAATCTCTATAATATAAGTGTCTCAATTGGACACAAATCGAGATGCTCGGGTGCTCACCATCATAACCAACCAAAACCCGAACATCGTAGGAATTCATCCCAACGGTTATTAACATGTTATTGAACTTGTAACGACTCCGTTGAGTCTTAGCACTACGTTTCATTATGTATATATATCATAAATCCCCAAATTAACACTCCATTCAAATATATAACAAAACAGTAAAATTCATTCGGGCTTGATTCCCAAGCCTAAAAATCCAAGAACTCGTCGTAATCATAATCCCACTTGAAGTTAAGTTCCCATGCAACCTACTGTTAATGGGGTGCAACAACGTTGGACCCCTAGTAAAGATTCACAAAGGAGGGGATGGGGCATCGTTGTCTCATGCAAAGGACTCACAAGGGGATCCAGTGGACATTGAACATATTGATGTCACCAGTTCGGGGGTCTCATCAAAGGGTGGCTTGGGATCGGATGTACAGGTTCGGCCAGACCCGACACAATCAGTGCACCTACGGAATTCGTTTAGTATTCTGGAAGGGTTTGACGAGGAACAAACTGAAGTTGAGGCAAACGTTGATAATGGTGCTCAGTGTGGTGTTACGGGTACTGAAGGTGATACGAAGACCGGGAAGGGAATTCATACGGCTGATTCTGCGGCTAAGAGGAAACCATATCAGGCTTCGGTGGATCTAGGTGATTTCTGGGATGGAATTCTGCATGTAGAACCACGTCCGTTTGGGAAGGCTCATTCCACGAATGGAGATTACAAGGAAACACTCGTGGATAATTGTCGGCTTTATACTGAGGAGGATGTTGGGAAGGTTCAGATTAGACATTCTTTCCCTAATTGGTGTGTGCGTCTACATACGGAGGCAAAGAAGCGCCGTTTCTTAAAGGAGAATGTTCGTCTCACTAGGGCAGCAAGTAAAGCCCAGTCTACCACCCCTTCTGCCTGATTTTAATGACGATAGTTGTTTGGAACGCGCGGGGGGTTTGTAACAAAGAGACACGTAATTTTTTGAAGCTTTTAATTAGACAACATAAAACTTTTTTGTGTGCTATTTTGGAGCCCAAGACGACGGGGGATAGGCTTGATAAATTTTGTCGGCTGGTTGGTTTAAGTAAGAATCTGCATGTGAATCCGGTGAACAAACATATTTGGCTACTTTGGAATAATGCAGTGGATGTGCAATTATTATCTAGCTCTTTGCAAAGAAGTTACCGTTATGCTCACGGTTGTCATCTAGAGTGTCGACTATGGCCACGCTTTGTTTATGCTAAATGTACACATCTTCGCTCGAATTGTGGCAGGATTTGGAGGGTATAGCAGTTGGTTGTTCGGGTCCGTGGTTTGTGGGGGGAGATTTTAATGTTATTAGTTCTTCGGAGGAGAAGCTAGGGGGAGCCCCGTGTGATTTTGGGGAAATGGACGACTTCAATAATTGTTTGGAAAGGATAGGTGTTGTTGATGCGGGTTATGAAGGGAGTAGATACACTTGGTGTAATAACCAGTCGGGGGGTCATCGAGTTTGGAAGCGTCTTGATAGAATCTTGGTGAATGGAGCGTTCAAGATGGCGTTCCCTCGGTTATCGGTTACTCACCTTATTACTTCGGTTTCGGATCATGTGCCGCTCCTGCTAGATTTCCGTGTAGAGTTGAAGCCCAAGGGTGGCTTTCGTTTTAAGAGAATGTGGCTGGATCATCCAGCGTTTCTGCGTTTTGTGGAAGAATTTTGGCAACGTCCTTGTTGGGGTTCAGGTATGACACGGATATATGGGAAGTTGCGAAATCTGAGGGCTGCTTTGAAGGACTGGAACTGGCGGGTCTTTGGAAATATTCATCGAAACATAGACTCCACTAGGGACGATATTCTTAAACTTGATTTGGCGTTACAGTCTGGGGGTGGTGAGGAGATAGAAGCTGGTCTGGCAGTTGCGAAAAAGAGGCTTACACAACTGGTGGGTTGGGAAACCGAACTTTTGGAGTCGAAATCGCGACAGCTTTGGGTAACTGACGGAGATCGAAATACTTCATTTTTCCATGCTAGCATCAAAGAACGAGCTCAACGGAATACGGTTCGTCTTCGGCTCGCAGACGGCTCTTTGTGTGACGAGATCGATTGGCAAAGATGGTCGAAGAGTATTTTGCCGACATTTTCACATCGCCTAATCTGTTATAGAGGAAGGGTTATTTTCGGGTTCCCAACTAAATTGTCTCATCGCAGATAACGAGTCTCGACCGACGGTTGCCATCGGAGGAGGAAGTGTGGACTGTCATTAACTCTCTCAACCCTTCTAGTGCCCCGGGTCCAGATGGGTATACGGGCTGGTTCTTCCAAGGTTGCTGGACGATTATTAAGCAGGATGTGATGGATGCTATAATAGATTTCTTTCAGTTCGGTGAGTTACACAGGGGAATTTCGGCGGCGACAATTATTCTTCTTCCGAAAGTGGATCGACCAGAGGGTTTAGGGGATTTACGTCCGATCAGCCTGTGTAATTTCCTGGCAAAAATTATTTCAAAAATTTTGGCCATGCGATTAGCGGTGTTTCTTCCTAATATTATTTCGGAACAACAGGCAAGTTTTGTGAAAGGTGGAAGTATACAGGAGAATATTCTTTTGGCTCATGAGTTAGTGCAAAGGGTAGATACTAAAGCCCGTGGCGTAACGTGGTTTTCAAAATTGACATGTCCAAAGCTTATGACCGCTTGGAGTGGGGTTTTTACAATAAGTGCTCTTCGTGCTTTTGGTTTCTCTCCGGTTTTTGTGCTTTGATTCGAATTTGATTGGTAACGCTTGGTATTCGTTCAAGATTAATGGGAAGACCTCGGGTTTTTTCAAGGCCAACCGGGGTGTTAGACAGGGAGATCCTATTTCTCCGCTTTTATTCATTTTGGCGCAAGAGATATTATCTTTCAATATTGATCGTGCTGTTACAAAGGGGTTGATTCATCCTTTTTTACATGGTCGTAGAGGCTTTGTAATTTCGCACCTTCTATATGCGGACGACATGCTGCTTTTTTGTAATGGTGCCAAGAAATCGATTAGGGGTTTACAGGAAGTGTTGCGCCAATATGAAGGCCCTCGACGTAAGGTTAACAATAGTAAGAGTGGTTTTTTGTATCGAAACATTGCTCGCGTAGTCACATTGCTAAGATTGGAGAGTGGACGGGGTATAGGCATAGAGTGTGGCCCATGTCGTATCTGGGGCTCCCCCTTTTCAAGGGTCGTCTTAGAAGATCATACTTTGAGGAGTTAGAGCGTAAGGTGGCAGGCCGAATTATGGGGTGGCGGAACAAGTTGTTATCATTTGGAGGAAAAATAACGTTACTTAAATCGGTTCTTTGCAGTATACCGGTGTATGCCTTGGCGGCTTTACAGATTCCCAAAACGGTTCTTTATCGGATTGAAAAGAAAATGGCAGATTTTTTATGGAGTTCGATGGGTGAGCATCGTACCCATTGGGTTGCTTGGCATAGGGTTTGTAGGCCGGTTATTGAAGGAGGGCTGGGGATTCGTTCTCTTGTCCAAGTACGGGATTCCCTGCATGCTAAATTGGCATGGAAAGCTATCAGTGAGAAGGGTTTATGGGCCCGATTTTGTGTAAGCAAATATGGATGGGACGAGCTGCCGCGTTGGAGATTTGTTACGCTGGAAGGTCGTCGGTCTCAGTTTGCTTTGATTGATCAAGTTAGTAGATGGGAAATTGGGAGGGGATCGATTTCTTTCTGGGACGCAAATTGGTGTGGTTCTCGTTTGCTTGGCCCGCTGCCCGTGGATAGAAATTTATCGGTTGCGAGTGCTATTCAACAGATGGAAGATATCTTGCATGTCGTCCCAGCCGAGTATCATGACCATGTTCAACAGCTTCGATGTGATCCTGCTAAAGCTGACAGACTTGTATTCGAGCTCACGTCTTCAGGTGACTTCAGTTCCAGGGTTTTTTGGAAGAACTTTCGGGTGAACAATCCGAGTCTGCGTTGGGCTCAAGTGATTTGGCAGTCGTGGCTTCCGTTGAGGGTGAGTAGTTTCTTATGGAAGTTGTTCCATAA
Organism: Codonopsis lanceolata; assembly: GCA_013146195.2. NCBI lineage: Eukaryota > Viridiplantae > Streptophyta > Magnoliopsida > Asterales > Campanulaceae > Codonopsis > Codonopsis lanceolata. The sequence goes on from CM028379.1 coordinate 14,623,666, forward strand.
CGCTTTGCCGGTAGATTGTAATGTTCAGGCTCGTCATATTCCCCTAGTTTCCCGTTGCTACTGTTGCCGAACTGATCCGTCGATAGAGTCTGTTAACCACCTTTTCTTTCAATCTCAGATAGCGTCCAATCTGTGGTCCTTTTTCGCAGACAAGATCGATAGCCGCACTGCCTAGAAATATGGAGCATTTATTCAGTATTTGGTCTTCAGTATCGGGCCTTTAGAGCTCAGCTAGGAGCTGCGATGGTTTGCACTTTTGCTTTCGTTTGTTGGGAAATTTGGAAGGCTAGGTGTGCGGCGGTTTTTGATGACATTATGATGGATTTAACTCAGATCAGGAATAAAGTAAGGGAGGGTGTCCGTGCTTCTTTATGGTACTATAGCCCGAAATCTTCATGCAGCAGGCTGGCTCTGGTAACTCTAGATGCCATGCAGATTCCGATTAAACAAGTTAAGGTTAGACAGGGTAAATGGGTGAGATGGCAGCCCTCAGCAGATAGCTTCAAACTGAACACAGATGGTTCTTCAAAAGATGGTCGGTGCACTGGGGGTGGTGTTATTAGGGATGATCAGGGGGCCTTCATTTGTGCTTTTTCTAGTGATTATGGGCAAGGGTCGAATATGCGGGCAGAAATTTTAGCCCTTAAGGAAGGTCTTCAGCTCTGCAGATCGAGATTGTTAGACAGGGTGGTGGTAGAGTCTGATTCCTTAACGGCCGTCAATGTTCTGGTTAAGGGTTATAAGGAGCCTTGGAGGTATGTCTACTTTCTCAGAGAGTGTCGGGAGCTTCTTGGAGAGTTCCCTTTGCAGCATGTTTTTAGAGAGCAGAACAGGGTAGCAGATCAGTTGGCAGCGATTGCTCATGATCATGGGAGTCGGATTGTTTTTCCAGCATACGCGGATTTACCAGTTGTAGTTAGACGGATGCTTGCCTTTGATGCCTCTGGTATTCATAGTTACAGGACTTAGCGGCCGCCTCTTAGCTCTTTGTATTTTATTTTATTTTGTTTGAGGTTCAAGCTCCTTTGTCCTCCCTGGTGTAGGGCTTGGCTGGTTGTCCCCCTCTGTAGTTTATTTTTCTGTTTTAATAAATGCCGCAGGTGTCGTCCTGCTTCCCAAAAAAAAAAAAAAAAACTAAGTGCACCACAATCATAATCAAACGAAACCCAAACATCGTAGGATTTCAACCGAAGTTCACTAACACATTATTGAACTTATAATGACTCCGTTGAGTCTTACTATTAAGTTTCATTATTTACACATTCCATAAATCTCAACATTAACATCCTCTTCACTTTATAACAAATTCCAAAATAATTCGAGATTGGTTTCCAAGCCCTAAAATTCATAAAAATCTTAACAAAGGGATCACCCATTTCTCCCAACACACAACATCATTCAAATCATCCTACACAAGGCATTGACAAGTTCATACCTCCAAAAATCCCCAAATTGGGAACACATAGCATATCAAGTGTTCATTGCCCACAATTAGCATATAGGTTGTTTTCCTTAGGGCCAATGAACCAAAATCAAAAGAAAGTAACTTACCTAGCTCGGATGAAAACTCCAAAGAACGCAAATCCGATCGGTGAACTTGTTCTACTCGTCGAGGGCTTCAAGATTCCGAAGTTTGAAGGCAATCGGACGGTTGGATCGTCTTGGATCGAAGAAAGAATGAAGCTAAGGCTCAAAAATCTCCAAGACCCTTTCACTCTCTAATACATATGGAAGAAGAGAAGAAATGAAGAGGATTTTCTAAAAATTGCAAAGGGATTTGGCTTTTATACCTCCACAAACCAAGAGGGCAAAATAGGGAATTCCTTGGTACAATTAGTAGAGATTAAGATTAATCATTCACTAATCTAACCTTAATTAACTTCCAACTAATGTTAGGACATGTTCAGGGCTAAGTATGGGAGGTTAGAAAGGGTTTAGAGGGGGTTTAATGAGGGTAGGATAGACATTTCTCGTCAAAACACAAAACAGGGCAAAACAGGATCGGGGCACCTTGCGGTCGCAAGGTCCCCTATAGCTTGCGACCACAAGCTCTCCAGCCTCTCTAGGTGACTTCTTCCATTGACCTTGCGGGGGCAAGGCCATTCCACCTTGCGAGGGCAAGCCCGGCAGACCCGAAATGGCTCAAAATTCAACCGAAAAGACCCCCAAACACTTAACCAAACCTAACAAGGTTCAAACCTCATCCAAAGTAGGTCTAGAAATCCCTTAGAACACTCACAAATAACCCCCGAAATAACTCGGAGCGAAACCGGGAAGAGGTGCAAGAACGTGCAACCGGAACGACGAATGAACTAGCAATTGAACGTGCAATGGAAGGAGAATTTTAAGGCAAGTCTAAGGGCTAATGAAGAAGCTTGAATACCTCTAGAAATTTGAACAACTAGGGAAATAAGAACTCCAAAGGAGAGACGATTACGCGACTCAATCCTCGAACTACGCGATAGAGACGAATGCTGTCTCCAAAGCTTCCAAATCATCGATAGACTTAAGGAACACCTCCAACTTGAAGTCTAATACATCTAAACATGGTAATAAACCATCATACAGAGGTCTAGGAACAAACCGAGGTCACAAACGCAAAATGCAAGCAAACTCTCAATCGCGTCGCATTCCAACTATCGTCGAGTCACGACTTGTTACTTTAGCAAGTCAACAACTATATGGCCTCTCTTAATAGTGTTTTGGTCCTAATTTGGTCTCTCAAACCCATCTAGACAATCTCACTAACCAATCATGTATCCCATAAAAGAAGAATTACGAGTATGGCACGCAAACCGAGCTAACGAAGGAGTGGGGTGTTACAACAGTGTTGTCGATGGGACGGATTCTGGTGGCTATACCTACTTTCTGCCTGATCGTCTGCCCTCTGCTCTTCATTCGCCTGCTCTGAGGGTACATGAATGATGGAGGGAAATCGCCTGCTCGGAGCGGGCAATTATTGGGAGGCTTGGCCACCACCAATAAGTGTTGGATTACTGAGAGCAGGTAGTACCAAATTTGCAACTGGGATCATGCACACTACAAGAAAACTGGTTATTCACAACGTTTAATACACAACGTTTTTCATGAAACGTTGTGATAGGATCACTTTATACAACATTTTTTCAGAAACGTTGTGATAGGGTCACTTTACACAACGTTTTTGTAGAAACGTTGTAATAGAGTCACTATACACAACGTTTGGCCGAAACGTTGTAATAAGATCGTTTTTACACAACGTTTTTTAAAAGAAATGTTGTAATAGGGTTATTTTTTAAATTAAAATAATTTATTTTATTTAACAACTTTTGGCTTAAACGTTGTTATAGCCCGAAAAAAAAGGCCGGGATGATTTCCCCGCACAGTCTAATTTCACCCCCCGCCCCCAACAGAAACGGAGTAAATTGAAAAGATAACAGTTCAAACATAACACCACAAATTGAAAACAGAGTTAGTGTTAGAAAACCCTAAACCTTCTCCACATTGTTCGCGTCGCATCCGTCTCTTTTCTCCGCACTCTCTCTTTATCAATATTATGCAATCAGGTGGTCTGCCACTCACCACTCGCGAGCTATCACTACTCCAGCCTTTCACAAACAAGTTCTCCACCATAAGTCCTTCCATCCTTTCAAATTTCAGTTAAAGTTTCATGATTTTCTTTGAAGAAATTTATTGTTGCTTTATTCATAGGTTATTGGAAGTAGTTGGGAGTACATCGGACACTTATTGTTGACTTGTTGGCCTACCAGTTTGACTACACAGGTAAAAAATCTATTATAGTTGATCGTTATTCTTTGTATCATAAGTTTGATGACATATTTAATTTCACGAGTAACACTTACTCTCTGCAACTTTGCTTAGTTTTTTGTTCCTATGGTTTGAGAATAATGAAGAATGGGATTAATTTCAGCCTTTATGTTACTAAACATTAAATCTGAAAGTTGCACTCGGTGTGTTTGATGAAATGACAAATAGAATAAATTGGAGAAATTTTTAAGAATTAGGTTGGGTACTCGATGGTTTACTCAAAACAAACCAGCCAATATAGAAGTCAATGGCTCATTGGGTTGTGATTTTGTCTTTGATTGAGTTTGTATTATGAACAAACCAAAATGCATAGAGATTTATTCCAACATACTGTTGTTGGGTGGCCTGCATCGAGTGCAATTTTCTTGCATTCAACATATGCGACAAAGTCTTTCACACATTCACATGACAAACACCAATTATTCTTCATTTTTCTCATTCGCTTTTGTGCACAACGTGTAGTAGACTATGAGCTATTTCAGATGTTTACACTGATTTTCGATTGACCCATCCTCCATATTCATCTTCAGCTATCTATGGTAGGTCAATGTGAAATAATGTAGCATGTAGTTGTATTCCATGATGGGCAGGGATACTTGTTAATGGAGAGAGGAAGGGAGAGAGAGAGAGAGAGAGAGAGAATTACCTAAGCCTTTTGGATTGATAGGTTCTCTTACATTGAAAAGAGCAAGAAGAACAGTCCAAGTTCTGTAACAAAACCATAAAACATAACACATACTAGTTTAAATATATATGTGAGTGAATGTACTAGGGATAAGGCGAGATCATGTGATGGAGAACCTGAAGCCATCCAGGCCCATGTCCCTCATAAACTTGATATCCTCCAGCAAAAATTAAGGCACTCCCATATATAACTTGAATGGAAAGAAATTATCAATACCCAATTTGCTTTGCTCCATGAAATGGACATCTCAAATTCTACTTAGAGGATTGTCATTTTACTTTAATTTCCAAGGAGAGAAAAATAAAATATATAAAATCAAATACTGTAGAGACCTTGTATCTATGATACTTGTCACATGCTGTGTCTACATTTGCTCCACCTGAATAACTTGAAATCATTGAATATGAGAAGCAAAATCAAGTAAATTTTGTAGATTATAGGAAACACTGAAACATGAACATAAATTCAAGTAAATTCTTTCCATATTCTATATTAGCATCTTGAATACGTACTGCTAATCACTCTCACTGAGCATTCAATAGACTAACATGATTCTTTAAAAACAGGTAGGATTGTACAATCATATGCAAATATTATAGAATGAAATTCTCATTTTCCGTTATATTTTAGTGTTTTATTAGCATAAAAAGCTATTAGCATCCATTGTAATTCCATGATGTAAAATGCAGTGTTCTTGTGGTAATTCTAGTGTCACAACTACGTTAGACTGACATTGAGAATACTTGGAGAAATAGGGTATTATCTACTATTTGACTCCTAACAACTTCTAATCAGATCAATTCGTAGTCCTGGTTATTAGGTATACCAGGGAATTAGATTTTCATTATCTTAAATGAATTTGGATTTGCAACAACTTGTCCACTTAAGATTTCTTCCCCCTAGAAATATGTGAGACATCTTTTTTCCCATCCACGCATGAAATAATCAAGTGCTCTATATTGGTGAAGGGTAATCCTTGATCTCTCAAAATAAATCCCAGTTTTGACTCCAAAGATGTGTCAAGATGTAATTGGTTGAGTCATGAGCCCTACAAGATATTTGGTGCACAAAGCACAGTTTGAGACATAGTTTGCAGTCAAAAGTAGGAACATCAGTCTGCCACACTTTAATTTCATCAACCTAATTTTTTCAGCTCAAATTTTCATTGAATTATTTGCAATTAAGCTGGTGCGCTTATAATCTTAATTTGGAATTGCTGAGTGTGATACGGGAAACATATTCAGTTTATCTCAGTTTTTCCATTGATTGTGGAGATATCCAAGATGTCGGTGATTGTTTTCGTAAAGATTCTCCTCATTTTTATATTTTGATTTTGCATATAGTTGTTTGGAGATTTCTGTAGAGCTCTAAAGCTTCAGATGTGCTTACCACGAAACAAACACTACTTTTCATTATCTTGCTTCAAAATATTCCAAGATTTATTCGGTTTAACTTTTGAATTGAAGAGGACTGCTGGTGTTATTAGTGAAACCGCGTGGACAGGTGTTGCGTATTATTTGTTCCTGTATATGCTACTGTATATACTTCATGCTTGACTTGTGTTTCATTTGCTCATTTTGACCGTCTGTGTCAGGCTGTTGGTTGAAATTCATCACAATGCAGAGTTTTTATTGCAAACTACCCTCCTTCAATTACTTAGTTCTATAATAAGGTGCTTATATGACAGAGTCTACTTCTGTGCATTTTGTTACTTACTTCTTCATAGCAATTTATTATATTGCTTAATAGAAGTGGTTTTACTGACATTATTAAGCTACTTATCTCTCTACAGCAGTTTGATCTCAATCACAAGAAAGCTAATACAATATTAGAGGAGCTCACTGAAAGAGGAGAATTTTCCTTGAATTTCCTGCTGACCAATCCTGCTCGTCTTCCTCAAACGAAACGAAAAATCTCACTGAACTCTCTGAATTTTTTATTAAATCATTGTGTTTCTTGAATGGGGTTTCAGTGCTTAAGAATCTTTTGCATGAGTTACAGGTTTGTCTTTTTGAATATTCATGGCCTGAAGATTTATCTTGGTAGGGTGGGGTTGGTTGAGAAGTAGACCTAATTTTTGTTAGGAAGTACTGAAGCAGGGTTGCTTTGATTTTCATGTCTGCTTGAGTTTCCTTTCCTGTGTGTTGCTGAGAGGTTTGGACGCTTCATTTGACTGGGCATGAAAGAGAAAATATCACTTGTTTGGGCTGTAAACACAGTGAGCTGAAGGAAGTTTGAGATAGAAGGATAGAACCAAGGTTGGTGTTCTGTTTTGAAGCCTTGATATGGATGCATTGGATGATAATTTTTTTTTGGGGGGGGGGAGGGAGGGGGTGCCCAATGATCAATGCGAGTCATGCATAATTTTATAGGCTTTTGTTTTAAAAATCATGAGTGGAGAGTAGAAGTTCTCACCTACCACTTTTTCTCTCAGTTACTTTTGACATTATTTCCAAAAGACCTCACAGATTTACAAATACCAACTAACTTGTATAGGATTTTATTTTATGACATATTTAGTATTTCATTTTTCTATAAGATTGATGATTACGCATTCTGAATTTGGGTTTGACTAACCTTCTTAAGTAGTTTCGAATCCATGAACACTGTCATCATAGCAATTATTGGCTGCAGTTTGATTGCTTTGAGAATTGTAGACTCGTCATCTTGTTGTAATTTCACGTATCCTGGGACCTTTAATCGCCTAGACTGAAATGGATTAAGAAAATGATTAGAGTAATTATGGAGACATATTCATTACTCAAAGGAAAATATATAAAAAAAAGTATAATTTATAGCTAAGATGTTTAGCAATCTAATGTTGAAAGCTTCTGCATAAACCATGCTAAAGCCAACTCATTTTGAATAGCTAGTTTGTGTTTTTTTGGCCCATAGGCGTGGAGTTGGTATGGTCTGGGCCAGCTTTTCGAGGCCCGATATAATTTAGGCCCGCCCCATTCTGAAGCATAGCCCGATGGGTTTGGGGTGAGTCGATCAGGCCCGATTGACAGCTCTAATAGGGTGTCCCAGTCCCAGACACCCAGCCTGAAAAAATTGCTATTCTTTGAAAAAAGACCATTTCCAATCTCCAGGAAAACATTAAAAATTTGGTCTTATCTTTACACTCCTAACATTAGAAAGCTCAAGAACATCCATTTCCTTTACTCAACCGCCAAATCCGATCGAACCAGGTAACTTCATAGCCAAAAAAAAAAACACGTACTGGGTTCATATCATTTTCAGTTTCCATGGAAGATTTGATTCATTTATCATAAAAAATGGCATCTTTCCCTATTATTTTGAATAATGGGTTATCTTTAACCCAAGAGAACTTGAGAATTCATGTTGGAGAAACCAGATATTTTGGAGCTTTTATAGGCTTTTGTTTTAAAAATCATGAGTGGAGAGTAAAAGTTCTCACCTACCACATTTGCTCTCAGTTACTTTTGACATTATTTAATACTTACATTGGTTCCCCAATATGGTTATTTTTAAATAACTTGTCAAGGAAATTTCATTTAGTGTTTGGTTTCATTTGCAAAAGGAGTCACAAGAAAAGCACTTGTATTTAAGAACTATCTCACTCTCACAGAGTCACTGTGTTTTACCTATTGAGAAAGCCAAAAAGAATTACAGAGTCACAAAATCAGATTTGTCTCATATCCAGTCAGTTGAGTTGTGTGTTAGTCCGATGATTTAAGTGCAAATTAGGAGATGTTTTGGGACTGATTGAGGTGGTACTGGACAGCAGGTTGCTGTTTTGATTTTGTTTGGACAGCTTGTAGTTTTAAGTTGTTCATATCGTATCAAAAAGGACTTTTGGAGCACACCATTAAAGTTTTATCTACTTAAATAAACAGAGAGAAACTTGGGCAAGTCTATGTGACTTTTTTCCTTTGCCACTTGATGTTAATGTGTTTTACTATATGCATTTGAGATTGTATTTACATGAGTAGCTTAGAGTGGTTTTACTTGGTGATTGATCGAAAACCAATGCAGCAGCCAAGGATAGTAGCACGCTTTTAAAATTATTATTGAAATTCTGTAAGCTAATGGATAGTAGCGTGCTTTTAAATAACTGTCATGAATTTGTTGTTGCTATTGCAGTCCAGCTTTCGATAAGGTTTTTAACCTTTTCTTTTCCCTGCTTCAGTGCATTGATTACTATTTTCCACCTACCCATTTATCAATATTTAAAATGTGGAACAAAGGATCCATGCTTTGAGTAAGCCAACTGGTTTACTGATGTGATTACTAACCCCTTTTCAACTCCGCCATTGCAATTGCTATACATAGCATTGTAGTGCCGGTCCCAAGCCCGGATATAGGAGGAGGGGAAAGGAGTTCAGTGACCACAAAGCTCACTCAAGGTAATTGTGTGATGTTTCTTTTTTTTTTTTTTTTTCTAGGAAAGCAGGGCGGCACTCTGCAGCATTTTATTAAAAGAGAAAGCAGAGGGGGACAACCCGGCCTTAACCCAAATGAGGGGGGACAAAGGGCACGAACCTCAAAAACACTTGAGAACCAAGAGGACCAAAGGCCGAAGCAACTATTTCTGAAACTATACAGACCATCCCTATCAAAAGCTAAAACTTTTTAACAAAGGCAGGAAGATTAACATAGTCCGAAAACACAACTTGACTCCGTGAGTATGCGCTAAAAGCGCTAATCATCGACCACCATATTACGTTCTCGAAACACATGCCGCATGACGAAAAACCACCCAAAAGACCTCTACAATCCGAAGCAAGTATATATATTGCCAAGGTTCACTAAGACCATCGATCAAAACCTTAACCGCCGTGAGAGAATCGAGATTCTACAACCACGTGATCGAGATGAGCGAGTGACACGGTGAAGACCTTCTCGAAGGGCCATAATCTCAGCCCTCATGTTCGTACCATTCCCATAATCGCTCGAAAATGCACACAAAAAATTTCCCGAAGCATCACGAATCACACCGCCTCCTGTGCACCTCCCATCCTTTGAAGAGCCATCTGTATTAAGTTTATACCCACTAATCGGAGGAATCCACCGAACCCACTTGCCTCTTTTAACAGGCACCGAATTAACCCTCAACTGAAAAGATTGGATAGCAACACAAGCAGTCGGTATAGTCTATGTAATTTTTCGGCTAAGATTATTTCCAAAATTTTGGCAACTCGCTTAGCTACTCTACTACCCAAGATTATTTCTGAACAACAGTCGGGTTTTGTCAAAGGTCGGAGTATTCAGGAAAACATTCTTCTGGCTCATGAGTTAGTGCAGCGGGTGGATACGAAGTCTCGGGGGGGTAATGTGGTTTTTAAAGTGGACATGTCTAAGGCTTATGATCGTTTGGAATGGGGTTTTTTGCTTCGGACTATGCAGGTGTTTGGCTTTAGTCCGGGTTTCTGTTGGTTGATTCAGCGTCTGTTGCAGAATAATTGGTATTCTTTCAGAATTAATGGGGTGATGTCAGGTTTTTTTAAGTCAAATCGAGGGGTTAGACAAGGTGATCCGATTTCTCCGATGTTGTTCATTATTGCACAAGAGATTCTCTCTTATAATATAAATCGGGCTGTTCAGCTTGGGAAGATTCAGCCTTTCAGGCATGGTCGTGGAGGTGTGATGATTTCGCATCTTCTTTATGCGGATGATATGTTGCTATTTTGTAATGGGTCTAAACGCTCGATCCAGGGGTTAATGAAGGTGTTACAGGAGTATGAATCAGCTTCCGGGCAATTAGTTAATAACAGTAAAAGCGGTTTTTTTACATCGAAGCAGTGCTCTCGCAGGCAAGTTTTGAACATCGAAGGTTGGACGGGGTACAGACATAAGGTGTGGCCTTTAACTTATTTGGGATTACCCCTCTTCAAAGGCCGTTTTAAACGATCGTATTTTGAGAGCTTGGAGAGGAAAGTTCTTGGTCGAATTCATGGATGGCGTGCTAAGCTTCTATCCTTTGGAGGCAAAGTCACTCTCATTAAATCCGTTCTCAGCAGTATTCCGGTTTACGCTATGGCAGCTTTAAAAATTCCAAAAACGGTTCTTCATAGGTTGGAACAAAGAATGGCAGATTTTTTATGGAGTTCTAATGGTGATCACCGCACTCATTGGGTAGGGTGGCACCGAGTTTGCTTGCCGTTTGAAGAGGGGGGGCTGGGGATCCGTTCTCTATCACAGATTATGGATTCCCTTCATGCCAAATTAGCTTGGCGGTTTCTTAATAAAGAAGGTTTATGGGCTAAATTTTGCATGGGTAAATATGGTTTGGATTTCCCAGTTGGTCTGCAGTACACTACTCAGCCGTGGAAAGCAATTACCGCACAGCTTGCTCTTGTTCGCCATTCGAGCAGATGGATTATTGGGCAGGGCGCAGTATCGTTTTGGGATGACAACTGGAGTGGTGTTCGGTTGGTTGGTCCTCTTCCAATGGACCGAAATCTCTCTGTGGCAACAGCTATGAACAATCTGCAAGATCTCCTTACAGTTATCCCGTCTGAGATGCGTGCTTTGGTTCATCAGATTCAGTGCAATGACACTGTCCCGGACAAATTGATCAGTGAGCTCACCTCGTCGGGGGTTTTCAAATCTAATGTTTTCTGGAAGAAACACAGAAATTCTAGGCCAAGTCTTCGATGGGCGCAGTTAATATGGCAGAATTGGTTGCCTTTGCGAGTCAGTTGCTTTCTATGGAAATTGTTCCATAATGCGCTGCCTCTAGATTTAAATATCCAAGCTCGTAAAATCCCGATGGTGTCTTGTTGTCGGTGTTGTGGTGATTCGCCGGCAACCGAGGATCGTGTGCATCTATTTGTTCACTCTAAAGTGGCTGCTAGTTTATGGACCAGATTCGCGAGACGGTTTGGCCTTCCTGGGCAATATTTTGAAAACGGTAAGATGGATGCGGTCCAAATAGAAGCTAGAGTTCTTGAAGGAGTGAGAGGGGTTTTACATGGCTTTGTTCCAAAGTCGAGGAGTAATCAGGTTACTAGCGTAGTTTTGCAGACTCTTCAGATATCCAGCCGGCCGGTTCAGTTTAAGCATGGGACTTGGGTTCGTTGGTCTCCTCCGGTTTTTGGTTATAAATTAAACACCGATGGCTCGTCAAAGGATGGTAGATGCACGGGCGGTGGGGTAATTCGGGATGCTCAAGGAAATTTTGTTGGGGCTTTCTCTAGTGAGTATGGTGAAGGTACAAATATGAAAGCGGAGATTTTGGCTCTCCGAGAAGGTCTGCAGCTTTGTCATTCTTTGCAGCTTTCTTCGGTTGCAGTAGAGTCGGATTCACTTACAGCTATTAATGTTCTGATAAAAGGGTATCAAGGTCCTTGGAGATATGAGTATCAGCTTCGCGAGTGCCGAGTTCTGTTAGGGGATTTTATTTTAAATCATGTTTTCAGAGAACAGAATATGGTGGCGGATAGATTGGCGGCTTTTGCGCATGAACATGGGAATCAGTTGAAGTTGTTGGATTATTTGGCCTTACCACGTATGGTCAAAAGGGCTTTTGCTTTTGATTCTTATGGGCTGTATAGTTATAGGAAGTAATTTCCACTCTTTGTTTTTTGTTCGAGGTTAGGCTCCTTTGTCCCCCCTTTCTTTGGGTAAGGCTGGTTGTCCCCCTCCTTTTTGTACTCCTCTTATTATTTTTTAATAATATTCCCGCAGGTGCCGCCCTGCTTTCCTAAAAAAAAAAAAAAAAAAAAAAAAAAACTTAATTCTTACCAATCCTAGTCCAACGACGAATACCTTTTTCTCACCAATTCAGGGTACCTGTTGAATTAGCTTCAAAAGTTTTCGTCGTAAGGATGCGAAGGTTCATGAATAAAAAGTTTTAAGCATCCTTCAAACAGTCTTCTATGATAATGAAATGAATGAACAAGAGATAATAATTATGAAATGAGAATTTAATATACTACAGTGTAAATGCATCAAATAGGTGTTTCCTATAACTAATGCACATAACTGAATAAAATCAAACCAAGTAACAAGGTCTATTACCTTGACAAACAATAATCATAGCTATCACAAAACTCGTGTACCGAGTACATTCAACCAAGATAACTTCCTAGAAGTCACAAGGAATCAACACACCTACCGATACTCGTAACGTCTATACTCCGCAAGACTATCCTTTCTTAAGCTCTAGACCAAGTCTACAACCAATGCATACACTAAGCATCCTAACACAACGCTAACGTCTCAATAGTCACGGTGAGGCGTCATACACTCCCGTGCAACCGTGATTATCTTCTAAATCGCAACCTTTAACCTTCTCACAAGTCGAGTGTATATCCAACTCGCATAATAACCATTAACAATAATATAGTATTATATTATTCATTACGTAAAACATATCTTTATAGAATATACAAGTATCATTCCAAACCGATAAGTATCATCACACAATTCATACTTCATATATATACATACTATGGCCTTTGTATATGACCACACAAAACCACAACTCTATATATAGCATAGTCTTATACATATGTAGACTAAACAAGAATCTGTACACCACGTGCGATTACCTATCGGTAATTCACAAAACAAACCATATCATATATCGATCTCACATTGGGGTATTATTCCCGATCGAGCAAATAAACAATATTACACAATACACCATATATATGTATGTATGAATGCACATGAGCTACCGATTAAAGCGCGTACTCATAATAACGGTAATAATAGCAACGGTATAATTTATATATATATATATATATATATATATATATATATATATATATATATATATATATATACAAGAATATACCTTCCTATTTTGGATAGGTCTCAAAACTCCGCAATGGCCAACCGCCACGCGCGCACGACCTCAAACTCTAGGCCGACCATCACCATCTCTCTTGGAGCCACTAGATTGTTGACTAGTACTCCCAGACCGATTAACTCTCATCCTCGGGCAATCTTTACGAACATGATCACCGCCACAAGCAAAACACTTTCCTGATTTACCCCAGCACCTATTCTCGGCATGTCCCGTCCTCATACAAAAATTGCATATCATCTCATCACTTCGCCGCCTCTGAGTAGAAGTAGTAACACTACTCCGGCCACCAGAACGCACAATTCTTTGACTAACTGTCTGAGGTGCTGCCTGCCCTCTTATCTCATCACTGCCCATAATAGTCCTCGAGGTTCTCTTCTGAGCATACTCCTCGATGTCCAACTCCATCGCATACGCACGATCCATAGCGCCTCGGTAATCCGTAAGCTGTAACGGAACAAGCTGCCTACGATATTTCATCCTTAGGCCCTTCACAAACCGCTGGGTCTTCCTAGCCTCATCCGGTACCAAGTAACCACAATAGCGAGCCAACTCTGTGAACTTCGCTGAATACTGAGCCACCGTCATAGCTCCTTGTTCTAGCGCCATGAATTCCATTTTTCTTCTTTCCCGAACTACTGCAGGAATAAACTGTGCCATAAACTCCATCGTGAAGTTTTCCCACACTTGAGGCACTCCATGGTGTCTCCAACTATCTCGTAACACATGCCACCAATGGTCAGCCGCACCACTTAATTTAAACACTGCTAGGGTCACCATCTCTTCTGACGTACAACCCATAACTGCAAATATCTTCTCCATGCCCTCTATCCAAAGTTCTGCTTTAGAAGCATCGGGTCCTCCATCGAAGCTCTCAGGTTTCAACTTCAAGAATCTCGCAAGAACGGTAGAATCGTCTTCCATTCCAAACATCTGTTGTGGAGTCTCACGCGGATCATTAACATTCTCCCCTCTCTCGTTGCCACGAGCTGTACCCGAACGGGGTCTACTAGAACTAGCTCCACGCCAAGTTCCTGACATAATACGCCTACAAAGAACACTCAACGTTAATAACTCAACAATAAACCCACCCAAACTAGGCCAAGGAACTTATCCTGGCGAAATAGCTAACCTATAGCTCTGATACCAACTGTGGCAGCCCGACCCGAACTCCAATGCGGAATCCCAAGGTCGTTCCACCAAGACAAGCTAAAAGACGGACAAGCAACTGCTAAGGATAATGGTGCACGACCAAACAATGAGCATACTAGCTCGAAACAAGAATGTAAAGCCATGACGGCAAAACGGAACAACAAAAACTAAAATTTGCGGAAGCAATCATAGGTGGGACCAAAGCCTATAATCCTATACCAAGGAACGCAAAGCTGAGAGACAACTATCTCTCGACAAATCTACGACTCGCGTGACGCAACATTGCGCACGGGCAACAAACCATCGGCAAACCTAAGGCCGGCGAATCAACAAAATACCAACCTGATAAACAACCACTCAACGGCTACAACATGCCGGAGGGACAAATCAACTAAACGAATAAGACATTTAAATACTAACAACTAAACCCAAGTCTCTCGACTAATGTCGTCGGAGATGACAACACCAACAATACTAGAATGAGTGAGCTAAAGCATGCTCGAAATAATAAAGGGAACAACTCTTAAGAGATACAACAGCTCGACTAAACAAGTCGGCTCCCAAAATAATACGATAACAAAATACTAACATAATCTACCCAAGTAAAGTCTACATACCTTTACATTCGTGTCTCACAGATACATAATAACATAATAATAATAAATCCAAGCTTAAAGCCCGGAAGACCACCTTCTAGAAATCACTATCTGAAGCTCAATAAATCACAACGTGAGGTCTACTATAGTCCTCTACTCAAGATTAAATCAAAGACTATTATTTTAGTCTAAGAACAATCATAAATAAAGACTTAGCATTTTAGCTTCACTTAAAGGTACACCGGACTCAACCATAGTCTCAACCATCATATATACTCAACTTCTCAAAACCAATCTCATGGGTACCAAAACTAACCCGTAGTCAAAACCCCGTAAGTGCTTTCATGTGCACGCGACCAAATTCCCTAAAAGAGAACTCGTTCAAATAATCATTTATTAAAGGCATACGAGATCATAGGTTGGTCTCTAATGCTCCGTGCTCTAACGAGCATGCTCTAAACATACTCCCAATAGGTCTTTATAATATGAGTGTCTCAATTGGACACCGAAAGAGATACTCGGGTACACACTAACATAACTAAGCAAGACCCGAACATCGTAGGGTTTTAACCCAGAGCTCATTATTATATTATTGACCTTACAACGACTCCGTTGAGTCTTAATTCTACATTTCATTCTTTATGGGTTTCATAAATCCACAATTTAACACTCTATTCAAGCATACAATAAAATCCCAAAATTCATTCGGGTTTGATTCCCAAGCCTAACAACCCAAGAACTCATTATAATCATAGTCAAACGAAACCCAAATGTCGTAGGATTTCCACCCGAGTTCATTAACACATTATTAAACTTGTTTCGACTCCGTTGAGTCTAAATACTAAGTTTCATTCTTAAACATTTCATCAATCTCAACATTAACACCCACTTCCAATAACAACAATTTCTCCAATAATTCGGGCTTGATACTCAAGCCCTAAAATTCATAACAACACCCAACATAAATCATAACCCATTTCTTACAACACATAAAATCATTCAAATCATTTCATTCATGCTATTAACAAGTTCATATTTCCAAAAATTCCCAAAATGGGCATACATAGCCTATCAAGTGTTCATTGCCCACAAATAGCACATAGGTTGTTTTCCTTAGGGCCAATGAACAAAAATAAAAAGAAGGTAACTTACCTAGCTTGAGTGAAAACTCAAGAGAATCAAAATCCAAACGGTGAAGTTGTTCCACCAGTCGCATACGTCAAGAATCCGAAGTTTGGCGTCAATCGGACGGTTGGATCTTCGTAGATCGGAGGAAGAAGAAGCTAGGGCTCAAAGCTTCAAGCCCCCAACTCTCACTCTCTCTATACGTCTGATTTTAGAAGGATAAATGAAGAGGTTTGGCTGAATTTGTGAAGAGATTAGGCTATTTATACTTCCCAAGTAATGAGGGCACAATAGGAACTTCCAAGGTACAATTAGTGATTGTTAATTGTAATTAACCCCTAATAAAACTTTAATTAACTCCCCTAACATGTTAAGACATGATTAGGGCTAAGTATGGGAGGTTAGGAAGGGTTTAGAGGGGGTTTGATGAGGGTAGGATAGGCATTTCTCGTCAAAAATCAAACCAGGGGAAGACAGGATCGGGGCACCTTGCGGTCGCAAGGTCCCTTATAGCTTGTGATGGCAAGCTCTCCAGACTCTCTAGGTGACTTCTTCCATTGACCTTGCGGGGGCAAGGCCATTCCACTTGTGAGGGCAAGCCCGACAGACCCGAAATGGCTCAAAATTCAACCTAAAGGACCCCCAAACACTTAACCAAACCTAACAAGGTTCAAACCTCATCCAAAGTAGGTCTAGAACTCCCTTAGAACACTCACAAACAACCCCCGAAACAACTCAGAGCGAAACCGGGAAGAGGTGCAACAACGTGCAACCAGAACGACAAATGAACTCGCAATTGAACGAGCAATGAAAGGAGACTCTTAAGGCAAGTCTAAGGGTTAATGAAGAAGCTTGAATACTCCTATAAAGTTGAATAACAACTATGGAAATAAGAACTCCAAAAGAGAGGCGATTACGCAACTCAATCCCTGAACTACGCGATAGAGACGAATGCTATCTCCAAAGCTTCCAAATCATCGATAGACTTAAGGAACACCTCCAACTTGAAGTCTAATACATCTAAACATGTTAATCAATCATCATATAAGGGTCTAGGACCAAACCGAGGTCACAAACGCAAAACGCAAGCAAACCCTCAATCGCGTCGCATTCCGACTACCGTCGAGTCACGACTTGTGACTTTAGCAAGTCAACAACTATATGGCATTTCTTAATAGTTTTTTGGTCTTAATGTGGTCTCTCATACACATCTAGACTATCTCATAATCAATCATACACCCCACAAAAGAAGAATTGCGAGTATGGCACGCAAACCGAGCTAACGAAGGGTCGGGGTGCCACAGACCCAGCGGCCAACAGAGCCCGAGCAAAGACAATTGCCACAACCACGGCCATCCTAATGTTGGGATCATTACGTGGATGGGGCAGCGAGCAAAGTCGGGAGCGGAGCTGGCATCCTTCTCATAGCTCCCGACGAGATCACAGAATTTGAGCTAGCACTTCGGTTCAAGTTCCCAGCCTCAAACAACATTACCGAGTATGAAGCGATGATCGCTGGTCTTGAGCTCGCAGCTGACATGGGCGTGGAGGCGGTCACGGTGTACTCGGATTTACAACTAGTAGTGAACCAAGTCCAAGGGGAATATATGGTGCATCACCCTACCTTGGTCAAATACTGGGAGCTTGTAAAAGAAGTCTTGAAGAATTTCAAGTTTTGGGAAATCAACAAAATTGATCGAGCAGACAACATGCGAGCAGATTACTTGTCCAAGATCGCTGAGGCAAACCTGGCATGCTAAATCCCTCAGTAATGATTGAGCACCTGGAAACCCTAGCCATCGATAGTCCAACAGTCATGGAGATCGAACCAGCGATCAAAAGATGGATTGATGACTACAAAGACTATGTCGAGCAGGGAATTCTGCTCGCAGACAAAGTCAAAGCCACAACAGTTCGGAGCCAAGCTTGTCATTATTCGGTGGTAGGGGGAATCCTGTACAAGCGATCTAGGGTCAGACTTATGCTTCGCTGTGTACCCCCAGAATTAACCAAGGGCGTTCTGTATAAAGTACATGAAGGGGAATGTGGTGGCCACCCGGGCACACGAGCTCTGGCAGAGAGGGTTCTGCCAGCAAGATACTACTACATAACCTTTAGAATGGATGCAGAAAAGTATGTTCGTGAATGTGACAAGTGCCAGAGATATGCGGACATACCAAGGCTTCCATCCACCGCGCAAACTCCAGTCGTCGCGGCCTGGCCTTTCGATATGTGGGGAATCGATCTGATCGGCCCATTCCCGCTAGCACAAGGAAAATACAAGTATGCAGTGGTCACCATAGACTACTTTACTAAGTGGATCGAAGCAAAACCCTTGGCTAAGATTTTATAGGCCAATGTCATCAAATTTGTCCACGTTCACGTATGGTGCCGGTTTGGCCTCCCCCGAGCAATCATCTCCGATCACGGCGCCCAATTCTCGGACAAATTCACAGTAGAATGCGCTCGCTTGGGTGTCATACACTGGCAGTCATCTGTAGTTTATCCACAGGGTAACGGCCAAGCCAAGGCCAAATACAAGCAAGTACTGCACGCTCTCAAAAGAAATTTAGAAGGGCGAGCTGGAAAATGGGTGGAAGAACTACCATCAGCCATGTGGGCGGTCAGAACCACTGTCCGAGGACCAACCGGGGAAACTCCTTTTGCACTCACATACGGATCTGAAGCTATGATCCCGGTAGAAATGGCCTTGCCTAGCTATCGTGTATCACATTACTGCGAGAAGAATAATCAACTTGTCCGGGCCATAGACCTAGATCTATTCGAGGAAAAGAGGCTGGATGCACGACTCAGGATGGTCAACTATAAGCAGAGAGCGAAGACTCATCATGACAAAAGGGTTCGAGGTAGAGTTTTCATGATCGGAGACTAGGTACTCAAAAAAATTGAGGTAACGGGTCACCGAGCAGAATGGGGAAAGCTATCGCCAAACTGGGAAGGACCTTTCCAAGTCACTGGTATAGTCAGAGAGGGCACCTAAACACTTCGAACTCAGGAAGGAAAAGACTTGAAGCATCCCTGGCATGCAGACCACCTGAAAAAATATTATCCTTAAGTCAAGGCACAAACGGACAAGTCCTCAGTCCTGTTGAGGGTCACTAATTATTGATCAATAAAAGACAAGTTTTCCATATTAGTCTATTAAGATTATTCAGTTGTTCAGTTGTCTATCATCTACTGTTTTAAGAATTGTTTGGCAAAATATGCTCGCCTGGCGAGTAGATAGGGCCATGCCCGGTCAATCATCCTCACACGCCCTAGTATTAGTGAACTTATCCTCTCTGTGGGTAAGATGCGGCCATGCCCGGTTCACGTACTAGGATGCTCGCCCAAGGCGATAGAGGCCATGCCTACAAGATAGCGGCTAACTACCTCGGATTCCTATAGTGACCGAGCAACACTGTTAGTTGTATATCTCCACGCCCAGTTGATATACTAACAACCGCTTCGAGGTACCCACATCGAACAAGGGCCATGCCCGGTTGTTGCTTGTCGTTCAGAGTTGGGCCTTGCTTGCTAAGCAGTCTTCTGGATGCTCGCCCAAGGCGATAGGGGCCCGGCCCACTCAAAGCCTTGGCCAAAACCAGACATCCATATCCGGTATATGTTCGGGTAACCTCTAAACTTAAGTAATAAGCTTGCTTACTTAGCCTTATTGTTAAGTAGATAATTACAAGTTCTCATACTCGGTTAATTCCGTTTATTTATTTATGCTCGACATGTTTTCTGGGGAGCACTAGTACTTGTATTAATCTATGACAGGAGTAATACAAGTAAGGAAACAGTTATCGAGCAAAATCAAAAAAAGAGTGGAAAATCAATACGAGCAAGCGATTATTAAATCAAAATGGCTTTATATTTCATGATGGATAAATAGTTACAAGCTAAAAGTTGGAAATAGTGGCGCGCAGGCCGAGCAAAAATAAATAAATCCTAACCTAAGCATGGTCGAAGGTCTGCTCTTGAAGAGGTAGATGAATCTGCTCTTGAAGGGGTGGATGATCTTGAGCTAAAGCCCGGAACTAGTCGGCATATTCAGAGTTCAAAGCTTTGCGTGCAGCTTCCTGCTCAGCCTTTTTAGCGTCATCCTCTGCCATCATTCGCGCAACTTTCTCACCCTCCAGCGCATCAATCAGGGAGCACACATTTTCGGCCGGAGGAGTAGGGGGGACCCAAGGCTCGCGGCTAGCTTCCTTATCAGCCTTAGCCAAGGCGTCCAGCTCCGAGTTAGTGTAGGGGACCAAGTGATGGGACTGACGAGCAGCATCATAGTAGACATCGAGAACAGCCCACTCGGCCATGGTCATCATATCTACAACCCCGCGGCCAACGAGCAGTCGTAAAATATAGTTGGTACCATGTGCAAAATAGGGCACAATGGCCTCATCCACAGCTTCATCGAAGGCAGCGGTGCTCTTGAAGTAATCCTCGAAGGCCTGGGATTTCTTATAGTCCTCCACAGCGGCCTCCTTGGCATCCTTCAGTTTTTGGAACAACTCCTCTATCCTCATCCCATCCTTGATGGCCTGCATCTTCAGCGAGTCCCGCTCTACCTGCAGTTTCTCCCTGACGCCTAGCGCCCGTCTAGCGATTTTAGAACACTTGTTTTATAATGAATTAACTGACCGATTTAAATTAAGAAGGTACATACATGTTTGTGTGTGTGTGTGTTTTTTTTACAACATAATGAATTAACTTACCAATTATACCATGCTTTAGAATTCTTTAATGCTGCTATATATATGGCTAATGAATGTGTGTATGTGTGTCAGTGAGTTTTTAACTCATCTTGCCTAAAGTTTTCTTTGAATTGGACATGCACGAGAGTAAGAGCAGATTAAGTGATGTGTCATCTATGGACAATTGAACATACACTTGTTTTATAATGAATTAACTGACCGATTTAAATTAAGAAGGTACATACATGTTTGTGTGTGTTTTTTTTTACAATATAATGAATTAATTTACCAATAATAGCATGCTTTAGAATTATTTAATGCTGCTATATATATGGCTAATGAATGTGTGTGTGTGTGTGTGTCTGTGAGTTTTTAACTCATCTTGCCTAAAGTTTTCTTTGAATAGGACATGCACGAGAGTAAGAGCAGATTAAGTGATGTGTCATCTATGGACAATTGAACATACATATATCACATAGGATTTCATTTACTTACTTTTTTAGTATATTGAGTTTGTATAATTTTTTTAATCATAATAAAATCTTCCACGAGATCTTATAAAGAGAAAAACAAAAAATGTTTCTAATGTTCTTTTTTTATTTTTTCTTATATCAATGATATTTTTTTTATTATCGATGTTGTTAAGCCTAGTCTTATTTTCATTTTGTATGTATTAAACTCATCCATGTGTTTGTAAATAAGAGAATATAGTATTAAAAAAAAATTATTTTAACCAAGTTAATCGATATTTATAGTATTATATCTTTTTGTCCCTTTTTAATAAGTTTTATCACTAGAAACAAAACAATGATTAATGTATTATTATGTTACGTGAAAAGATCATGTGGTCAGTCTCTTGATTCTTTTGTATCTTAAATTTTTGATAAATAAAATTGTTTTCAATTAAGAATCTTTAAACATTGATCACAAATTTAAATAATAACATAATATCATAATTAAAAAAGCTAATTATTTTTAGGAAGTATAAAAAATATTCAATTTTCTACTATTTCAATTTTTATGCATGTTAAATTTAAGATGGAAAGTATTTAGTTGTTAAGTATTTTTAAATTACTAACTATTCTGATAAATTTAAAAAAAACTATTAATTTCATTATTTTATTTTATCTTGAAGTAAATTGAGTTAATCAAGTTGTAGTTGGTTAAGTAAATATGAAGTTCATATTATTTGCCCATCTCTGCAATAGTTTCATAAGATAATAAATTCATTTAATTAAACTTTGTTATGTTGTATTAAATATTCATATATTAATTTCAGTATTTACCATATTTTAGATTTGTTCAAAATATTATAATTATAACGAGTTTGTAAAATTCTTTTATTATAAGCAACTTTTGTGGGAAAAAAATAATCTTAAAACCGTACATCGCACGGGTATAACCTAGTAACTATTATTAAAATAAAAACCACTGCTACCACGTGGGTAGATTTTTTTTTTTTTGTGAAATGGCTGTCATGTGTCAATTTTCTATAAAATAAGACTATATTTTATTTTTATTTTTGTCAAGTATAGTTTAATTTAAAACCAAAATTTATCTTATTTAATTTATACAAATTTAAATTGACTAAAACTCTTTAATTCTCATTCATTTTCATCTTCTTAAACTATTTTATTTATACAAGTTATTTACGAGACAATTTTATGTTAATTGTTTCTTCTATTAATATATATTTATTACTTATTAATTGAATAAAATTTTCATGAGTTGGCGGTGCAATTTTTTTTACACAAGTTGCCCTTGTATTATGAGAGGTGTCGGTGACAATTTTGTCTTAATTTATTTAGATTTTGTTTGCCCACATATAATGTTCAACTGTCATTTGTATAAAATAGATTATACACCGCAGGTGGATAAAAATTTAATAATTATTATTACTAACAGAAATCGTTGCTTCCACATGACAACTTTAGTTAAAATTATCAATTTCACCAGAAAAATTACTAATTAATTGACATCTATTAATTATCATCATTTTAAATATTTTTTTCTACAGAAATTTCATACAAAAAATTTTCAATTACACATTTGAATGATCAATTTCAATATATTCTATTAACTATTCATAAAATAGGGCTTCAACTGCCACGTTCAGCTTTCGATTAAATGACTTTTACATGTCAACTTTCTTTAAAGTAAAATAAGAATTTTTTTTGTCAAACATAACTTAATTTAAAACTAGACTATATTCTATTTAATTTGGTTGAAACTATTAGATTCTTATAAATTTTCATTTCCTTGCTATTTTATTTATACAAGTTATTTATGGGACAAGTTTATGCTAACTTTTTTTTTCTCTATTAATATATATCTATTAACTATTAATTTGATTAAATTTTCATCCACCGACGGTGTATAATTTTTTTACACAATCGGCTCTTAAATCAAGACGTGTGTTAATCACAATTTTTTGTGTTGATTTACTTAGATTTTAGTTGCCCACGTGTCATGTTCATTTGTATAAGAAAGATTCAATATAGCTGGTAGATGGAAGTTTAATTCTTACTAATTGCTACTAACAGATGCTACTACTTCCCCATGACCACTTCATGGTAAAATGATCATTTTCACATAAAATTACTAATTAATTTATATCAATTAACTATTAATTACTTTATTTCTTTAGTTCTTTTTCTACAAAAAATTCCTACACAAATCTTTCAATTACTCATTCATTGATCAATTTTAATATTTACATTATTTTAGTTTTGTTCAAAGTATTATAATTTAAAATTTTAATTACTTATAACAAGTTTAGAAAATCATATTATTATAAATAGCTTTTACAAACAAAAATATTACTTGAACCGTGCATCGCATGAGTATAAACTAGTTGGATACTAAGACAAGATAATCACCAATTAGAGCTGTTAAAATGGGTTAGGCTCGTTGGGCTAGCCCGTCACACTACCTAAAAGAGGTGGATTGGGTTGGTATTTTTTAGGTCTGCCATTTTTAGGGTTAGCTCGCCCCGTCCCGCCAAATGATGGGTTGAAGTGGGTTATGAGTGGCTCGTCCTGCCAACCCATCTTGACAGCTCTATCACGTAAATTTGATTTTTAATAATGATCAGGATGTATTCACATGAGATTGAGTGTGTATTCAAAAACCTAACAATTTCGGTTAGATATGTGGTTTTCGGTCCTATTAACATTTCTAATTGAAGCAATCCAATCCAAGAACAAAATCTTTGCGTTGGCCAATGCAAATTAATTGAAAAGGGTTGTAAAATTAAGAAGACAAAAAAACATACTACTTGAGAAGTTTGGACGTTAAAAGCTATATTTAGTGCCTGAAAAATGCCTCATTACAGAACGGAACGGGAACGGGAAAGGGAACGAGAACCATCTTTCGTTATTTAGGGACACTTAATACAATACTACCATGGAGGTCAATCAGAAGTCACTGATTGAGCATCCGGATGCATCTTAATCAAGCACATTAATTCTTGAGTTGGGCCTTGGCTGTAGCCTGGGCCATTTTAGCAGCCTCAATAAGTTCCTTCTGTTTTTGGGCAGTGGGACATCCGGGGAAGTAGCAGAAGCACATGTGTTTGCCACTGCGCACGTGACAAGCTCCATGGGCTGCACCCTCCCACTGTATGCACTGATTATCACAGTGTTGCGAATTTCCACAGTTCCCTGTCCATGTCTGGCTTGCCCTCTCACACAGTCCTTTCACCGTTGCTATCTCTGCAAAGTTGTTAAACAATGCAATAAAATTAAGGAAACCATAATGGTATAAAACTTTTAGCAAAACATTAGGTACGACGGTCTTACGTTTATTTTATGTAAGACGGATTTTTTAATCTGACTCATCGTGTGTAGGTGGGGTGAGCTGTAAGTAAGTGGGGCTCTGTCTTACGAATTAAGATTTATAAGACGATCTTAGATGAGACTTACTCTAAAACTTTATGACAAAAAACTTAAGTAAGACCATCCTATGATTCTCCTTATCCGACTTACCGTATATTGGTGGATTGAGTTATGAGAGAGTAAAATTTCGTTTTACAAATTAAGATTCATAAGATCATCTTACATGTGGCTTACTCAAACTTTATATAGTTGAATTAATCATTTTATGATCAAGCAAAATAAAATCTAGTTAATTGTGTTTCAATGTGATAATCATATCAAACTTGCTGTAAATAAAGCATGAACACGTGCTTGTTTAACACAAAACATAGGTAAGAACTTAGGTAAAGATGGTCTTACGGATATTTTTTGTAAAACCGATCGACCTATCGTATGTTGGTGAGTAAAGTTGTGAGATAGTGTAGTTTAATCTTACAAATTAAGATTTGTAAAACCATCTTATAAAAGACCTACTACACATAATATTAGATTCAACTTGAGTAGATTAGTTTAGGAGATAAAGCAATGCCAAAAACAAAGGAATTACCAAAGCTGGCAACAAGAAAGAGAACGAGAAAGAAGGTAGCAGAAATAGCTTTGTTTGCCATTGTGAGTATATATTAATTCCGATGACAAGTAACCCAAACTCTCTGGCTAGTAATTGCTAATAGTGGGTGTGGGTGTGGGTGTGGGTGTGGTGAATTCATAATAGGCTTTAGGCTATTGCGGTGGTATTTATAGGGTTTGTGCATGGGTAGCCTAAGCTTTAAAGACGTGCATGTGTTGGTCTTGACTAGGATACACACCAAGTCAACAAATTTTATAGTCAAAACTAAGGAAAGGCATTAAAATCAAGGCTATGTTTGGCTGCAGAATTTATAACTTGGAAAAAAAAATAAAAAATGGGAAGAACAATTTGAGTTTCGCAAAATATAAGTTATTCTTCCAACTCATTTACATACCTTAGAATTGAGTAGTCATTATATGACATCCTAGTTCTAATGGTATAAAGTTTGTGATTTGAGCAAGAACAATAGTAAATCAAATGTGTATCAAACGCAAATCAAATCTTCCAAATGGGTATCAATAAAAATCAAACTTAATGGTTTTTTATGATACTCAGAGTCCAAGTTATCGCATGTTTGATTTCTGAAATTAAGATACAAGTTAGGTTTGTCAATTTGGTGGATTTGGTCAAGTATGCGTCGGGTAATTGATCAAAATGGGTCAAACTCATTAGAACTCAAATATTAAATGAGATTAAATGGGTTAGGTTAAAACGGATTGATCCGTCTTAATCTAAAATTTTCCCAAAAATCCATACAGTCATAGAGTAAAAACCATCAGATCAAAGTGGGTAACGGGTTACCCGACACGGCCCATTTTTATTTTTTTGGGTTGAAAAATATTAACTGGTCAGGTCGGGTAATTTTTAGGTCGAGTTGGATGGTTAACGGGTTTTGTGTTATAATTATCAGATCTAATACAAGTTTATACAAGAAAATGTATATCCTATCGTTTTCGTATAAAGAATAATAAGAAATAAATTTGACATGGATAAAATATCCTTAATTAATCTAAATAATTAAAATAATCTTTCATCTCAATCTCAAAAAGATTAAAAAATCTTTGATTTATTCACAAATTAAGGTAGCTCAAAATGCATTTTCATTTCTAAAATACTCATAAATTTGCATATCACAATTTAAAACTTGTTCCATTTCTTTTTTATACTACTGCTAAGATTGTAGAGATCAAATAACTAATACTCCCTCTGTCTCAACATTATTATCTTGATTTTTTTTTCGTCCGTCTCAAAATAATTGTCTTGTTTGAAACTTTTCTTTTTAGAACAACACATTTACCGCTTTACCCTTACTTTTTCATCATATTTTAATTATGAGTCAAATACACATGAACTTTAAAGTAAATCACACATCAAACTAATATTAATAATCAATTCAAATGTGTTTTCTTAAACCGTACGCCAAGTTAACCCAAACGATAATTTTGGGACGGAGGGAGTATAATACAGTTCCTTTTCACCCCATCTCACAAGATAATGGCTAGCTCCACCAAAATAACTTAAGAAATTTTTTTAAAAAAATCACTTTTTTTCGATGAGAATAAATTATCTTATACTCTGTATTAATTTTTAGAAGTTGGAAGGTCAAACAAGCCCCTCACTTGCAACGTCATCAATCCAAAAAAATCTAAATTGTTGTCATTAATTTGAGTTACACTACTAGTGCAAAGGTTACATTTGTAATTTTAAAGTATGATGATTAAATTGAAATTTCCTAATTTATATAATAATTAAAAAAAACTCAAAATAACTCAAGTTGACTTTTCAATGCATTTTTTTCGATGATGGAGAAGCATGGAGGAGAGAGATAGAGAGAATGGTGGATGAATGTCGGAATGAGCAAAAACCGAAGCAAAATTTGAAGAGCAAGAGAATGAGTTTTAGCGTGAGTGCCCAAGTTGGCGCCCATATCTTATGAGATATGAGGAGCTTGAGTATCTCATATCTTATATGAGATATCTTATGTTCCTAAAGATTCAAAAATCTCCATATCCCAGTTACTTATAGTTAATCCTTACCATGTCTTTTCTAAACCCACTACTTCTTTATCCAGAAAAGTCAAAAAATTGATCAGATCTTCCTCGGTTCAACAAGTAAAAGAGTATGTCCAAGCTTCCAAGTTTGATTCATACCAACTTCCTGCAACTACTGCTAAACACTTAGTTGCCTTGTCCCTTCCAGTCGACCTTCCCAGACAATGTCTCTCCTAATAATATACACATATCCACTTTGGTGTTGTAAGACTAGCTCTTACTTTCCATGGTCGCAAAGGACTCTCAGTTTTTTCAAGAATTTCTTTGGTAGATACAAGGTTTGTTGAGTATCAACACGCATGTATTGGTACAATTTAAACAACCCTAAATGCCGAAACAGTTTTTGTCACGTTCTATCCAAACTTCAACATGCCTCTCAATGATCCTTCATTACTTACAGTTTTAAAAGCTCAGATTCAAATTGGTGGTATTGCCCAGGTAAACACGTTTCAAGCAACGTTCCATTACCAAATGGCGTACAGAGTACAGAATCATTCCTTGGATCTCATGGTCCCTGGTCGAGAAAACTCAGGAAATGCCCTTCTCCTAGATATTGATTCTAGTGCAACACCAATGTGCACCTATGTCCCAAGCCAGCTATCGCGAGTAGACTTACTCAAGCTCCTCCCTGAGCAATGGGTAACAAGTTACGAACAAACTCATCAAGCCCCTCACGCTCCTGTACAAAGGACCGCAGCTCCAGAGTTTATGTGTCACAAAAATGATTCTCATTATCCACTGATTCAGATGTTTCAAAAGTTGGGATAATGTGAGACATGGTTGTGGTTAATCTCCAAGGATCATCGGCGAGTGCCCATACCCATTATTTTTTGGATGGTCTGAACGGATAAATGGACGCATGCAAAAAATACAACATCTAATAACAACTAAAAAGTGATGCTTCAAGCCGCCATTGAGAAGTAATAGATTCTGAAATTTTTCTCGTGGATGTATAATGCATAAGGAGAGGAGGAGAGGAAGAGGGGAAGGCTATCTGTGTTTTTTAATGTTAATTTTTTTTTTATCAATGACAAAATAGTGTCGTTTAAGTTAAAAAAAACACGCAACACACAAGCACTTTATCATTTGAGCTACATCTCCAATTGTTCGCATATTGTTCCGAAAAACTATATATTGTGGTGATGCAAAGAATTGAACCAAGGTCTTCGTTGCAAACCCATAATCACTTTACCATTTAAGTCACAATCACTCTCTAGCTATATATTGTTCCAAAAATTAACCGGTCCATAAACATGGAGTGGTTGAAATCTTCAACCTAAGACTTGGACGTCTCCAATGGTATAAATTTTTTCATAAAGCTTTATCAAGTTTTATAAACTTCTTATTGGAGGTTCTCTAATGTTTTGTCCATGGGAGGGCCACCTAGCACTGGTCGAGATAGATAAATATATGAAAAATTGCAGAGCAGTCCCCTTTTAAAAGTTGAGTAGGTCTTCTGTTTTACGGATTTTGATTCGTAAGATGAAATCTCATTCTTCTATGACTTAACATTTAAAAATAAGAGAAAATTCAAATATTCTTAATTTCCCAAATTTATTATTCTTATCATTTCACCCTGAAAGTGTGCATTAGAATAGTTTAGTAATTAAGAAACATGTACCCATATTTTAAATTTTATTCATATACAATAAAATAAAAACCTGTAATCACGTTTACTCTCTCCCGTTCCATGTATAAAGTCTATCATATTTTTTAGAACGTTTTACATTAAAAGCCTACTTTCAAAAATTATTTCTACATATTCTATAACATTTGAACATAGCCCCACATTTGATACAAATGTATTCATTATGCTTAATTACGAGTGATTCCAATGATACTTCTAATATCTATATTATAAAACAACTAGGTAATTGATTTGAGCTATTAAGAGATTGAGATTAAACTATCTTAAAACATTTAACTATTGAGATTCATCCATACATTCACATGTGTAAGTGGTTATTTATTTTTAATTCCCTATTTTTTCTTTCCCTATTACAAATCACCCCCATATAATTAATATTATGAGCATTCACTATTTTTTCTTCTCCATATGTTTTATCTTTACATTACAAAGTCATATCCTGCGATTAATCTTCTGAACAGTCACCTCTTATAAAACATCAATCCTTCAACTATCACTTGAAGCAATATACCCCTCAACTGTAACATTTTTTTTTTAAATCGCACCTTCGATTTAAGCAATATCATTTCAATTGACGAAATCAGATATATTGACACCGTACTATAGACACGGGCATGAAGATCTAGTTTATATTATAAAATAGCTAGGTTCGCATATGTGTAATTGACTAGGACTGTTCAGAGGTTGAGATTAAATTATTTAAAAAAAATTAACGGTTGAGATTCACCATCACATTTACATGTGTGAGTAGTTATCCATTTTTAACTCCCTATTTTTTCTTTCCTATTAGAAGTCACCCCTTACAATTAATATTATGAGTAATCATTCTTTTTTCTTTTCCTTTTATTTTATCTTCACATTACAAAATTACACCCTGCGATTAATTTTTTGAACAATCACCCCTTATAAAACATTAAATCCCTCAAGTATCACTTGAAATAATTTACCCATCAACTGTAACATTTTTTTAAATCGTACTTTTTATTTAAACACTATTATTTTAATAGATAAAATCGGATATACTAGGATCATGTCATTGACACGAAGCTAGTTCTTTTATAATTAAACTTTAAAATATTATTACTACCTAGTTCCTATCTTCAATATCCATTCTTCCAAACGTGTGGTTCTTCCATGTGTCACATGGTAAAGTTTCCTTCCGTGTTTGTCTTCTTCTTTACCGTTTTTTTTGACTCTTTTCTTTATCTTTCTCTTTCTTCTTTCTTTCTCAATTCCTTTCAAACCCCATTGATTTTTTTTTGTCTTTATACAATTTTTTCAAAACTCTTATTATTAAAAATCCCATAAATTAAAATTATTTTTAAAAGTATTTGTTATTAATCATAAATTATTTTTTATTTAAAAATTATTTATTTGTTGAAAGTATTTGCAATACAATAAATTAATTAAAACTATTTATGAATTGAATCTATTTGTTTAAAAATATAAAATAAAGGAGTGTAAAAGTAAAGTACTCTCCTCGTACCAAAATTATTGTATAATTTGAAACTTTTTTTTTATAACAATACTTTTTCAGTTTATCCTTATTTTTTCATCTCATTTTAATTATAAGTCACATACACATGAGTTTTTAGGAAATTACATAAAAATATTAATAATCAAATCAATTATTTTTTTAAAAAAAATATGTGTTAGGGGTGTAAGTGACTCGGTTTGGTTTGGTTTATGTTAAAACTACAAACCGAACCACCCCTATTGGTTCTAAAAATCGCAAACCGAACTCAAACCGAATAAGACTTGGAACCGAACCGAACTGAACCACTCGGTTTGATTTGGTTTGGTTCGATTTTGTGGTTTATATAAATTATTTTTAATCAAATTAGCTAATATTAAAAATAACAATAAAAATAAGATTTTAATTTAGAATTAACATCAAAATTAGGAAATAACATACTAACAACAAATTATCATAAAGAAAACAATATAATTTCCAAAATAAACACAAATAATGGAAGAAATAATAGTTTTCCAACAATCAAGATATTGTTTGGTTTAATATGTGTATGTACATATATATATATATATATATATATATATATATATATATATATATATATATATATATATATATATATATAGGATGGTTTGGTTTGATTCGATACCAAAAATCGTGAACCGAATCGAATTAGACGGCTTTCCAATTTTATAAATCGAAACCGAACCGTTTTCGACCAAAACCGAACCAAACCGACTGATTTGATTTGGTTTGGTTTGGTTCCGTGGCTCGATTGTTCTGATTTACACCCCTACATGTATCTTGTCAAAAATGACAATAGTTTTGACAAGGAGAAAGTAGATGATTCGACAATGAGGCTCATAAGGATCGAGTTTTAAGAATTTATCTATCGGAGGTTTTGTTATTAGAAAGTTGTATTATTAAAATGAGTTATATAGCTTGGTAGAACGGGGAGTGATACACTTTGTTATACAAGAGATATTGTTAGGTCTCGTTTGGTATAGTGTTTTAAAACATAATTTTTTCGATATGTAATGTTTTTAAAACTTAACATTTTCAAAATACAATTTTTTCTTATAAACACGTTTGATAAATTATTTTAAAATGTAATTTTTATAAACATTGTAAATTATAAATGGAATATAATTTTAAAATGCTCCAAATTAGAGCGTTCTAAAATATTATATATTTTTATAACGTTATATTTTAAAACAATGTATTAAAACATTATAAATAAAAAATATTATATTTTTTACCAATACTTTAGTCAAAACACTCTACGCTTAGAAAAACACACAAACGTTTATAAGACGTGAGTAATGATGGCTGCCGAGTATTCAGAACCGAGACTTTAATGCTGAAAACAATTTAAAAAAACACAATCGTTCTAGAGATAATAATTAATAAAGGATCTGTAAAATACCAATTAGTCTACCTCATCAGTGAGCAGGCAGGAAGACTAAAGAAAACCTATTGCATCATTTATCTTTTATCTTAATATCCACAACAATAAAAATATTAATGTATTATCGTTAGAGATGACAATTGGGTATTATTGATTAATTTAAATAAAACTATTATCTATTTAATATATTTAATGAGTAGTTTTGGATATTATTCAATAACACCTATTAACCTTAATAGTATTATTGAATAATAACTAATTCTATCTTGAGTATTATTCAGATAATACCATAATAAGAAACATTATTTATTGTTTTGAGTATTACTCACCTACTTATATTATGATTCATTAAATATAACATACACACATAAACCCACCCAAACACACACATGCCAAAAAAAAAAACAAAAAAACACAGAGAGCAAAAACACATATGCGCACACATGCACACACACACAATGATAATTTAATAACATAATATTCATAAATCATACTCCTCCCGTTTTCAAAATATTCTCTACTTTGACCCGGTACATCGTTTAAGAAAAAATAATTTACTGTATTATAAACATTGGTGAAATGTGTGATTTTCTTTAATGCCCTTGAGCATGTGACAATAATTAAAATATGTAAACAAGTAAAGGTAAAGTGGTAAAAATATTTTCTTAAAAGGGAAAGTTTTGTAAGAGAACAATTATTTAAGAACGGATGTAAAAGGAAATGTGGATGATAATTTGAAAACGGATGGAGTAATATTATCACCAACTTTTCAGATTTAATAAAAATTTGTGGGCCCAACTTTTAACAACGATCGAGATATTCTCCTAATTTTGATTTTTATCTTTTTTTACTCCTCAAATAAAAAGTGACATTTGCAATGCTACACTATTTTTATCATCTAATATATATATATATATATATATATATATATATATATATATATATATATATATGTTGAAGCAATGATTAGTTTTTCCATTATTTTTTCCTTTTGAAATTATGTAAAGTTGTCAAAATTAGTTTTCATAGTTGTGAGAAAGAAAATATACGTGTTTATTGATTTGATAATAATAAATGATTATGCAAAAGTAATAAAAAATAAAAAAAGTCAAATACCTTATTAAAAAATTAAATACTTATATTCATTATAATTAGAAATTATAAATAACAAACAAATATTCTTAATTCAAAAAATAATAATAAATGTGTTCATAATAATCAACAATTTTTATGATTACTTGTTTATATTTATGCTCCCGGCCTCCGTTCCTAAATTATCGTTCTCCTTTCCTTTTTCGTCAGTCCCAAAATAATTGTCCACTTTGAAACTTACCTTTTTAGAACATCACTTTTACCACTTTACCCTTACTTTTTCACTCTACTTTAATTATGGGCCACATATACATGGACATATATTAAAGAAAACTACACATTAAACAAATATAAATAATCAAGTCAATTACTTTTTCTTAAACTGTGCGCCGAGTCAACCAGGACGATTATTTAGGGACGGAGGGAGTATTAACTTTTAAATAAATATTAAAAAGTGGTCTAACTTAGTGGTAACAAGCTTTGATATTGAGCAACTTGATCCAAGTTCAAATTTTACTAACATCAAATTATGTATTTATGTATTATTATTTTTAAGTAAAGAGCATACAGTGGTGATGGTGGTGGCGATGGGCGGCAGTAGGTAATGGCGGTTGCCGGAGGTTGTTGGTGATGGCCGACGGAGGTTGCTGGTGGCGACGGGTGGTGGTGGTTGTCGGAGGTGGGTTGTGACATTGGTGGGAGGCGGTTGCCGGGGTGGCAGTATAGCCGGTTAATATTCATAATTATCTATTTTATTATTGGTCTCTAATGACTATTATCCATTAACACCCATTAATTTAATTGCATGTCAATTAATAACACCAATAAGTCTTTTATAATGAATATAATAGAAAACCCAATGGATGAGATAAATTTTTATCATCCCTAATTACAATATTATTAGATGGTAACACCGCCACGTCAGTAGTAACATCGTTGATAACAATACTTTTCTTAGAGCATTAGCAACTCAATAGTTGATTTGATGATATGCAGCCGTGAGTAATTAACATTCACAATTATATGTGATAATTTTTTTTTCATTTACATTAAAATGAACATCTCAAATACAAATGTGGATTTGATATTATGTGACATGCATCACACTACTAAAATGAAATTTGATAAAAAAAAAAAAAGAAAAGAAAAGAAAACAACAAATAGAAAGAGTTTTTTTTCTAAGAAAAAAGATGAATATAATGTATCACATCGAGTAGAATGTGAAAAATTGATATTTGTATCCATAATATAAATAAATCTGATTGATAAATCATATTCACACTATTCATCCACATTTACAATAGAGAGGTTTTTTTTTTCCTCAAAAACGATATAAATTCGAAGTAACATGTACTCCCTCCGTTCATAAATCATCGTCCTCCTTTCCTTTTTCATCTGTCCCAAAATAATTGTCCAGTTTGAAACTTACCTTTTTAGAACATCACTTTTACTACTTTACCCTTACTTTTTCACTCTACTTTAATTATGAGTCACATACACATGAGATTTAAAGGAAACTACACATTAAACCAATATAAATAATTAAAGTCAATTATTTTACTTAAACTATGCACCAAATCAATTAGGACGATTATTTAGGGACGGATGTAGTAATATTTTTCAAATTTTAACATTGGTGATGATGCTCTTATTTTTATAAATATCAAGCCGTTATAAATATCTAGACTAGAGACGATATTAATATTATACAGGATTGGGTCAAAGTAGACCTGCTTGGTATTCTTGACCTGCTTGGTATTCTCGTGTAATTCCACCGACACTACTGAATCCTATCTTTTTGCCAATTCCCATGTTTAGCCGTACAAATAAATTTAGGGAGGGAGAGAGTAACATTTATTAAAAACCATTTTATGTTAAAAATTGACATATTTTATAATGAAAAATGATATATTTTATGCTCCCTCTGTTCCTAATTTATTGTCCTGGTCGATCCTGGCGCATCTTTTAAGAAAACTTATTTGACTGGATTATTAATATTAGTTTAATGTATAGTTTCCATTAAAACCCATGTATATGTGGCCCATAATTAAAATATGATGAAAAAGTAAGGGTAAAGTGGTAAAAGTGATGTTCTAAAAATGTAACTTTCAAAGTGGACAATTATTTTGGGACGGACGAAAAAGAAAAGGAGAACGATAATTTAGGGACGAAGGGAGTATTAAAAACGGATATTTTTAATATTAAAAAGTGACACTTTTTATTTATACATGAGGAGGGTGATACTGTGATTTTTAAAAGTTGAAGGATTGCACTAAGATTAATGAATCATGACTTATTTAAAATAGATAGATCAGTCTGACAGATTGTAAGGGTAAATTAGGCAAAGCCTAATTTGTCTTGTTTTCACTTTCTTGGTCAAAGAAGGATTTTATTGTTGTTAATGATTTTTTAGGTGTTAGGATTTGGTTATGATACTTTTTGTTAGATTGATTTGAAAAATCTTTCAAAAGATTTAGGTAATGTATTTTTGGAAACTAAATCTTTGTAAAATAATTTAGTTATTCAAGATATCATAATAGGAAACATAATCTTTCTTAATATTGTTCTAATCTTTTTCCTAGTAGGAATTGGTTTCCTTGTGCCGTGTTCCTACAGGTTGATGGGCTATATATGCAGACGGAATTTCCTGGTTTCGAGTGTGCCGAGAGCTTGCAAGAAAGAGTCTATTCAGAGTGCTTGAAAGAGAGATTCAGTTTAGAGCCTGGTGTGTAGAGCTTGAGAGAGTAGATCGAACAACCATAAACTGAGAGTATTCTGCAAGCAGTTCCTTCATACAAGCGCATGCTGTTTTCGAAACTTCTGAGAAGACAGCCTTGTTCTTCCTGAAGTTCTGATTTGTGTGCTTCCTAGTTACTCGCTGTTTTGGAAGCTGCGTTTTGTTCTTTCTTCCCACGTTTGGTCTAGTGATTTATGTGGGTTTTTCAGTTCTCCAAAATTCTATATCTTGTGAGAATATTTGTTATTTGTTAAGTATAAAAACAGTGTTGATTTTAATATAAATTGTGTGGCCTTGAGGCTTGATCTACAAGTGTGATACTTGTAGATTGTTTTTTTTTTTTTTATTAATTCTTGTCTTTTAGATCTGCTAGAAACTGATTTTCTATAAACTTCCGCTGCTACTACTGTTTTTGCTATTAATTGTTGTTTTCATTGTGACTGCCATTGTTGCAACAATCACTGCAACATTGGCTATCACATTGACTCATATCGAGAATCTGTGGTGTCACGTTCTTTCAATTGGTATCAGAGCCTTCTCTTGATATCACTAAGAGTCGATTCTGTTTAAAGACGTGATGGATTCTCAGTATGAGAACGTGGTTCGCCCTCCTACTCTCACAAATGCTAATTATTCTATTTGGAAAGTCAAGATGCGCATCTTCATCAAATCCATTGATGAAAGAGCGTGGCTTGCTGTTTTAAATGGTTGGAGTCCTCCCAAAATTGTAGATTCGGATGGTGATGTTAAGATCACCAAAGAATTTGAATGGACCAATGATGATAGGAACACTGCTTCTTTTAACTCGAAAGCCTTGTCTGCAATTTATAAGGCCTTAGACGCCAATACTTTTAGGGTGATAGCAAATTATGAATCCGCCAAAAATGTGTGGGAGGCCCTTCAGACCTTATGTGAAGGACCTGCCAGTGTTCGTTCTTCTAAACTAAGAATGCTAACTACTCAGTTTGAAAACACTAGGATGCAAGAGTCTGAGGACATAATGACATATTATGGAAGACTTCTTGATTTATCCAATTCTGCTCTAGCTTTAGGAGATCCTATTACTAATGAGTGTCTTGTCAGCAAGATGATGAGAACTTTGCCTGAAAGGTTCAATGTCAAGATATGTGCAATTGAAGAAGCACATGATATTGACAAGATGAGTTTTGAAAGATTGGCTGGAATTCTTCAAAACTTTGAATTGAACCTAAACGATCAAATAAAACACAAAGGCAAAGGAGTCTCATCACCTTCCACACCCATTGTGAAAAATATTGCTATGCCTGCACCAATTGATCTCTCATGTGATTTGCTTGAAATTCAAAAAGACATTGATGAGTCTGATTTTGGAGAAGAATCAATTGCTCTATTGACTACTAAATTCAAAAAAAATTTGAAAAATAAAAGTCAAAATAGAACTCCATCATCAAGCTCGAAAAACAATTTCAAACCCGATTCTGGAAAATTTGTACCCAAAGAAAATTCTTTCCAAACTCCAGAAAAACCCTTCACAAATCCTTTTGCATCAAAGTCATCCTACAATGGTAAGAACATTGATTCTATCCAATGTGCAAACACATTAAGAAAGAAATGCTTGAATTTTTCAGCAACCTTGAGTGATAGTGATGGAGAAGATCCAGGTGATCTTATCACCTTGAATGTCGTTTATGATTCTCGATTCGAAAATACGGTTGGTTCGCCAATGTGTCACCCGATGTTGCAACATCGAGCAACATTGGGAGAAACATTGAGCGTAAACAGAACGATTTCTTCTGTTTTAATTCCACAGTTGCAGAAGATGATGGACACTCAGATTCAGATCTGCTGGAAGGGTACAAGGAGCTATACAAGGATTGGGAGAAGAGAGCTCACCAAGTTACACTACTTGGTAAGGCAAATGAACTGCTGAAAAAGGCGAATGAGGATCAAAAAGAATGCATAATAAGGCTGGAGAGTGTCCTAAGTAGAAAGGATGTGGAGATTGAGCAGTTAAAGGAGCAGCTTGCTCAAGCAAAAGAGACCCTGACCAAGTGGAATTCTAGCAAACAAAAGGTTGATGATCTGCTGAATTCTGGTAATTCATCAAGATCAGGTATTGGTTTTGTCCCTAAAGTGTTTTTGAAAGAAGGAGAAGGAACATCTGGAACCAAACAAACCGATGAAAGCTTTCCTGAAACCGTTTTTTGCGAAAAACCGAGAGTAAGAAGGAAAAATTATGTCTGTCACTTCTGTCATAAGCCTGGTCACATACAACCTTTTTGTTTTCTGAAAAAGGCCATGTATGAGAATGAAAAGAGGCAAGATTTCTTTGGAAAAGCTCATTGGCAGAATTGGATGAAGCAGCCAATGCGCCAGCCAATGCAGCAACATTGGCAGAAACATTGGAAGCCTCATTCAAAGACAAAACAAAAATTTTTCAAAAAACACCAACCCAAAATAGTTAAACAAAAGTGGGTTCCCAAAACTTGTGATGAAAAGTGTAGAGCCAAATATTGTGAGCCTTTTGATATCTGCCCTGGTGCTACCATGTCACATGAAGAAGAGTGTAATGTTACTTTCACTTCTTTAAAATCTCATGTTACTGGATCTTGGTATTTTGACAGTGGTTGTTCTAGACATATGACAGGTGCAGCTGAGAATTTGAAGGAATATGTGAGTATTAATGGTGGATCAGTGACATATGGTGGTGGTGCCAAAGGGAAAATTGTTGGCAAAGGAACATTGAACGTTGAAGGCCTTCCAAACCTCAAAAATGTTTACCATGTGGAAGGTCTTAAGACAAACCTGATCAGCATAAGTCAATTGTGTGATGAAGATCTTCAGGTAAGGTTTGACAAACATTCTTGTGAAGTTCTTGATCATAATAACAAATGTCTTCTCGACGGGTTTAAGATCGTCGATAAGCATTACTTGTTCAACAATACCCATTCGTGTCAAAAAGCAAGTCTTGATGTAACAGATCTCTGGCACCAGAAACTTGGTCACATGAGTTTTCGTAAGCTCGATGAGCTTGTGAAACATGATGCTGTTAAAGGATTACCAAATTTGGAAAGGAATTATTCAAAGGTATGTGGATCGTGTCAAAAAGGTAAACAAACTAAGGCTTCACATCTTCCCATAACACAATGCTCCACCTCTAGATGCCTGGAGATGATTCACACTGACCTTATGGGTCCCATTGAGGTAGAAAGCATAGGTAAGAAAAAGTATACCTTTGTTTGTGTAGATGACTTCTCTAGATATACTTGGGTGATATTTCTAAGAGAGAAATCTGAAACTTTTGAGGCTTTCAAAATTTGGTACACCCGTGTAATGAACTTGTATGATCTAAAACTCATTAGGATTAGATCAGATCATGGCACGGAATATGAAAATGCATCCTTTTCTAATTATTATGCCTCCAATGGTATTTCACATGAATTCTCTGCTCCCAAAACTCCACAACAAAATGGAGTGGCGGAGAGAAAGAACAGGACATTACAAGAAATGGCTAGGGTGATGTTACATTCAAAAAATTTGGCTAAAAGATTTTGGGCTGAAGCACTAAACACTGCTTGTCATATAGGAAATATGGTCTTCTTGAGACCAGGTAGCACAATGACACCTTACGAAATTTTTCTTGGGAAGAAACCTACCTTGAAATATTTTCATGTGTTTGGCTGTGTGTGTTATCTGCTCAATGATAGAGATCAACTTTCCAAGTTTGACTCTAAGAGTGATAAATGTGTTTTTATGGGATATTCCACAAATAGTCGAGCATATATAGTTTTTAATCTACGAACTAAGACTATTATGGAATCCATGGACATTGTTTTTGATGATTTAACTGGGCTTGGTCACAAAACTTCTGAGGAAGATGTTTCAGGGATTTTAGATTTTGGAGACTTTGATCCGAAACGTAAGCTGAATCCAGTATTTCAGCGCAGACAGTAGCCTCAGCAGATGCAGGTAGATCAGGTGAAAAAAATCCGAATGTTTCACCAAATGTGCTTCCGGATGTTGCAACATCGGAAGAAACATTGACCAAAGAACCGGCAGAAGACGAAGTTGCTGGAACTGATTCAAATCAGGAAAATGATCAGTACAGATTGACTGAACAGGAAATTGACATTCCAAGCAAGATTCAGAAAAACCATCCACTCACTCAAGTTATAGGTAATGTACAGGATGGTGTGTCTACAAGGAAGAAAGGTAAAGTGGATTACAAGAAACTTGCATGCATGTCCACACTTGAATTTGATGAAATACATGCTTCATGTTTTGTTTCCAATATTGAACCTAAAAATGTGCAAGAGGCTCTCAAAGATGAAAGTTGGATAAATGCCATGCAAGAGGAACTAGATCAATTCACAAAAAATGATGTTTGGTATCTAGTTCCCAGACCCACTTCAATAAATGTTATTGGAACTAAATGGATTTTCAAAAACAAAACGAATGAAGTGGGAGAAATAATAAGGAATAAAGCTAGATTGGTAGCTCAAGGGTATACACAGGTTGAGGGGATGGATTTTGATGAAACCTTTGCACCTGTAGCCCGCATTGAGTCTATTCGTCTGCTTCTGGCAATTGCTTGTTTCCTTGACATAACTCTTCAACAAATGGATGTGAAGAGTGCATTTTTAAATGGCATTCTTGAGGAAGAAGTGTTTGTGGAACAACCAAAAGGGTTTGAGGACCCCCATAAACCCAATCATGTGTTTAAATTGAAAAAGGTTTTGTATGGCCTCAAACAAGCTCCTAGAGCTTGGTATGGTAGGCTTACAGATCACCTTTTACAAAGTGGGTTTAAAAGGGGAGAGGTGGATAAAACACTTTTTATTCAAAAACAAGATAAACATATTTTGATTGCTCAAATTTATGTTGATGACATTGTGTTTGGATCCACCTCCAAATCCTTGGAAAAAGAGTTTGTGAATTGCATGACTTCCACATTTGAAATGAGCATGGTAGGGGAATTAACCTATTTCTTAGGAATTCAGATCAAACAATCACATGAAGGGATGTTCATTTCTCAAGCCAAGTATTCTCTTAACTTGGTGAAAAAATTTGATCTTGAGAATGGAAAACATAAGAAAACCCCTATGGGTACATCCAATAAACTTAACAGAGATGAAAAATCTGAAGGTGTTGATCCTACCTTGTATAGAAGTATGATAGGAAGTTTGCTGTATTTAACTGCCACCCGTCCAGATATCATGTACAGTGTGTGTTTGTGTGCAAGGTATCAAGCAAACCCCAAAGTTTCTCACCTGAAAGCTGTAAAAAGAATAATTCGATATGTTGGTGAGACCTTTGGCATGGGTTTGTGGTATACTAAGCATACAAACACCAATCTTGTTGGGTTTAGCGATGCTGACTGGGCTGGGAGTGTTGATGACATGAGAAGCACATCTGGAGGATGTTTTTATCTAGGAAACAATCTGATTTCTTGGTTTAGTAAGAAACAAAATTGTGTAGCTCTATCAACAGCTGAATCTGAGTATATAGCTGCTGGTAGTGGATGTACACAACTTTTGTGGATGAAACAAATGATCCAAGATTATGGTTTGCACAGTGATATCTTAACCATGTATTGTGACAACACAAGTGCAATAAGCATAGCTAAAAATCCTGTTCAACACTCAAGAACAAAGCACATAGATATAAGACACCATTTTATTAGAGACTTAGTTGAACAAGGCATTGTCTGCATTGAACATGTTGGTACAGAAAACCAATTGGCTGATATCTTTACTAAAAGTCTAGATTTTGAGAGATTCATAAATCTTAGGAAATCTCTCGGTATGTGTGCCATGTAATCCCTCACTTAAAAAAAAATATTTTAGGCATAGTGCATTGTTTTCTAGGGGGGCACACTAGATTAAATCTGTTTGTGTTAAGTACCTTTGTGCATGTGTGATGATTCATTCAAAAATTATTGTGATTCTATTGTTCAAATTCTCCTCACCATCTCCCAATAAAGTTATTGTTAAATTGAAAAACTTTCTGTTAAACCACAAAGGAAAGAGCTACCTTTCAAAATTTTTAGGATGCTGCAATTTGTCAATGTACTATGAAGTTTCGACTTACATGGGTTGATCTTGACTAAATTGACTCCTTTTAATTGACAAAGTGTGAAAGCTACCTAACGGAAAAGAGCTACCTTTGAACAAGGTTGTGACATCTTTCTTTTGGGACTATGAATTTTCGAATTTCATGGGTTGATCAATAAGTAAAGTTGCTACCCTTGGTAAATAGTGTGAAAGGTTCCTAGTGGTGATTGTCAAATTAGCTTGAAATAAAGTAAAGCTAGTTTCATAGGGAAATAAAGTACCTATGATGTTTATGGGAGTAGTTGAAAGAAAAATGAGGATTTGGACATAAAATCACAGTTTTTTTTTTGTGAATGTGATTTCCATTGTTGCAACATTGGGAACTGCAATCAGATGGTCTAGACATATCACTTGTGTGTGTTTGCATTCTTTCCTTTGTTTTTCTCTTTTGCATACTTTAGACATACTTTCTAGGTCATATAGTTATAGGGTATCAGCCTCCTTAGTTTCTGTCCTTCAAAATTAATGCCTGTTTTGCCTCTAGTTCTCAAAGTCATTATTTTATGTGGCTGTCTAAACTGCTGTGTGTTTTTCTTCATGATCAGAACTGGATTTATTGTCTGTGTTTGAATATCTTATGTGGTCTCAATCTTGGTTAAGTATGTTTTGTGTATTCCTGAAATACCTGATCAATTCAAAATGGTTTTTGAAATCAGATTGTGTATCTATGTCTCCTCATATCTCTCATGTTCATAATAGCAGACTCATATCTTAATTCTATCAGGTTGTTTAGCATGTGATTTTTTTGAATTTTGAGTTCCTGGCTTATGGGTTCGTCCTTTCACCTCCCATCATTAATATCCAACGACTAATTGAATTAGTGGCAGGTTTAGTGGAGCCTTCTTGCAGGGAATTACGTCATTGCTCACAGAATCTCCCCTCTCAACTCACCGGCGAATTTCTCAGGTCTTCGCCT
This sequence comes from Codonopsis lanceolata, assembly GCA_013146195.2. Classification (NCBI taxonomy): domain Eukaryota; kingdom Viridiplantae; phylum Streptophyta; class Magnoliopsida; order Asterales; family Campanulaceae; genus Codonopsis; species Codonopsis lanceolata. The sequence continues at coordinate 14,666,371 of CM028379.1, forward strand.
TCTCCAAAAATCGGTTCTCAGTTTTCCATCCTCCTGTGTTCTTCATCCTTTCGTCTTCACCTAATCTCAAATGGCTTCATCCTCAAAAAGCCCCAAATTGACAAAATCCAATGCTGCAACAATGAAAGCAACATTGAGCCCCAATCCATCCACCGATAATTTCTCAACAGCCATGGTTGTATTTCAACCGTTTCCTGAACCCCTCACGGTAATTCTTCCTGGTGAAAAAGGTAATGAAATTAATGTTGAAAACCGAGGTGATTTATCCGGCCTCCCCACAATTGGGAACCCTCGCACTCGCCGGTCAAAGCGGCAAAGAGGTATTCCGGCCAATTACGACGATCCCTCTGCTGCCGACATTCAAGCGGCAAAGAAGAACAAAGTAGGCGCAGGATTCTTCAAGGAATCAGTCCATCTTGAAAGTGACTCAGATGATGAGGATTTTATTCCTCCAACCGGCTCAATTCCCCCTGCTCGCGAGCCATCCTTGTCTCCAGTATCTCCTCCTCCTTCTCGCGTACAAGAGACTGCTCAGGATGATGACTATCCTATCCCGTCTCCTAGGGTTGTATTCCCTTCCGACTCCTCTCCTCCAAGAAGGACATCTTCTATGGCTGCAAGTTCTTCCTCTGATGATGAAGTTGCCCAGAATCTAGTCAGGTTGAGGCAGGCTTATGCATCTACCTCTGGTCCTTCTTGTACTCCTCAACCTCAGACCATGCCTAGTGATAACGGAACGACCGACCCAAGGATCTCCTAGGAAGGTATTAGGATGAATGACTCCGCGACCCAACGCCTTCGAGATGACGTGAACCTTGGAATTGTGAATGACGCCACAATTGGGATGACTCTCCAATTGATAAGTCAAATTTCAACTATAAACAACGAATCCACGATGTTTATAATCCGAGTTTCCAATCCAGGACACTCAAAGAAACAAGACAATTTTCTAACCAGAAAATCAACTCTCTTTTTATTAATCAAAATTCTCTCCCTAAAACAATGTTTAAGAATGCCTTTTTATAGGCTTACAAAATAAATCCTAATTCTTGTAGTACAAGAAAACTAATTAAAAGGAAACTCTAATTAAAAGGAAACTCTTAAATAAAGAAAACTCTAAATAAAAAGAAACTAAATCTCTTAATAATATCCTAACAGTAAAACAGGAAAATAAAACAAAAACGGCAGCCTCTTCTGGAGACCTTGCGGTCGCAAGGTTGTGGACCCCTTGCGGCCGCAAGCTTCACAGCTTCTCCGCATTTTTCTGACTTACCACTTTGACCCCCTGAAGTATCCAAACAGTCTTCTAAGCTTCCAAACTTGCCTACAAGTTGCCAAACTTAACCAATAGATCCCCGAAATCTTAGAAACACTTTTATGGCTTGTCAAGATCATATCATATTCCCCCTCTTCAAAAGGATTTGTCCTCAAATCCGCACATGGAACTCGACGATCCGCCTGTGAGACTAGATTCATCCAATCCGCCCATTGAGTCAAGAAGAAGTAGTCATCGATCATCCGTTTGATTAACCAAGAACAAGACAAATTTAAAGCTGCAAAATCAAACGGGTCTTCGTATACTTGTGATAACTTCAAGTTTTCTTGAACCGTTGTTAATTTCTTGTCAGTTTCTTCTTTTTCCGCCCTTTCTCGCTCTTCTTCCTCCTTCTCGATTTTCTCTTTCTCAATCCTTTCAATATTTTCTTTTTCAATTCTCTCTTTTTCAATCCTTTCTTTCTCAATATTTTCCTTTTCGATCCTTTCTGTTTCAATTTTCTCTTTGCCCTCCTTTTCAATTTTCCATGCACTCATGCTTGTTTGTAAAACCAATAAATCATCACGAACTTGAGTAGGTGTTAAAGGCACTAAAGAGATCTTCCTATTCTCATACATGAAATTGTATTTCTTTGTACCCATCAAATTGTAAGTTGCTCCTCGATCTGTTTGCCATGGTTTCCCAAGTAATAAGTGACCAGCCTCCATTGGTACTACATCACACATCACCGTATCGGAATACTTCCCTATTCAAAAAGTGACGAGGGTTTGTTGGGAGACATGCACTTGCCAATCGACATGTAGCCCTAGCAAATCATAAGGCTGCGGATGTGTAAAGATTGGTAGCCCCAACCTCTCAACCATGTAGAGCTAGCAAAATTAGAGATACTACCTCCATCAATAACCATACTACATGTCTTATTACTCACGAAACATCTAGTACGAAATATGTGTTTTCTCCAATCCTCAATCATGAACTTACTACCCACTAACTCTCGATAAAACTCCGTACAATCATCTATAGCCGATGGTTTAGGAAGTTCGGACATGATGATTATTTTGGTGATTCACTCCCTTGCGTGTATGCACTCAAAGTCACAAATTTTTTTTTTTTATAAGTAACAAATCCTAGAACAATTAGGATTTCAAAAATGAAAAACAACACGATTAAACAAGGATTGATGATCCAAGTTCAAGACAACTAGATGAATTAATAATTTTAAAAAAAATTAATTTTTTTTGATTGATATGAACAAGAACTGTCGCGAACGCATCGCGATGAACAGTGATCGGTGAACAAGAACTCCGTGAACAAGATAAATTCCGGCGATGAAGGATGCGTGATGAACGAAGGAATTGGTGAACAGTAATTTCGGATGAACAGTAAAAAAATTGTTTTTTTTTTTGATGAATGATAAACCCTAGGACAATTAGAGTTTAACAACAAGAACGATAATATGCAAAATTTAAGATAGAATGAAATTACCGTAACTAGGATTGCTCTGATACCAAATGATAACGAGATACGGACCCAATGATCTCCTAGGAAGGTATTAGGATGAATGACTCGCGACCAACGCCCGAGATGACGCGAACCTTGAATTGTGAATGACGCCACAATTGGGATGACTCTCCAAGCGATAAGTCGAATTTCAACTATAAACAACGAATCACGATGTTTATAATCCGAGCTTCCAATCCAGGACACTCAAATAAGAAACAATTTTCTAACCAGAAAATTACTCAACTTTTATTAATCTGAATTCTCTCCCCAAAACAATGTTTAAGAATGCCTTTTTATAGGCTTACAAAATAAATCATAATTCTTGTAGTACAAGAAAACTAATTAAAAGGAAACTCTAATTAAAAGGAAACTCTTAAATAAAGAAAACTCTAAATAAAAAGAAACTAAATCTCTTAATAATATCCTAACAAGAAACAGAAAATAAAACAAAAACGGCGAGCCTCTTACGGAGACCTTGCGGTCGCAAGGTTGGGACCCCTTGCGTCGCAAGCTTCACAGACTTCTCCGCATTTTCGACTTGCCACTTTGACCCCTGAGTATCCAAACAGTCTTCTAAGCTTCCAAACTTGCCTACAAGTTGCCAAACTTAACCAATAGATCCCCGAAATCTTAGAAACACTTTTATGGCTTGTCAAGATCATATCACCTAGTTAGCCAAGCTCTTCGGAATTCGATGATAGTTCTAATCAGAACTATGATGCGAAGAAGGGGACCCCTGAAGTCAGTGAAGATTCTGATGATGTTCTGCTGCTTCACCGAAGAAGCTACCTTTCGTTCAAATGTTGCACCCATTGTTGCAACATCCAAGAAATTACAACCATTGGGTACTCCCTTTTCCTCCAAATTCATATCTAAGGCTGCCTCTCGTCGCTATAATATCTCTAGGAACATTATAGATGAACGTAATGTTGTGGTTTCTGTGTTAGAATCATACAATCTCACTGCTTACTTCTCTGATCGAAAACTTGTGAACACAATCTCACTGGCTGCTCCGTATCTTAGGGAATTAATTCATGAATTTTATGCTAATATTGAGAAAAGGATTTGTAATCCTTGTGATTCCAGTTTTGAGAAAGTGTTTGTTCGAGGTAAATGGTACTCGTTTTCCCCATCCATCATAAATTCCATTCCTAGACACTCCTTCATCACGGAAATCTTGATTTTACTTTAGATCTTAATTCATGCGTGGTTGAATTGTCGGGTGGTAAATTTTCGGTGGCGGTAAGGGTACTCTCTTAGTACCTCCCAAGCTGTCTTCATTGTATGCCTTTTTGCATAAAATGCTGTGCCAATTGGTCTCCATCCAAAAACACCAATGTAATAACTGAAGAACATGCTAAAGTTCTTTACCTCCTTGGAACTAAAGGTCCATTTGATTTTGGGTTGTATGTGTTTAGGAAAGTCTCCTCCATGGCTGAAACAGGAGGAGACAAAAGGTCTCTGATTTTCCCCTCTCTCATATACAAAATATTGGTGTCTCAAGGCTACAAGCCATCTCCTTCTACACGTCTCTCACCTCTCCTTGAACCTCTCCAATTTTCTTCAAAACTTTTAAAAGGAGATAGGATAGTCAATTTGCCTCTACCTTCTGCTACTGATGCCCCCTTCATTGATCCCAGTTCTTCTCATGTTCCTGCTTCCCCTTCAGTCGCAGCTTCTCCTGCTATTCCTTCCATTGTTACTCCCATTGTTACAACATCTGGTGCAACATCCAGTTTGTTTGCTCATCCTACTGCTCCCATTTCTGTGTCATTTGTCAAAGACCAATTACAGATGATTCAGTCACAGCTCACTCTCATTTCTGCACACCAATCTTTTCTTACTTCCTTGGCTGCCCACTATTCTTCATGGTTAGCTAGGCATTCTGGTCAAATAGGGGGTGAGAATGAAGCTGCCAGAGTTAGTGATGCAAGAGTTAGTAGTGATGCAACTGATGGAAATGAAGCTGGGGGTCCTGAAGTGTCTGAAGTTGCAAGATCTCAAGCAGTTTCTGAAGCTGATAAAGCTCCTGAAAGCTGAAGCAGTTACTTCCTCTCTTGATGTGGTTCTGATTTGATGTAAACTTTGTGTTTGGTTAAGTTGGTTTCATGAATATTTCTGAACAATTGTTTCCATTTGGCTCTGTGATATTTGGATATTCTGGGATACATGTAATAAGTAGTTAGTTGTAATTTTTTCAATCATGACTCTCTTGGTATATTATTGATATTAGTTTCAGGGGGTGTTTTTTGTTAATGATAATCTTCTTGCAGGTCATATTTGGATTTGACCAAGAATGCTCAACAAAGGGGGTGATTGTAAGGGTAAATTAGGCAAAGCCTAATTTGTCTTGTTTTCACTTTCTTGGTCAAAGAAGGATTTTATTGTTGTTAATGATTTTTTAGGTGTTAGGATTTGGTTATGATACTTTTTGTTAGATTGATTTGAAAAATCTTTCAAAAGATTTAGGTAATGTATTTTTGGAAACTAAATCTTTGTAAAATAATTTAGTTATTCAAGATATCATAATAGGAAACATAATATTTCTTAATATTGTTCTAATCTCTTTCCTAGTAGGAATTGGTTTCCTTGTGCCGTGTTCCTACAGGTTGATGGGCTATATATGCGGGCACGGAATTTCAGTTTCGAGTGTCTTGAGAGCTTGCAAGAAAGAGTCTATTCGGAGTGCTTGAAAGAGAGATTCGGTTTAGAGCCCGGTGTGTAGAGCTTGAGAGAGTAGATCGAGCGCCATAAGCGAGAGTATTACGCAGCGAGTTCCTTCATACAAGCGCATCTTGTTTTCAAACTTCGAGAAGCGACCTTGTTCTTCCCGGAAGTTCGATTTGTGTGCTTCCTAGTTACATTTGTTTGGAAGGCGTTTTGTTCTTTCTTCCCACGTTTGGTCTAGTGATTTATGTGGGTTTTTCAGTTCTCCAAGATTCTATATCTTGTGAGAATATTTGTTATTTGTTAAGTATAAAAACATTGTTGATTTTAATATAAATTGTGTGGCGTTGAAGCTTGATCTACAAGTGTGATACTTGTAGATTGTTTTTTTTTTTTGATTAATTCTTGTCTTCTAGATGCGCTGGCGATTTTCTATAAACTTCAAATTTGCTACTCTTTTTTTGCTATTAATTGATGTTTTCATTGTGACTGCCATTGTTGCAACAATCACTGCAACATTGGCTATCACATTGACTCATATCGAGAATCTGTGGTGTCACGTTCTTTCACAGATTAAGATCCGTAAAACTATCTTATAGGAGATCATCTCATGATATTATGAACTCGATCTTTTTATATTCATACGAGCTTGAGCTTCTTATATTCATACGAACTTTAAAGCATCATCAATACTGCTATAAATTTAATCACATGTGTTGATAGTTGTTTAATATCTTTAATCATGTCATAATTTTCTATCTTCATTCATAATCATTTAAAACAGATCTTTCCAATGCAAATATGGATTTGATTTTATGTGGCACGCGTCTCATCACTAAAATAAAATTTGAAACAAAATATATAAAAGAAAATGAAACAACAAATAGAAAGAGTTTTTAAAAACATTAATGTTAACTGAAATGTATTCACATCCTCAAGTAGAATGTAAAAATTGACATTATTATCTATAATATGAAAAAATTTAGTCGACACGTCATATCCACACTCCTCATGCATCAACAGTTACATTGAAAATATTTTTTTCTTTCAAAAATAGTATAAATTATATGTAACATCTATTTTTTTTCACATTCATATTAGCACTAATCATGATGCTCTAATGGAGACACATTGTTTAAAGGCACCACTAGTGCTGATTTGATCACACGTGGGTTACACGTGACAATTTTACTGACTTCAATCATATTTAATTAAAAAACTACTTCTTTATTTCAACTTTTGATTTGATTTTGTGTGCCATGGGTCCTATTATTAAAATGAAATGTGATTTGAAAAATGAAAAAATAAAAGAAAATGAAACGACTAGTAGGAAGAGTTTTTAAGAAGAAAAATGTTTATTAAGATGTATTCACATTCTCAATTAAAATGCGAAAAATTGACAGTATTGTCGAGAATGTAAAAAAATTGGTTGACACTTCATATCAACTACTTTATCCATAGCTGCACTGCAATGAAGATTTATTTCTCTTCATAAAAATTGTAAATCCTATGTGATACTCAATTGTTTCCAAATATAATTTATTCATTAAAGAGGTTTTGTAAAGTACATTAATTAATTAGTAATAACAACCACACACGAATAGTAGCATAAGCTTAAGAAAACCAGTAGTCAGAGCATCACCATTGGTGTTTCTTAGCCAAATTCTTATTTATGTAAGAATCACCTATCCAATGGGAGGCAAAATTCTTAAGAAAATTCCCCAAACAAATTTAAACCAACCAAAATAAGAATTTTTGGTAGAGCAGAGAGAGACATCCGGTGCACAGAGTACGAGGTGCACCACTTTCTATTGGCACGTGTGTCTCACTCTCCTCCAATGCACGTGAAGCGCTAGCTCTGCAAACGTGGGACCCACCTATCGACCACCATATGTGTTTAAATTATTTTTTTCAATAGGACGAAGACCGAGGAAGAAGGGGAAGAAGAAGACTTATGAGAGAGGAGATGAAAGAATAAGGTGGAGGACATATTCTAATTAATTATCATTTTTGTATCTTGATGCAAAAATGAATTAGATAATATTTTATGCATCACGTTTCAAAAATTAATTCATCGCGGTACATAAAAGTTGATACCGTGGTGCAACTTGGATTATGTGTATGCATTGCGGTTCAAAAATTAATTCATTGCGGTACATAAAAATTGGTACTGCAATACAATTAGACTAGGAGATTAAACTATTGAACCACGGTGTAAAAATTAATGCAATAAAATTGATGAATCGCGGTGCACTAGGACTAGACAATTAAACTATTAAACCGCGGTATAATTAGGCTAGACAATTTTTTTTATTTTTTTAGGAAACAGAGGCGGCACCCTGCGAGATTTTATTAATAAAAATGTAAATGATAAATTTGAAGGAGACCACCAGCCTTGCCCTTATAAATGGGAGGACGGAAGAACATAACGTCTTAAATGAAATAGCTAATAAAGAAAAAACTAATTAGAAAAGATATAAAAATACATCGAAAAGCTAAGAAATCGTAACATAGGGCGTGTCAGCTTTATCAAGAATGGCTAGACCCAGAACCCGGCTAGGAAGAGCTGCCATGGAAGAGAAGAAACTATCTTGGCCTGCATCACAACCAAAATTGGCCAAGGCATCAGCCACTGAATTAGCTTCCCTGAAATAGTGGGAAATGTTAATATCCATAGAGGAAACAATTTTCGAAATAGCCTGGGCCAAATATCTGCAGTGCCAAGGAAAAGAAGCCGATCCAATGAGGCAGTCATAAAGAACCTTAGAATCCACCTCCAAAAATAGCCAATTTCACATCATTATCGTGAATCGTCCATACCACTAAGGAGAGCTTGACATTCGGCTGAAAAAAGACTAGACAATTAAACTATTGAATCGCAGTCCAAAAATTAATACAATAAAATTAATGAATCGCGGTTGAATAGTCAATGCACCGCGATTCATTTTTATAGCGCACCAATATTCCTGACAATATATGTATAAATAGGGTCTTGGAGGCAAAATGTATTAACACAAGCAAACAATTTTGCTGCTTTTTTTCCTCTAAATCACTAAACCCTCCGTTGCCTTCAGCAAGTTGAAGCTTTTTGCGAACCAAGGCCATACTGACTGATGCCTAGATTTCGATAGAGCCAATTTAAATTCAAATTCAAACAAAGTCTAATTTAGGCATCCCATTGATTGACTGTGTATTAATTGTAAATTGATTAGGAATTATTTTATTTCCTTCTGTAAATGTTTTCCTTGATTATTTCTTTCAAGATATTGTGAATATTAAGGAATCAATGTGAATGAAGACTGTAAATTGGTTTTTCTCAACAAAACTTTGTGTTTGTCTCTGTGAGAGCATCCACAATAGTTACACCCTAAAACAACCTTTATATAACCCCCTAAACCTTTTTAGAGGCCCTTTAAAAAAATTTCAACTCCAATGAGCACCCTCTATATAACCCTTTGAATTTGTGACATCTTAATTAACAAACCTAATTACCAATATATTTCTATTTTTTATTTTTTTATTTTCCTACCGCAATTGAAATAAAATATTTATACTTTTAAATTTTATATTTTATGAAAAATATATTATATGTTTTGATTATATCAATTATTTTTATTTAAAGAAAGTCTTGTCACACTTTTTAATATTATCAATATACCCATAATTTTAAGTTATAAATAACAAAAAAAGGGAAATAATAGTGCAAAAAATACACTAAATTAATTGAAAAAGAAAATAGAAAAAATGGAAAGCATACCATCGTCAAAGTGATGATGTGAGTTGGGTTGTTAATTCATAGGCTCTCCACTTTAGCACATCAAAATTTTGGCCAAAAACTGGATGTTCTGATCAAGCCAAAAAAAAATCAGTTTTTACCGTCTTCTTTAAATTTTGGAACAAATTTTTTGAAAAGAAACAAATACTAAGAATAAGACCAATGGAGAAGGAGATAGGTGGAGGAGAGAGAAGAAAGAGATGAATGGAGGTCGGCTAATACTCACCCAATAAGTTGGGGGAGATTTAGCTTTTTTTAGGGATAGGGTGATTGATAGGGTGTCCATTGTGATGATTAAGTGTGGTAAAAAACCCTAAAAAGAGTTTTAGGGTGTTAATAAAGGGAACCATTGTGGATGCTCTGAGTCTGTAGTGCTTCCTTCTTAATTGTGTACTACTCTGTCTTCTATCACTTTATTTCATTTTTCAATGAGTGACCCTAAATGCAACACCATTTAATGTATAAAATGACCTAAATATCCCTTTTAACATTTAATAGATAATCACTTTTTGTACACACTAGCGGATGTTTTATAAAACAACCGCTACACACTTGCGAATGTTTTATAAAACATCCGTTAGTTTGTAGCGGTTGTTTTGTCCGAAATCGAAAAAAAATGCAAATCAACAGTTTTTTGTTCGTAATTGAAAAGAAAAAAAAATGAATCAAAATCAATTTAATTCAAATGCAATATCATATGAATTAACAATGGAAATCGAATCAACAATGAAACGTAATCAAAATTACATGAAGGGGGAAGGAAGGAGGAGGTAGTATAGTTTAAATGTGAAGAGGGGTAACAAAGTAATTTTACCTTTTAAATAATGTTACGCTTAAGAATTTTGGTGTTAAGTTTAGGTGTTCCGAATATGATATCAGAGCACAATGAGATCATGGGAGACTCTGAAATCATCAAAAACTTTTGGAGTAGTAGACCCAAACCAAACTGACATGCCTTCAAATCCTTGTTCGACCTCTCTTCACATTTTTTTCAATATCCTGTCATTCGTGTCTCATTGTCATTAGTTGGATATTTAATTATTGAGTTATTATATTTTTTAATTAAATTATTTTAATTAATTATTTATTTTGATTTTCTTGATATTTACTTTGATTAATTATTATTGTTTCATCTTTTATAAAAATGTTATTTTGGATATTATGCTTTAATTGGTTTTTAGGGTTTTATGTGAATTGTTGACTCCCATAGGTTCTAGATTTGGTTGAGTCATCTTCTGATTCTATTGAACATTGGCTAATAGGTCTGCGTACCCATTAGTGTGGCAACTGTCTTAGAATCAAGGTTGTTTAGAACTGTTTAGTGTTAGTTAAGGCGCGTTCAAGCAGGTTTCAACAGCAGACTTGGAAGAACAGCAGACTTTGAAGTCTGCTCAAAAGCAAAAAATCAAGATTAGCCAAAACATGGAGTTATGTCTCATAAAGTCTTATCTAGATATTTTTCAAATATCTAGTCAAAATATCTTCATCGGATTTCACTCAAAAGAAGTCAACTCTTCATACTGACAACTGTCCAGATTGTGTCCTGAAACATGAAGTCTAAAGACATTACCCCTTTTGACTAAGAAGACTTTCACAGCTGCAACGCCTGCAACCTGAAATCTTACTCTATTTGGGAATGTCTTCTCTGCACACACTGCATCTCTGATGACTGTGCCTCTTACATCTTCCAAAGCGCCGAATTGCATTCAATGCAATAGAACGTTGGACACAGTTCTCTCTGCCTCAGTCCAACGGTCCAAAAGGTCTCTCTGGTATTTATTCAAGCTTTGAAGATCTGAAAATACAACTCTTGCGCATTAATAATTTCAAGCTTCATCTTCAAGCATTCAAGAGATCAAAAGGACAAGAACTAACACTTCACCAAACTTCCTGAAGCTGCAAATCTGTCCGTCTTTAATTTGTTTCAGCTTCATCTAGTTTGTCTTTAAAACTGTTCTATACTTCAGCACGTGTGAGAACAATTAATCCTTGATTGTTCCTCCCACCTTTATACACTTGGTTGAAAACTCATTTTGTACACGATCCATTAGAGATCTTTCTTATAAACCTAGTGGATAAACAAGTGCACTTTTAAAATCCAAAGCTAACCACTTTGGTAGTGGACGTAGTACTATTCACAGTACGAACCACTTCTAAACTCTGTGTTCTGTCTGATCTGTTTCTACATTTCTATTAACTGCTTATACTTAACCACTTCTGTATCTGTGCTACTTAAGCAGAATTCTAGTCAGTTCAGAACCTCTTCAGTTTCCGCTGCATTAACACTTCTAGTTAAATTCTTTTAAGAAATCATTAAGAAGTGTTTGAAAAAGTTTTTATAAAAACACAACTAGGCTATTCAACCCCCCCTTCTAGCCTAGATTGAGCCTATTTCGGGACCAACAATTGGTATCAGAGCTGAATTCTTCGAAAATTCATTTTTCTAAGATTAACCTCTTGTGAATAGATCCTATGGCTAACTACATGCTGCCTACTTCGAATACCAGCCACGTCCCAATATTGGACGAAGGCCACTTCGAAGTCTGGAAAGATAAAGTTATGAGATACATGAACTCTATTAACAACCGTTTGTGGCAATGTGTTCTAACAGGTCCTCATGTTCCAATGAAGCCCAACCTACTTGCCGAAGTAGCCAATGGACCTCACGAGATACCTAAATCCATGAATGAATGGACAGACGAAGAAAGGAGGCTCGTTGAACTCGACAGCAAAGCTATACACATTATATCCAGCTCTGTCGACACAAGCACATATCAACAAATCATCAGATGCAAAACTACTAAGGAAATGTGGGAAGCCTTGGTGGAATATCTTGAAGGAGATCTGCCCACTAGAGACAACAGAAAGTATAACTACATTCAACAATTCGATTCCTTTAGAAAGGATCCTAAGGAGACTCTACGACAAGCCTACGACAGATTTTGTGAGGTAGTAAATAATTGTTATTCCTTAGGAAAAGAATATAGTGTTGAGGAAGTAAATATGAGATTTTTAGCTTCTCTAGGAAGTTTGTGGCATGTTAAAACCACTGCTATAAAAGAGTCCAAAGACTTGAACTCCATGTACCTCAGAAGTTTGTATGCGAGTTTAACAAGCTTGACAAACATTTTAAACTTCCTTCCTTTTCTGCTATCTCTCAGGAAATTACTGCCCAAGAAAATAAACCATCTACTTCTTCAAATGAGAATGAAATTCTCTCTAATGAGCAATTTTCCATGTTCGTTAAGAAGTTTCAAAAGTTCTCAAAATTTAACAAAAAGAAGGAAGCAAACCAGCAGACTTTCAGAAAGTCTGCTGAAAGCTCACAAAACAATGATTTAGTTTGCCACAACTGCAGGAAGCCTGGTCACTTTGCTTCTAAATGTCCTAAGCCAAAATATGAAGCCTATAAAAGGAGGCCATCTAAATCATTTTCTAAACATAGACGTCTACTGGCTGAGGACTTAGAAGAAAACCATGTATCTACTTGGTTTGAATCTGGTTCTAATGAGGATGATAGTGATGACTCACCTGAGCAGGCACATATTTGCCTCGTTGCTCTAGAGTCACCTCCCACCTATGACTCAGATAGTGAAGTTAAATACTCTCATTTTCAAGCTAACATTGAACAATCTTCTGAAGAGCCTTCAAAAGAAGAAATCCTCAAGGATGCTCAAGACATGCTAGAGGAATTCAATGAATTTAGAAAGACCTATGTTAAGTTAGCTAAAAGTCATGAGAAGTCAACCGAGAAATCCATGCCGGAAGCCGAGTTAAAAACTCTCCATGGAGTCCAGCGGGGAAAGTATCAAGTTAAAAGAAGAGAACAAATTTCTCAATGAAAAGGTTGCCTGCCGTATTGATTATGCCAAAGAGATATCTGCTGAGAAAGATGAGTTGCAAAAGACCATCAACTCATGGAATAACTCAACGGCAGTGTTTGATCAAATTCTAGGAGATCAGAAGCCCTCGACAGATAAAACTGGGCTAGGATTCTCTGAAAGCACTTCTGGCGCAACCTCTGAACAGGAAAAAGAACATTTTACAGTGAATAATAATATTCCTGCACAATATCAGAAGCCTAACGAGGGTAAAGAAGGAATTGGTTATACTGCTACTCCGTATAAATACCCTAAGGTTCAAATTATCAAGAACAGTGACGCTTTAAAAGCAAAGCAATCATCTGCTGGAGCGAAATCTGCTAAAGGTAGTGTAGACTCTCAACGGCCCTCCACCAAAGACCTCTGCGGAAAGCAAAGGCCGCTTTCAAGGCCCTCAAAAGTCCGCTCAAACCTATCGATTCATCAACAAGATTACCGATGGTGCCTGCTACATAATGTTGATACCAAGCTTAAAGGTAAAATGTATGAGGTATCGAAGTCTACTACCAGCAAGTATACTTTTGCCAAAGCAAAGACTGCTGAGTACAGACTCAAGAAACCTCACACAGATGCCCCTAAGCTTGCTGTTAACAAGACTACTAAATCAAAAGTTGCTGTTAAGAAAAATGTTCAAAAGTCGCTCAACACCCAAAGATGATCAAACGTACTTTTGTAATTTCCATCACCGTACCTTTTGCAAATGTTTAGGCCACTTGGTCCATGAATGTCGAAATCCATCATGAAGCCTGCTGGATCCCCTATTCCAAAAGTCAAGCAAGTATGGGTTCCAAAAATACGCTAACCATGTGGACCCATAAGAAAAATAAAAGGGGACCATGATTTTCTTATCTCTACATCTCAGGTGTGCTTCATGGCTGCTTCAAGTTCAGAGAAGAAAGATGTATGATATCTATACAGTGGCTGATCAAGACATATGACCGGAGAATCTTGCCTTCTCTCTAACATCTCTGAAACAGAAGGCCCTCCAGTCATCTTTGGAGACAATGCTAAAGGAAAAACAATTGGCTACGGATCCATCATTCGAGGAAATCTCTCCATAGGAAAAGTCTCTCTAGTAGAAGGCTTGAAACATAACCTTCTCGAGTATTTCTCCGTGATAAAGGACTTATTTGTCGGCTTCTCCTTAAACAGATGTGATATCAAGGATCCAGCCTCGCTCAACCTTGTAATCGGACATAGACAAGGGAATGTCTATGTGATAGATTTGAATGCTTACAAGAAGTGTTAGTCTATGTCTTGGCAAACTCGCCAAGACAAAAGCTAGTTATGGCACAAAAGACTCACCATTTGAACTTCAAATATCTGGCCTAAGCTATCCAAAGAAGGTCTAGTAAAAGGATTGCCAAAGGTCTCTGCTGATCATGATCGTGCTTGTAAAGCTTGTCAACTGGGAAAGCTTTCAAAAACGTATTTCAAGAGCAAACCAGGACTCGCAAAATCGAGACCTCTGCAACTTCTCCACAAGGATCTCTTCGGACCAGTCACTACTATTAGCTATGGTGGTCACAGATACACGCTAGTAGTAGTGGATGATTATACAAGATATACTTGGACAGAGATGATGTCTTCTAAAGACCACACTTACGATCTTTTCACAGCCTTTGTTCGTAAGACCGCAAACGCAAAACTTGATGAAATCGCTGATGTTAGATCGCATAATGGTACCGAAGTTCACAAATAATGGAATAGCAAAGTACCGTGATGATCATGTCATTGGTCACAATTTCTCTCAAGCAAGAAGGACACCACGTTGTAATGGTGTAGCGTAAAGGAGAAACGTAACACTTATCAAAGCCGCTAAAACTATGCTTGCCGGGCAAAGCTACCCAAACATTTTCAAGCGTGCCGCCAACACGCCTTTTGCTTCACTCAAAACCGATCTTTGATCAACAAATTTCACGGTAAAACACCCTATGAACTTTGGAGAGGTAAAGCCCCAAACATTGGATTTTTAAAAATCTTCGGCTGCAAGTGTTTCGTAGTCTACAATGGTCACTCTTGTTCCAAAAAGGAAGAAACGCAGACTTCGCAGGAAGTCTGTGGTTTCAACACTTTCGTCTCCACCTTCACTTACCCTAGACACCATTCCTTCTCCACCTTCTTCTCCCGAACCTATCTCTGCTGTCCTTCCTGACTCCTCTTTAGCCATCATTCCTGCTCCCGCAACCTCTTCTCCTTCCTTCTCTATGCCAGAAAACTTCTCCTCTCTTGATCCTCACCTATCCACTCTTCTCTACCATACAACTTTTCTACCAGAAATCTTTCCTCCTATCTCCCAGTACATCACCCCCATTTCAATCTTTGCTGATTTATATCAGCTTCATTTCCTTCTATCTCTTATGCTACTCATTCTTTTCTCTTTAATCTCACCTCCATTTTTGATCTTCTCTACCCTTCTGTCTCCCCTCCAAATTTCATACTTCTACCTGACTATCCTTTTCCCTCATATCTTCTAGAAGCCTCTTCTTCCTCTTCTACTTCTTCCCATGTTCGTAGCTCAGCCACTGACATTGAAATTGATTCTAAACCCTCTTCTCCTCTAACCACAGCCTCTGCTGCTCAACAACCTGCTTCATCTTCCTCCTCTCCTACCTTTGCTTCTACTCCTACTAATACCCACATCTCAGTAAACCTCAACCCTTCTTTCCTCCCTTCAAACACTGCTGACCCTGCTCTTCTCGACCTCATTCGCACCAATAATGCCAACCTGGAATGGCTCAACAGCACAGTATCCTCCATGGACCAGCAGATCGAAGTACTAAGCTATGGCTTAGCCACTCATGCTACAATATTCGATATTGGAAAGATTGTTGATCAGCTGGTGAACGATACCGCTCAAGCCTTCACCACTCATCGGTTTCTCGTTCAAGACCAGCAGACGTCTCTGATGGGTATGCTACACTCTCAGCAGATCAGCATTCGCGCCCTTTTTGACGAGCTCAAGACCGACTTGGCGCGAGCTATCATCGATAGACGTGAGGTTGCTGACTTCACTGCTGTTCGCCATGTCGAACGTGCCAATGAGAGAGCTGCTGCTGCAGAACAGCTTAGGGTTGCTGCCATCAGGGAGGAGAGAGCTATGCATTTTTAGAATCAAGCTCTCATTGAAGAACAGAACAGACTAAGAGAGCGCCTCAACGATAGAATCAGGATCTGGGTTGGTGACTACTTAGAACGTCAACGCACCCAACCACATCTATTCTGAACATGTTGGTATTCTGTTCTATATTTCTTTTTAAAACTTTGCTGATTGAAAAACTTATGCTGTTAAACAGCCTGTTTAATAACAGATGACTTATTTTTCTTTTAAGTTTAAATTGTTCTATCTTATCATGATCTGGTCTATTTAAACTTCGCGTTTAAATCTTTTCATTTCATATGCTTACTTCTGAAAATTTAAACTCTGCTCTACTTTGTACTTGATATTCATGTTTTTATCTTGTAAGTACTTAGTCTAGCATCTCTATACTAAGACTTCTGCTCTGAGAGGCATGTCTGCTCTTCTTAATAAAAATCTTTAAGACATGTTATTATCTCATTGCATGATTCAAAGTCTGCTAGTAGCTGAGATGATGACATCAACCAAATAGGAGGAGATTGTTGACTCCCATAGGTTCTAGATTTGGTTGAGTCATCTTCTGATTCTATTGAACAATGGCTAATAGGTCTGCGTACCGATTAGTGTGACAATTGTCTTAGAATCAAGGTTGTTTAGAACTGTTTAGTGTTAGTTAAGGCGCGTTCAAGCAGGTTTCAACAGCAGACTTGGAAGAATAGCAGACTTTGAAGTCTGCTCAAAAGCAAAAAATCAAGATTAGCCAAAACATGGAGTTATGTCTCATAAAGTCTTATCTAGATATTTTTCAAATATCTAGTCAAAATATCTTCATCGGATTTCACTCGAAAGAAGTCAACTCTTCATATTGACAACTGTCCAGACTGTCTCCTGAAACATGAAGTCTGAAGACATTACCCCTTTTGACTAAGAAGACTTTCACAACTGCAACGCCTGCAACCTGAAACCTTACTCTATTTGGGAATGTCTTCTCTGCACACACTACATATCTGATGATTGTGCCTCTTACATCTTCCTAAAGCGCCGAATTGCATTCAATGCAATAGAACGTTGGACACAGTTCTCTCTGCCTCAGTCCAACGGTCCAAAAGGTCTCTCTGGTATTTATTCAAGCTTTGAAGATCTGAAAGTACAACTCTTGTGCATTAATACTTTCAAGCTTCATCTTCAAGCATTCAAGAGATCAAAAGGACAAGAACTAACACTTCACCAAACTTCCTGAAGCTGCAGATCTGCCCGTCTTTAATTTGTTTCAGCTTCATCTAGTTTGTCTTTAAAACTGTTCTTTACTTCAGCACGTTTGAGAACAATTAATCCTTGATTGTTCCTCCCACCTTTATACACTTGGTTGAAAACTCATTTTGTACACGATCCATTAGAGATCTTTCTTATAAACCTAGTGGATAAACAAGTGCACTTTTAAAATCCAAAGCTAACCACTTTGGTAGTGGACGTAGTACTATTCACAGAACGAACCACTTCTAAACTCTGTGTTCTGTCTGATCTGTTTCTACATTTCTATTAACTGCTTATACTTAACCACTTCTGTATATGTGCTACTTAAGCAGAATTCTAGTCAGTTCAGAACCTCTTCAGTTTCCGCTGCATTAATACTTCTAGTTAAATTCTTTTAAGAAATCATTAAGAAGTGTTTGAAAAAGTTTTTATAAAAACACAACTAGGCTATTCAACCCCCCTTCTAGCCTAGATTGAGCCTATTTTGGGACCAACATGAATTATTATACTAGTAGGATTATGTGTTCTTGGAACACAAGTCATAGGTGTCGTTTGTGTTGCTCTATGAGAGACATGGCTGACCTAAATTATTTATGGTAAGGAATCCTACACTCTTGGTAACTTTATATAAGGTAAGATTTAAAGTCCTTGTTTACTGAACTAACGTACTAATCTTTTATGGTAAGTGATTTTCATATTCTACAAGGTTTTTAGGTCAAGGATGCAAGTATAAATAAGAGGATACAAGGCTATGAA
The DNA here is from genome assembly GCA_013146195.2 of Codonopsis lanceolata. Classification (NCBI taxonomy): domain Eukaryota; kingdom Viridiplantae; phylum Streptophyta; class Magnoliopsida; order Asterales; family Campanulaceae; genus Codonopsis; species Codonopsis lanceolata. Next base: position 14,684,562 of record CM028379.1, read on the forward strand.
AATTAAGAAACGTAGCTTAGCATATACTATACACAGATTGATAAAAGAGAGAAGAGATCATAGAAACCGTGGCTGTCCTGACCTGAATGTATTTTTGAATGAAGCTACATCGAAGCCTTCATTCATTCTGTCTAGAACAGTTTTTTGTTAACATTTCCTACCCTTTGTTAAAAGCTTTTGAGCGTACATCAGTTTAGGTAGTCTGAGGTGTTAGGATTATTCAAAGTCATATCTACTTCTTATAGAGTTTTTACATAAATTCCACTTTGATAGTCATTCGTTGTAATACGCTTAAACCATTTTACTAGTGGAATATTTTTAAGTCATGAGGCTCGATCAATATGTTGATTTTACAGATTTTAAGGTATCTCTTGTGTTCAATTTTCTTTCATTCATGTTTTGTTTATTTAAATTCGTAATATTGATATCTCAACAAAGTCTTCAATGAACTCTTCGTTGTAAGCTTCATTGACTAGATCATATATCAAAACAATTTTCTTTATTTTTGTTTATTTCATTATTCTGTTTATCTTTGCTTCAATCACTTTCTTACATCATCTTAATGCATAAAATTACCCAAACTAAGGTTCCCTCTTTACCTCTGTTCTACAAATGCACAAGCTGATCTTCACCTTTGTAATTGCAGAGAGTAATCTTCCACCAAAACACCTTGAAAATCAGTCCACTGTTAACCCTGCGTATGAATACTTTGTCCAGACGTCTAGTTTAGTCTTAGGCTAGATCAAGGCTACTGTCTCCTCCGATGTCCATCCATACGTAATTCCATGTAAAACATCTCTCGAAGCCTGGGAGTTGCTAGAAAAAGAGTTCAGAATCACTTCTACCATTCACCTTCAAAAACTTCAGGATGAATTTCATGACCTCTCCCATACCCCTGAAATGACAATCAAAGCCTACATACTTCATGCCAAGACCCTAGCAAATGCCCTTGCCAAGGTTGGAGATCCAATCTCTTCTCAACCTTAAAACGACATATTCTAGGCGGGTTAGGACCATCTTTTAAAGAATTTTTCACTGTCCAAAATTCTCAAACCTCTGTTTCCATTGAGGATTTGCAAGATATCCTCCCCAAGAAGAGACACTAGAACAAAAATACTCAACCACAAATAACCAAACCACTACAGCCCTTGTTGCCAACCGAGCCAACACAACACCTACACAAATACCACCTCCCTCTCAGACCAACCCGTCATCTCAAAATTCAAATCTAACCTCGAGTGGGGGTGACATTTTACCTATTCCTGGATTCTTTCCTCAGTTCTCAAACCAAATAAGGGGCAACAATTCTGGGTGAGGGAAAGGTAAGAAGTGGTGTAAAAATAATTTCGGTAGCGGGCATGGTCATGGTCACCCTTTATTTCCTCAACAACCTATTACTTTTAATCCCAATCATGTTTCTCTATCTCCATATTTCCCACCAAATCCCTTTATGAGCACAAACCTATGTAACACAAGTCAAATCTGTCGTCGCCCATGCCATGCCGCTTACATTTGTAACAATCACGGAAACAGTGCATACACTGCTCAGTATCAACCCATCCTGTCCCAGTAGTCTAGTTCGTTTCTCTATCTACCCATGTCCCAAAATCCATATCATGTGTCTACTCTGGTACAATCGCTCATGGTCCCGGTGTCTTATGTCCTAGATTCTGGTGAGACAAATCATATCACATCGTCTACCAATGGCATGTCATAATACACTCCGTACTCGGGTAAGGATTCGGTTACTATTGCCAATGGAGTTGGTTTGCCAATTACCCATATTGGGTGATCTCATTTTTCTCATCATGGTCGTAACTTTCGTTTGAATAATGTGTTGTGTGTTCCGTCTATGCATAAATCCTTGTTATCTATTAATCGTTTTTCTTTAAGATAACAATTGCTTTTTTGAACTTGATGCTTTTAGTTTCCGTTTGAAGGACAACAAGACGAAGTAGATCATTCTTTATGGGCATAGCTCACGAGGATTGTACCACTTGGCCTTTCCTCCTTCCTCCCTCAAAAGTCCTCTAGCGTTAATTGGTGAACGTGCTACGTCTTCAACCTGGCATGCTTGACTCGGTCATCCGTTGTCTCATGTGTTTGTTATGCTTATACATTGAACTTCTATTGAGCTCTTATTTATGACATTTTGAATTTCATTTATGTTTCCATATTTTGTATACTTTATGTGAATGGATAATTGATAATAGAAATAGTTCTTGAAGAAAGAACATTATTGGACCCTTATTTATACCCTTGTTTAAAAGGCCTAGTAAACTAAGTTATTTATGTTGTAGTACATGAAAGGAACCATGTTGAAAACCTGATAATATAGAACCGCTATGACTCTTATGGATAGATTGTTTTACAAATGTATTATGTTAACTATCAAGTTATTAATTTAGTAATTATGTGTGCCTTATGTTTCCAAGATTAACCATTAAAGGATTATCACTTTGACCAAGTGGGAGACTGTAAGATATATTTCTTGCAGGTTAACAAATTCTTTATATGGTCAATAGGTGAGAATCACAGTTGATTTGAAATTACTAAATTACAATAAATTTGGTTTGTAAAAGGGGTAAGTTTCCTAAATAAACTCTACCTTGATGGATAGATTAAAACCCTAACAGGAATTTGGTCATCTCTTTGCCTATAAAAGAGATGTAATACCCATCATATTAATATATTATGTTAAATCAACTCATTAGGGTTTTTTTAGGCCAAAAGAGAGACATCATATTCCATCTCTGCTTCTCTATTATAATGTCTGCAGATTTCAGATCAAGAGCAAGTTACTAGAAGCAACATGTCTTCATTAGGTATTTTAATTAAGAGTATTTTGTATGTTATTGTGATTATCATAAAGTTTTAAATCTAGCGTTTAAGATTAATAACTTACATTCCGTGTGAAGGACAACAAGACGAAGTAGATCATTCTTTCTGGGCATAGCTCGGGAGGATTGTACCACTTGGCCTTTCCTCCTTCTTCCCTCAAAAGTCCTATAGTGTTAATTGGTGAATGTGCTACATCTTCAACCTGGCATGCTCGACTCGGTTATCCGTTGTCTCATGTGTTTGAGACCTTGGTGAATAAAGTTTGTATTTCGCTTAGTAGTCCTGTTAAGAACAATGCTATGTGTCATGTATGCCCTCTAAGAAAATCGAGTCAACTTCTTTTTTATTTGAGTACTTTTAATTCTAGTCGGCCGTTAGACATGTTACACCTGGATGTATGGGGTCCTTCCCCTATAACTTCAGTTAGTGGTTTTCAATTTAATTTTTCTATTGTTGATGATTTTTCCCGTTTTGTGTGGTTATTTCCGCTTAAACACAAATCGGAGGTTTTATCAATTTTCTCTACCTTTAAATCACAAATTGAGAACCAGTTGTCTCGCAAAATTTCAGCCATTCACACCATTAAAACAATATGGCTGATGGCGGTGGAGAATTTGTAAATCGTAAATTTGCAAACTTTCTAAGTCAACATGGGATCCGACATCAACTCACTTGCCCTTATACACCCCAACAAAATGGGGTCGTAGAAAGGAAAATTTGTTACATAGTCGAAATGGGAGTATGTCTGTTATCTCAATCAAATGTGCCCCAAATTTTTTGGTTAGAAACCTTTTCCACAACAGCCTTTCTCATAAATCGTCTCCCAATGAAACATCTCAAGTATGTCTCACCATATCAAAAGTTGTTCAAACGAACGCTTGATTATCGTTTCTTGAAAACATTTTGGGTGGTTGTGTTTTCTATATTTGGTCCCATATAATTCGCACAAATTAATGACAAAATCACAACCTTGTGTGTTTTTGGGATATGATAACGTGCGCAAAGGCTATCGTTGCTTAGACAAATCAATAGGTCGAGTTTGTATGTCGAGACATGTCATTTTTGATGAACAGACTTTCCCATTTGCACCTGGCCCGAGCCAGCCGTCTCCTGGCCCATGCCAGCCAACTTTTCACATTACAACCGTCAGACTGCCCAACCAAGTGCAATCTGTTTTTCATCAGCCTAATATTAATGTTGCTGCCCCAACTATTGGTCCTGCTGCTATCGAGTTCGATACAAGCCTTGTTCAATCTGGGTCTCCTTTTGAAGAAAATGAGAGCAAGAAGATTGGACAACATTTTTTTTGATTGATTCTTGTATAGTAAATAAAGGTTACATATATACAACTCTTTGAGAGCCATCTAGATCCTAAAATAAGGGAAGGGATCAATACAAAAGATTACAAAGATTTACATAATAATAGGAGATATACACATTTATATGGGAGATATATCCCATGTATATCCCGTGTATATCCTACACTCCCCCTCAAGTTGGCGCATGTAAGTTACGAATGCCCAACTTGCCAACAAGAAAGCGAAAACGAGCTGCATCCAATAGCTTTGTAAACAGATCGGCAACTTGATTTTCGGTTGAGATTTTACACGGGAAAATGTCATGAGATTCAACGCGTTCGCGAACAAAATAGCAATCCATTTCTACGTGCTTTGTGCGCTCATGGAAGACTGGATTGTTAGCAATGTGCATTGCCGCCTGGTTATCACAATAAAGCGTAGTGGCATGAGGTTGTGGAGTTTCGATATCCTTGAGAAGTCAACGGAGCCATAATAGCTCACTAACTGTAGTAGCCATGGCGCGATATTCAGCTTCAGCAGATGATCGAGAGACCACAGATTGTTTCTTGGTACGCCAAGAAATAGGTGCACCACCAAGAGACATGAAATACCCCGTACAAGAGCGCCTAGTCATTGAGCAGCCACCCCAATCTGCGTCACAATAAGCCTCAAGAACTAAGCCACCATCAGTAGGCAGAAAAATTCCTTGTCCTGCAGTATTCTTGAGAAAACGAAGGATTCGGAAGGCAACAGTCATATGGCTGCGACGAGGATTAGAAATAAATTGGCTTAAAACATTAACTGAGTATTGTATGTCTGGCCGAGTCACAGTCAAGAAGATGAGGCGCCCAATAAGTCTATGAAATTGTGGAGCATCAACAAGTGGAGAGTCGTCTGTGGTACTGAGGTGCAAGTTTTGTTTCATGGGAAAATCACTAGGCCATCCACCTTGCAAACCACTTTCTTCCAAGATGTCTAGAGTGTACTTTCGTTGACTAAGCACAATTCCCTTCGATGATCTTGCAACTTCAATCCCCAAAAAATATTTGAGCGGCCCAAGATCCTTGATACTAAATTGGTTGTTCAAATATGTCTTTACTTCGGCAATCTTGGAAGAATTATTGCCTACTAATAGAACATCGTCCACATAGATAAGTGTTGCAACGTAGGTACTTTTAGACTTGAAAATAAAAAGGGAATGATCTGCCCGAGATTGATGGAACCCAATGTCAAGCAAGGCCCTTGTGAACTTATGGTACCAATTCTTGGAAGCTTGACGAAGCCCATAAAGGGACTTGCGTAGCTTGCAAACCCGTAAATCCCCATACTTAGCAAAACCTTGGGGCACCTTCATGTAGACTTCTTCGTGCAAATCACCATGTAGAAAAGAGTTGTTGACATCAAGTTGGTGGATGATCCAACCCTTTTTAACTGCCACGGCCAGTAAACTCCTCAAAGTTACCAACTTGGCCACGGGAGCAAACTTTTCGTGGTAGTCAATACCTTCCACTTGAGTGAATCCTTTTGCGACCAACCGAGCCTTGTATCGTTCGACATCTCCATTTGGTTTGTACTTTATCTTGTAGACCCATTTGAAGTCGATGGCTTTCTTTCCCGGAGGCAATGTTTCCAGTGTCCATGTCCCATTTTGTTCAAGGGCAAGGATCTCCTTTTTTCATTGCTTCCTTCAAATGTGCATCTTTTACTGCCTGATAATAATATTTAGGCTCATCACGTGAAGTGATAGCCGCCAAGAAAGCTTTATGATTAAGGGAAAAACGACCATAATTAACGAAATGTGCTAAGGGATATGCCTCTGAGGTTTCTAAATTGGGAGCAGGTGGCGAATGGTCCATGGAGCTAGGCAGGTTGATGACATAATCCTCAAGATGTTTGGGCTGCTTCTTGGCTCGATCACTACAGCGTGGTTCTGCATTTTGACTGTGCTCAGTTATCTGCCCAGTTGATTGCGCATTTGTTTCCTCAATCAACTGGCTGCCCAACCTCGCTGCTTATCCGATGCCCAAGCTTGTTCCGCTGTGGTTGTTCAACTGGCTGGACACCTGACACTTCGACCAAGATAATAGGTGAATGATTACCTTGTTCCTATGTACCATCAAACATGCTGAGTTCCTCCTCCCAATCAAGTTCTCGACGTGCAACTGAATCATCTACATTGGGTTTTGATGGCATGTTTTTGAACGGAAAAATATTTTTAATAAATTTCACATCGCGAGAGGTGTAAATCTGTTTGCTCTCAAGATCAAACATCCTATAACCCTTTTGAGAATGTGGGTACCCAACAAAAATGCATGGTCGTCCCCTAACATTAAACTTGTCTCCCCCTTTTTTATTATCTTTGGCATAAGCAAGACAACCGAAGGCACGAAGATGGTCATAGTTAGGCCTTTTACCAAATATGACTTCAAATGGAGTTTTATTTTGCAAAAGTTTTTGTGGGTAATCTATTTATAATGTAAGTCGCTGTCAAAACACATTCACCCCAAAATTTCTTTGGCAACCCAGCTTCAAAATGTAAGGCCCTAGCAACCTCTAAGATGTGCCTATGTTTTCGTTCCACCACCCCATTTTGTTGAGGTGTGTCAGTGCAAGAGGTTTCAAGTAACATGCCATGCTCATTGTAATATGCTATCATTTGTTGTGATTGAAATTCAAGACCATTATCACCCGAACCCTTTTTATTTACTTTCCAAATTGAGTTCGAATCATGTTGCAAAACATAGTCAAGTATTTAGACACCTCTGACTTATATTTCATGAGAAAAATCTAAACACCTCGACTAAAATCATCAACGATTGATAAAAAAATATCTTGCACCCGAAAAAGAAAGAGTTTTATACGCGCCCCAAATATCACAGTGAATTAAGTTAAAACAAGCTAATGACTGAATACTACTTATTGGAAAAGGAAGTCTTGTCAAATTTGCTTTAAAACAAGAATCACAATGTTTATCCTCCTTTATTTCATTACCAAAAATGCCACTAAAATAATCAGACCTTGAAGAAGCTGCATGACCTAGTCTTCGGTGCTAAGTACTTGAATCAACAATTGTTGTCAATGCCGTACCACCACTCTTAACTGGCTCCATGTAGTATAGACCATTGTGTCGCCTACCCATCCCAATCAGAGTCCTCGAAGCTAAGTCCTGCATAGCACAAAAATCTGGGAAGAAAATCAATGCACAATTTAAATCTTTCGTGAGTTTACTAACGAAAAGTAAATTGCACTTGAAATCTGGAATATTTAAGACATGATCGATTTTCAACCCATTTGGTAGATTAGTACTACCCACGCCCTTGACAGGTATAGCATCACCATTTGGTATTTTGATAGGCAAGGAATCCTTGGGATTTCGTCGGTTATGCAAAATAGTGGCATCACAAGTTATATGCTCACTTGCACCCGAGTCAATGATCCAAGATGTTGTATTATCCATCTTACCCACCATGTTTGCTGTTGGGGAATTTTCATCATTTGGCTGTTTGTTGAAGAATTCTACCAACTTGCTGAAATTTATTGTCGAAAGGTCTGGAATGGGGCTATCACTTGCGACGGCTAGATAGGCTGTCTTCTTGCCCTTGCCGTGACCATCCCCTCCTTTCCTTTTGTTGTTGTCGATACCCAACCAATTCATAACAATTTTCAACCGTGTGGTAATATTTCCCACAATGGGTACACTTCGGTTTCTCTCGCAGCCCATCTTTCTTTTCATCCTTGTTCGGCTTTTGCATCCCTTGTATCTGAAAAGCTGCTGCTTCAATGGATGGCCTCCCTGCCATTGTAATCTGTCGCTGCCTTTCATCCTTGGACACTAAATGGTATGCTACCCTCAATGACACCATCGGCTGCGTGCTAAGAATCTGGGTCCTGATTGTTCCAAAACTCTCATCTAATCCCATCAAAAACTCGTATAAGCATTCCTTTTCCCTCATCTCCACCAATTGCTTAGGCACTTCACACCTGCACCCGTTGCATTTACACTTCGATATGGGAGAAATAGAATTGATTTCGTCCCATAAACCCTTCAGCTTGGTGTAATAAGATGACACCAAGAGTTTCTCTTGTCGAGTTAGGGTTATCTCCCTTTTTAGTTTATAGGCTCTAGGTGCGCTTTGGATCCCAAAACGCTCACCAAGATCTTCCCACACTTCCTGTGCGGTAGTTGCATGTTTGACGCTACTCCGAATACCCTTTTCCATGGAACTATGCAACCACCCTTTTACCATGGCGTTGCATCTTTTCCATAACCCTAATTCGACTGCACCTTCTTTTGGGCACGAGATCATTCCATCTACGAACCTGAACTTACTCTTTGCGAATAGAGCATTACTCATTTCATCTACCCAATCCGCATAATTCCCATCATGTAGAAGATCGCTCACGAATACGATATTTGGACTGTCCGAGGCAAAAATGTGATAGGGCGACATCACATCGACCTTGGCTCCCCCTGAGGTTCCTTCTTCAGCCTTCTTTTCCTCAGAGATGGCCATGGTTTACTGATGCTGATTTTAAATAAAGAAAGAAAAAATTTGTGTGCGGAAGCGTTATCACATAACCTGCTCTGATACCATGAAGAAAACGAGAGCAAGAAGATTGGACAACATTTTTTTTTGATTGATTCTTGTATAGTAAATAAAGGTTACATATATACAACTCTATGAGAGCCATCTAGATCCTAAAATAAGGGAAGAGATCATTACACAAGATTACAAAGATTTACATAATAATAGGAGATATACACATTTATATGGGAGATATATCCCCGTGTATATCCTACACCTTCCGATGGCAATGATCTTGGTGAGCAGTACCACTCCACTTCTTTGTCTGGACAAATAGGACTTCAACTTGACTCATCCTCACTTCCAGCACATTTTATCATGCCCACTAGTCAGCAACTCACAAGACCTATTTTTACCAATAGCCCGGTCCCATGTTCACTCTCTACAACTCCATCAGACAGCTCGACCTCAATGCCTCCTCTAAAGTTCAAAAGCATCAATGATCTTGTGTTTACACACCCACTTCCAAGTGCTTTGGTCGTTGCCTCCATCTCATCTTTGGATTTCAAACCTTGAAATTTCAAACAAGCAGTACATCTTCCCCAATGGCAACAGGCCATGTCCGAAGAAATGGGGGCTCTTAACAAGAATGGAACGTGGTCGTTGGTACTGTTAAACCAAATTCGATTGGTTCAATCACACAAACGTGATGTCCTGCTTTCTCTCCAAATCTGTACCATGATTGATTGTAATCACTATAATTAAGTTGTTGATTGTAATCATTGTAATTAAGCTAGGACTGTTTTATAGTTTGATTAGGAATATCTTTTATTTTTGTTAACTCTTGTAACTCAAGCCATTGCTATATATATTGGTAAAAACCTTTCATGAGCAGGTATAGAGGAATTCTCCAATTAATCTTTTGTGTTCTCCAGCTTCTTTGTCTCCTCTTTAGTTTATTCTCTTATATGGTAGTAGAGCCACTTATGGCCATGGGAGATACATCAGTGATTTCGTATTCATATAGTGTGTGTCAACTATGTCATAGGTTTGGTCACCTTGCTCCAACCTGCTCAAACAGGATCAATTTCGCCTACTCGGTCCAATCTCCTTTTACCTATTCAAACAATTCTTTTCCAAACCAACCCCAAAACTCTTACCCACATCAGTCACCATCTCTCATGGTACCGGCTTCTTTTGTTTTGGATTCTGGCGCCACGAATCATATGACGTCTTCAACAGACAACATGGCTCAGTATTCACCCTATACAGGTACTAACTCTGTGACCATTGCCAATGGATCACAACTTCCTATCTCCCACGTCAGTAAATCCTTTCTTTCCAATGGCAAACATTTTTTCAGTTTAAATAATGTTTTGTGTGTACCGAATATGCACAAGTCCTTATTATCTATTCGTCGTTTTTCTTTAGACAATGATTGTTTTTTTGAACTTGATGGATTTGGTTTTCGTGTGAAGGACAACCAAACGAGGCGAACTATGCTTTCTGGCACTAGCTCGGGTGGCCTCTATCATTTGTCTTTCACATCCAATTCCGACTCAATCCCTTGGCTCTTATTGGTGAACGTGCTACTTCTTCCATCTGGCATGCTCGCCTTGGTCACCCTTCTACTCAAGTTTTTAGCAATCTAGTCAATAAATTCCGGATTCCGATTAGCGGTCCAGTAAAAGAAAATAAAATATGTCATGTTTGTCCATTAGGGAAATCATGTACATTGCCTTTCAGCTTTTGTACTTTTAATTCCAAAACACCTTTGGCTCTTCTTCATTTGGATGTTTGGGGTCCATCCCCCGTTATCTCAAATAGTGGTTATCGGTTTTACTTATCAATCGTTGATGATTTCTCTCGCTATGTGTGGTTTTTCCCGTTAATGCACAAATCTGATGTATTATCTGTCTTTTCTACCTTTAAAAGTCAAGTGGAGAATCAATTATCACGTAAGATATCTGCCATACATACTATTAAATCTATTCAAACTGATGAGGGTGGGGAATTTGTTAACAAACAGTTTGCCAATTTTTTGGTCCTATATGGGATTCGACACCAGTTAACTTCAAAATGGCGTGGTCAAGCGAAAGCATCGACATATTGTAGACACGGGTCTATGTTTATTGGCCCAATCCCACGTTCCTAAAAAATATTGGGTTGAAGCCTTTTCTACCGTGGTTTTTCTCATCAACCGAACTCCAATGCGTCAATTCCATTATATCTCTCCTTACTAAAAGTTGTTGAAACGTACCCCTGACTATCGGTTCTTGAAAACATTTGGGTGTATATGCTTCCCTCATTTGGTACCCTATAATGCTCATAAATTAATGCCCAAGTCTACTCCTTGTGTCTTCTTAGGATATGACCTACAAAGGAAAGGGTATCGGTGTCTTGATCGCACCACGGGACGAATCTATATCTCCATAAATGTTTTATTTGATGAGAATTATTTTCCCTTTGATACAATAGCTACAGGTCCTAGCATTGGCCCCTGCCATTCAAGAAACAATTAAGACTCATCCATGCATGTATCCAGCAAGCCATTTGCTTCTAACCCCATGGTCTCGTCCACTACTCCAGACCCTATTGTCCAACACACTAGCTCCCACCAACCAGCACAACCTGTTTCTCCATATGGTAGTCCACATGTGATTCCATCCTTTGCATTGGGCGATTCTACTTCCTCTTCATTAAGCAAATCTGCATCGGTGAACCATATGCCCAATACTCCTCTACCTGGGCCCAATTTGACTCCCTCAACTTCGGGTCCTTGCTCTCATGCACATGATGCAGTACTTGTGAGTCGACCATCTTTCACAAGCAGCCCCATTCCATTTCATCTGCCTACTGCGTCCACAAGCAGCGAGCCTTCTAGCAGCCCGACTTCAGAAACTCCTCCATTAAAATACAAAAGTATCAACGAGCTCGTATACGGTCGCCACCCAATGCCTGAAGCCTTGCTCGCTGCTGATTTTAATTTTGTGGATTTCGAACCACGGACACTTAAACAGGCGGCACCTATACCTCACTGGCAACAAGCAATGGCTGAAGAATTAACCGCTTTTCACAAAAATTCAGCATGGCTTTTAGTTCCTCGGACCTCACATATGAACGTTGTGGGCAGCAAATGGGTGTTTAAAGTCAAACATCGGGCTGATGGGTCAGTTGAACGACATAAGGCTCGCCTTGTTGCTCAAGGGTATACACAAGAAGAAGGTGTCGACTACACTGAAACGTTCAGCCCAGTCGTTAAGCCACCGACCATCCGGACCATCCTTGCTTTGGCTCAATCACGCTCATGGGATATTCAACAACTTGATGTCCGGAATGCCTTCCTCAATGGTGTTCTTAATGAGGAAGTGTGCATGTTCCAACCTCCTGGGTTCGTTGACCCTCGCTTTCCTAATCATGTGTGTTGCTTGCACCGGGCAATTTATGGCCTCAAACAATCGCCTCGTGCATGGTTCCAGCGCCTTCATGATTTTCTTCTCAGCCTCGGCTTCTTCAATAGCAAATCAGACAGCTCTCTCTTCATTCGTCATGTTGGATCCTCCACCATTGCCATCCTTATTTACGTTGATGACATTATCGTTACTGGTGCCTCACCTATCGAGGTCGTAGATGTCATTAATTGCATTTGTGCCACGTTTGATAGTAGAAAACTTGGTCCACTTGGCTTTTTCCTTGGAATAGAGGCGACCCGATGTGCGACAACTCTCTCTCTCAATCAAGCACGTTATGCCTCTGATCTCCTGCATAAGTTTCAAATGGCTAATTGCAAACCAGTCTCCACCCCGTTCTTGCCCGGGTCTCATCTCTATGCTACTGGTGGTGACCTCATTACTGATGCTCAACTTTATCGTAGTGTGGTAGGGGGTCTTCAGTACCTCACCCTTACGCGTCTTGATCTCTCATTCGCTGTCAACCAAGTGTGCCAGTATATGCATGCTCCACGAACTAGTCACCTTCAGGTTGTCAAACGTATACTTCGCTATGTTAAAGGCACCATTTCACTTGGACTTTAGTTTCGAGCTTCTTCGGACAACACAGTTCGGGCATTTTGTGATGCCGATTGGGCGGGTGATCTTGATACACATCGCTTTACCACAGGTGCGTGCATATTTGTTGGTCCAAACCTTGTTGCCTGGACAACAAAGAAGCAACAAGTGGCTCGCTTCAAGCGGCCGAATATCGAGCTCTTGCGACCACCGCGACTGAATTAAGATGGTTCTCATTTCTTTATCGCGAGATGGGTATTTCCTTGGCTCCTCCGATTCTCTAAAGTGATAACATTTCATCTATCCATATGTCAAGGAACCCAGTTTTCCATGCCCGAACTCGTCATGTTGAAATCGATCTCCATTTTGTTTGTGAACTACATCAGTATGGTTTTCTTCGTGTTGTCTATGTTCCTACAACTGATCAGCTCGCAGATGTGTTCACCAAAGGTCTCACTCGTTCTCGGTTAGACCTCATTCTATCCAAGCTACAATTTCGATTGGTTCAATCACACAAACGTGATGTCCTGCTTTCTCTCCAAATATGTACCATGATTGATTGTAATCACTATAATTAAGCTATTGATTGTAATCACTGTAATTAAGCTAGGACTGTTTTATAGTTTGATTAGGAATATCTTTTATTTTTGTTAATTCCTGTAACTCAATCCATTGCTATATATATTGGTAAAAACCTGTCACGAGCAGGTATAGAGGAATTCTCCAATTAATATTTTGTGTTCACCAACTTCTTTGTCTCCTCTTTAGTTTATTCTCTTATAGGTACCTTGCATAATGTGTTTGGTAGTAGGTGGATTTTCAAAATTAAACATCGCGCAAATGGTGAAATAGAACGACACAAGGCACGGTTGGTCGTTCAATGGTGCACGCAACAAGAGGGTGTCGATTTTGATGAGACATTTAGTCCAGTGGTCAAACCACCGACCATTCGGACCATTTTAGCAATTGCACAATCTCCCTCTTAGGACATTCAACAACTAGATGTCTATAATACTTTTTTGAATGGAATTCTACACGAGGAGGTCTACATGTCCCAAACACCCGGGTTCGAAGACCCTCACAACCCATCTCATGTATGCAAACTTCACAAAGTCATCTCCTCGTGCATGGTTCCAGCAACTCCATGATTTTCTTCTCACTTTGGGATTCTTTAATAGTAAGTCAGACAGCTATCTTTTTATACGTCACGATTCTTCTTCCATTGTTTCTATTCTAGTATACGTGGACGATATCATTGTTATCGGGGCATTGCCCACCGAAGTAGCACAAGTTGTAGATAGTATTTGTTCCACATTTGAGATTCAACGTCTTGGGCCACTAAGATTTTTCCTTGGTATTGAAGCAACCCGTACTGCTCATTCTCTCACACTTGGACAGGCTCGGTATGCTTCTGACCTACTCACCAAATTTCAAATGCAAAACTGCAAACCGATATCTTCACATGTAGTTGCTGGGTCTCATCTTTCAGCTAAAATGGGAGATCCTCTTCCATATCCTTCCTTGTATATAACCATGGTGGGTAGATTACAATATCTTAAACTTACCCGGCATGACATTGCATTTGTGGTAAATCAAGTATGTCAATATATGCATGCTCCATACACTGGACATCTTCAAGCAATTAAGCGTGTGTTTCGTTTTCTCAAAGGTACCTTACCACTTGGGTTATCATTCCAGAAATCCTCAAATTTGTCACTCCAAGCCTTCATTGATGCTGATTGGAGAAAGGACCCCAATGATAGACGGTCCACAACTGGTGCATGTATTTTTATTGGTCCAAATCTTGTAGCATGGACTGCCAAGAAATAGACGACGGTCTCGCTCGAGTACCCAGGCTAAATATCGGTAATTAGCTACCATAGCCTCGGAAATTCGTTGGTTCTCCTTTATGTATCGGGAGTTGTGCATCTTTCTACATCCTCCTGTGCTACGTACACTGTGACAACACGTCGGCAATCCATATGACCCTTAATCCCGTCTTTCATGCTTGCACTCGTCACATTAAAATTGACTACCATTTCGTCCGAGAATTACATAGTCGTGGTTTTCTTTGCATTGCGTGTGTCTCCACTCAGGATCAAATTACAGACATGTTTACAAAGGCCCTGGCTCACCCTTGTCTTCAGGTTCTGTCCTCCAAGCTACAGCTCAACAGTGTCCCGCTTCGCTTGAGGGAGGGGATACTGTGATAGAGCCAATTCAAATTCAACTTCAAAACAAGGTCTAATTTAGGCATCCCATTGATTGGCTCATGTGTATTAGTTGTAAATTGATTAGGGATTATTTTATTTCCTTCCAACGTGACCCATTTATATTGATAATTTTCACTTTATGGCCAGCAATAAGATCTTTAAATGAAATATGTTCAAGGTCCCAATAACTGAATGCTATTGTTTAAAGCAGAAGTCTATCAGTATGTTATACAGATTCACAAGAGTTTCAGGGTATGCACTTGAGAGACATCCAAAGGGATCCATATCTTTCAAATTTTCTTTCGCCTTGATCATATATGACCTGTGCTTGACACAACAAGTTGGAAAGAAACGAGGAAGTATAAGCTCAGTAGAGAATTTGTTGATAGCTTCTCTCGAAAAACAGTAAAAAACAGAGTCTGACTGCAGATTGACCGAACATGATTAAAGAAAACTATTTCTTTCGTACTTACCGTAATGGCGTTCTTGATTTCTGTCAGTATGGATGGGATTCTTCTGACAACTTATGAATATGCTAACTTCAGAATACATAAACGTAACATTAGAATCCCAAAACATAACACTATTTAATGAATAAAGTACCTAACTACCCTTTCTACATTTAACCAATACCAACCTCTCCATTAATTTACTCAAACAACCACACCCCCTCCCTTCCCCATACAACACATCGATTTGGGTAACCCCAAATTCAAATCACCAACTATCTTCAAAGATTTCTCTCAACTATTTATCTCATCTCTCTCATTGTCTCTGAACACTTCTTCCCGTCTCCCTTCAAAAACCTCAAAAACCAGAATCGATCACTCCTTCCCATCTCCCTTCAATTCAAAAACCATATTTGAAAGAACACCCAGCACTCGAAAATCCATGTATGTTTTCATTTGTCTCTGAACACTTCTTCCTGTCTCCCTTCAAAAACCTCAAAAACCAGAATTTATCACTCCTTCCCATCTCCCTTCAATTCGAAAACCAGATTTGAAAGAACACCCAGCACTCAAAAATCCATGTATGTTTTCATTTCGATTTTAATTCCTATGTTTTGATTTCAAATTAATGTTTAATGCCATTGTTGATATTGCTGAATTCAATTTGTTTCATTTTGAATTAGCTTATACCTGCTATTTTGTTTCAATTGCTGAACAATTAAATTTTTTTTTTCAATTTCGGACAAAACATCTGCTACTAAGTAGTGGTTTTCGAACAAAACACCCGCTATAAACAAGCGGTTCTTTTGATACACATTCGCTTATTAAAAACAGCCATGGACCTATACATTCGCTTCTTGTTTGTGGTACTATCCCAAAACATTCTCTAGTCAGTAGCGGAAATAATGCTAAACATCCGCTGCGCCCTAGCGGATATTTTGCTAGATACGATTTTTAAAAAAAATTATGTGCAAATATATTCAAAAATAAAAATATATTACTTGAAAATAATCATTCTTGTTAGCATTTTATTGGGATTACAATCATACTCCATTATACAAGGGTGGAGGGTTTGTAGAGATTTTTTTTTTTTTTTTAAAAGAGATGAAAATGATGAAATTTAGTTAGGGTCTCTCATAGATTGGGAGTAATCGGACGGGGTGGTTGGTTGGGGGATTAAATGAAGGGTTGATTTCCTATTAAATGTTTAGAGGGCTATTTAGGTATTCTCAACAGTTAAATGATGTTACATTTTGGAATTTTAGTATTACGTTTATGGTCACTCAAAACTGATGTACCCTTCTTCATTTTTTTCTTCATATTCTTAATGCATTAAAACGTTTTTTCAATACAACATTTAATTAGAGAGTCATTAATGAGGACAATTTTGGCAAAATGTGGATAAATTTTGTTTGAAATCCTAAAACGTCATTTATTTTGAAACACTTTTTTTTTCTGTCTAAAAGGTCTTGGAACCGTGGCAGTAGTAATCTTTTGAGGTTTTATTTATTCCTTAAGAGCTTGATTCTAAAGTGAACTCTCTAGTTGGGATATCATTATTTTTAATATTAATAGTCAGTAAAGCATTTTTAAAAAGTTTATCAGCTCATATGAAAGTAAGTTAGTGTATTAGAATGTTGACTGTTTATTGACATTCAGACTATAAAATTATCTTGGTCCTCATCCTTTTGTCGGACCAGTTGTTGATCTATCCTCTTCACAAATGGAAGAAGAATTCGATCCCACAGAAGCATTTGAACACCTGTTCATGACAGAAACAAAATCAACATTCCATGATGCTTCAGATATTGGCCCATATGTTTTTTTAGAAAAAAATACAAGCCGATGCATCTTTTAAACATGTTTTCAAATAAATCCAGTTATTTTTTAGACATATCTTTCAGGTACAATTTTGGAGCAAAACTACGTCACTGCCCCTGTGACGTATCTTTCGTGCTGCTGCTTTTAATTCGTCATTCCTACCAAACATTTTTCACATTTGTATTCGCAATTTGCATAGCAAGTATATTCCCATTTCCCTCTTCTAGTCCTCCGGCACCGACACCCACAAATCCTTCCACGTCATGTATACCCCATTGTTACCCATCTCTAAAGACACATACTCATTCCTCTTTAAGTCCTCCCATTTTTTCCATCTCTCTAAAGCTAGGAGGTGTCGTGTACATCTTTGAACCAACACCTACGGCATCTTCCGAAGAGTTTGACAGCGGCGAAGAAATGAAGTTTTCTCTCTCCCCTGCCATCTGGTGTCTGTAAAGCTTTCTGGCTAGGCTTAGGTTATTTGGAGTCCATCTTGGGACCTTAATTAGAGAGTCAATGGAGGTTCTGCTTTGTGGAAGATATGGGATGTGAGGTCTGGAGCAGTGGTTTGGGAGACAAACGAGCCGGGCTCGGGACGTAGCAGTAGGTTCAGAGACTCATTTGCAGACGTAGCAGTTGACTCGAACGTGTTGACTCTGTGGAAGGTATGTTCTAAGTCAGGGGATTTGGTAATAGCAGACATATGTAAGTTAAGTGATGATCCATGGGTGTATTTGAAAGATAAAAGCCCGAGCTTGAGGAATACTGGAGGAGGTAGTGATAGCGTGGTGTAGTGTTATAGAAAGCAAGTGTTTGTAGGACGAGAGGGTGGGTTGGAGGTGTGGTGTAGGGTGGAGGAGAGAGAAATGTGGAGATATGTGGAGATGGCGATGTTGGTGACAGGGAAGGGAGGTCCTGATGCCAAGCCTTGGCATCAACCTGATGCCTGGTTTATCAACCTGATGTCTAGATTGTCAACCTAATGCCTGGATTCAACATTTTTGAATTTTTTTGGTCTTCCTGATGCCAAGCCTTGGCATCAGTATTTTTGAAATTTTTAGGGTGAATAAACTATGAAAATAGTGTTGATGCCAAGCCTTGACATCAGTATGTTTTGAAACATTTTTTAATTCCTGATGCCAAGCCTTGGCATCAACATTTTTGAATTTTTTTGGTTAAATAAATTGTGAAAACAGTGCTGATGTCTAAGCCTTGACATCAGTATTTTTTGAAACATTTATGAATAAACGATCATGATGCCTGGTTTGTTAACTTGATGCCTGGATTGTCAACTTGATGTCTGGATTATCAACCTGAGGCCAAGCCTTGGCATCAGCATTTTTGGAAATTTTTTTGTTGAATAAACTATAAAAACAGTGCTGATGCCAAGCCTTGACATCATCATTTTTTGGTTTTTTTATGCCGGATGAGATTTATCTTCATTAATGACATTTTTGTCATTTGGCACCCAATTTATAGTTATATGAAATGTCCAAAAAATTGATGGACCTATATGAAAAAATGTTTTTAAAATTACACCCACTTGAAATTTACTTTTTTTTTTTTAAATTTGGAATTGTAAATAAACTTTTACTCCGGTCATTCCTATAAAATTTTCATGTTTTTGACTCTTGTGAAATATTTGAGTTATATGTTTTATGATTTTGAGAAATAAATAAATAATATGATTCAATTTTTCTTTTAAAAAAATCAATATAACTCTATAAAGTTAAAATAGGACTATAATTTAAGAACATAGTATGTATTATTCTCGGAGCTTTTTCATTTTGGTTTAATTGGATGATGGGTGGTTTACTAATCGAGATTTAGATACCGATTCTTATAGCGGCAATGCTAGGTTTACCACTACTTCTATTACTATTGTTATTGCCAAGCCTTAGTGAAAGAAAAAAGTTATCTTTTACTAAAACACATTTGGCGTTTACCAAGGTTTAATAGTAACAATAGTTGTAGACCTAATATTTTTATTCTTATTGACGGAGTGTTTACCGAAAAAGTGGGACGGGCTACGTGGAAAGTAGTTGACAGGGTTTTCTGATAATATATATGAATAAGTGCGGGTCGGTTCCTTTTGGTGGAATTATAACCGCCTAAGTACCCTATATTTGTTTTAAATCGCTAAAGTACACTATTAGGGGAAAATGACAAAGATACCCTCAATGAAGAAAAGACGCGTGGAGGGTAAAGTCGCCCAAAATTGGGCATCGCAATGCAAAAATTGGGCATCGCAATTCACAATTAAAATATGTCCAAAATTTAGACATCGCAATGCACAATTGAATCTTGTTAGTCAAGACAAAGAAACTTCTTGGAGTTAATGGAGAAAGAGAAAACTCTAAAAATGGTCCAAAACCTTATTCTAAAACAAATTTACGAGACCCTTATTTCAGGTTTCCCTTACAGAAATGGAATGACTCTAATCCTTTTCTTGCTATAAGAATGGATCTTACGCTGAGCAATGATCGCTTCTTGTCATTGTGTGCTTCCGCATTTTGAAGTGAATTACCCCCTCGAGCCACCAATCGTGCGAAGCCACACTGTTCTCCCACTCCAGTCGTTTCTTTTCTTTCTGTTACTTCAATGCAAAAAGGCTATGCCCAAATTTAGATATCGCAATGCACTGTCAAAAATCTCTGCTCAAATTTGGGCATCGCAATGCACAAATTAGGTATAACAAAAACTTTCAAGCCTAAAAACAGTGCTTAAACATCGTTTTTTGGCCTTAAAACGAAGGCTACCTAAGGTACCTCCCAGGTGTCTTGTAGATTTCGTCGAGAACTTCGATTTGATACGCGGTGGATCACATGGTTCATTCGGGATCAAAAGTTATCCCATGCTTCAAATTTTTTATTTCTACTAGTGCATTAGTTTCAAAACTAACAACTAACACCCTTAAACTTTTTTTTTTCCAGACATCATGTGCATTGTGATAACCAATTTCGGTGGGACTTCAATTGTCCATTGTGACACTTGTCTTTTTCATTGCAATGCTAAATTTTGGTGTGATTTCAATCCAGAATGACATACAAATTTTTCATTGCGATACCTAATTTTGGTGGGACTTCAATTGTCCAGTGCGACACCGTCTTTTTCATTGTGATGCCCAATTTTTGTGGGACTTCAATCCAGAACGACGCACGACTTTTTCATTGCGATACCCAATTTTTGTGGGACTTCAATCTAGAATGATGCACGACTTATTCATTGCGATGCCCAATTTTGTTGGGACTTAAATTGTCCATTGCGACGCACAACTTTTTCTTTGCGATGCCCAATTTTGGGTTTGGGCTTTGTCCGCGCGTTTATTGTTCATTAAAGGTATCTTCGTTACTTTATCCTTAAAAGTGTACCTTCGCAATTGGAAAAAAATATCATAGACTTTTTCGATTATAATTTCACCATAGGGGACCGACCGAATTTCTCTCTAATGTATATGTGTTAAGAATTGAGAGATTTCGAGGAATCATAGGTTGGGCTCATTATAAATCAATGGGATATGGATTAAAATGAAAAAGTTCAAGTCTTTGTAGCATCAAAATGTTTGGATGTCCAAACAAGTACTCAGAAAAGTTCATGTTTGAAAAGTCAATTAGTAGGTAGGTTTTGAAAGAGATATGAAATAGAATAAATTGCACACCAGTCCACTTTGGTGAATTTTCAATTGCATAAGTACTTCCTTTTTTTTAATTGCATAAGTCTATTGTCGATAAGTTCTTCCATAAATGCTCATTTGACTAAGTTTCTTCCTTCCATTGAACCATTAAAAGACACTATGGCATGTCGTGCCTCCGTTTCAAGACCCCATGTTTTTCTTCATCTTCCCCCCTCCACTTTTTTTTTTTTCTTTATCCGATTCCTTCACTCTGCCGCATCCTCACCTTCCACTTATCTCCATTCTTTTTTTCCCACTGCCATCACATACATAATACCCTTTTTTTTTTTTTTTTTTCCTTTCTCTGTTTAATCTTCTTCTTCTTCTTTTTGTTCTTTGTGTTAGTGCATGTGATTCAAAATAAATTCACTTTTTTTTTTTGCATAATTATTATATGAATGTAAATTGTTTGATGAAACGTCTAAAAAGAACTTGTTAGTTGTTGGACACCTTTGAATTTTGATGCATCAATATCAAATCATGAAGCATCATTTATGAATTATGATGTATTGTTTGGTTTGGCACCGATGCAAAATTTTGGATTAGCGATGCACAATTTGGAATTAGAATACAAACGTAAATCATGATGTACAATTTTTGATTTGCAATGCACAATTTGGAATTATAATATAAAAGTAAATCTTGATGCACAATTTTGGATTTGCGATGCAAACTGGATTCTCATGCAGAAAATCATGATGTAAAATTTTTGATTTATGATTCACAATTTGGCATTAGAATACAAAAACAAATCCCAATGCAAAATTTTGGATTTGTGATTCATAAATTAGATCCCCCATGCAGAAAATCCTGATGCAAATTTTTGGATTTGTGATGCATAATTTGAAATTAAAATACAAAAGTAAATCCCGATGCATAATTTTGGATTTGTGATGGACAAAATTGGATCCCCCATGCAGAAAATCTTGATGCACAATTTGAAATTAGATTACAAAAGGAAATCTGAGGCATAATTTTTGGATTTGCGATGCACAAATGGAAATGCGATGCAACATAAGCCTTATCAAATTTCATTCATGGCATACTCTATCTTACAACTTGGGCTCCTAGCGCCCTTCGAAATACATTGTGGTTCAAGGTCACTTTACTTGGGCTCTTAGCACCTCTTCCAGTAACTTTCGGTTCAAGGTCACTTTACTTAGGCTCCTAGCACCCCTCACAGTACCTTGTAGTTGAAGGTCACTTTACTTGTGCTTCTAGTGCCCCTCATAGTACTTTGCGGGTCAAGGTCACTTTACTTGGGCTCCTAGCACCCCACGTAGTACCTTGCAGTTCAAGGTCAGCTATTTGGGATCCTAATGCCCCACACAGCACCTTACAAATCAAGATCACTTGTTTATATGGAAGGGCCCCATGGCCACGATAGTTATTTACTTGAAATTTTTATTCATATCGACCATATGGCCAACGACAGTGATTATCAGTGATGATAAAGACTATTATTTGAAAGATCCTCACATATTGAGGACAAGTCTGATAATTATTTTTGTGCTCGTGCACGTTACGCTCACGCCAGTGTCCGAGCTTCATATTATTACTCTCATGCTTGTAGATGCTATACTCGCGCTTATGCCCAAGCTACATATTATTTTTCGTGCTTGTGCCTAAGCACGTTACACTCGTTCTCGAATGTTGCATGACGCTTTTGCCTAATCTATGCTCATGTGTGACCTCCATGTGCTTCTCATTAGGCTCGAGATTGAGCTTTACATCATGTTTGTGTTGAGCACACTAAGTGCCTTTCAACGCTTATTATTGATCTCTATATTTTCTCTTGCCGAGCACATCACACGCCTTCATGCGCTTCATATTATGGTTGAGATCGAGCTTTACATCATGTTTGCGTCAGCCACATCACTATTCCTTAGCTCCATGGCATGCTTGTATCCGATGTATTACGCTTTGTGTTGAGCTTCATATTTTTCTCGAGCTCAAGCATGCTATGCTCTTTCCCGAGTGTCGCATACTTTTACATCAACATTAGCGGCTACACTTGACCAGAGCTTCATGCTTCATGTCATGCTCCTGCTCGGCATCACAATTACGCTCGGCATGAGCTTCATATTATTATTGAGCATGTCATGATCCTTCCCGAGGATCCTATCATGCTTCTATATCAACATTGTGGCTACGCTCAGCCTTAGCTTCATGTCATGCTCGTGTTCGGCATCGTAGTTACTCTCGACGTGAGCATCATATTATTATTACGTGTTGGTATATTACTCTCCTACTAAGCTCGACATCGTAGTTACTCTCGGCACGAGCTTCATATGATTATTGAGTGTCGATACATTACACTCATACTATGCTCGACATCGTAATTTCTCTCGGCACGAGCTTCATATTATTATTGAGCGTCTTTACATGACGCTCCTACTAAGCTCGGCATCGCAGTTACTCTTGGCACTAACTTCACATTATTATTGAGCAACGTTACATTATGCTCCTAGCGAGCTCAGCATCGAAGTTACTTTCGATATGAGATTCATATTATTATTGAGCGTCGTTACATTACGCTCTTACTGAGCTTAGCATCGCAATTACTTTCTGCACAAGCTTCATATTATTATTGAGCGTCAACACATTACGCTCTTATTGAGCTTCATATTTTTCTCATGCTTGTGTCGATTATGCTCCTTCCCGAGCATCCAACTATGCTTCCACATCCGCATTGTGGATTGCACTTGGCTTGAGTTTCTTATTATCCTAGTGTCGAGCCTATTATTATGTGCCTACCCATACTTCACATTGGGCATCTTGAGCTTCTTATTATGAAGGCACCAAGAAGATTACACGTTTCTTTGCACTTACGTTCCCCGCTGGAGTATCACTCACGATTGAACTTTATCCTATCCTCCCGCTTGATTTCGCTCATGGTTGAATAGATTATGCACCATCCTCCACTTTATATTCTAGTAGAGATCGAGATTTACCTCATTTTTGTGTAGAGTATGTTACACGCCTTCCTATAATTCATATTATGGCTGAGATTAAGCTTCAAATTATTATTGTGCACAAGTACATTACGCCCCCGACCATCTCATCATGCTTCTACGTCACCATTTTCCGCGACACTTGGTCTGATCTTTATATCTTTCTCCTATTTGACATTGCAGAGCTTCACCTTATTCTTACGCGGTTATGCTCCTTCCTTAGTGTCTTGTCATGCCTTTACCTCATCATTGCTACTACGCTCAGCCTGAGGTGAATATTACACTCACGCCCTAGTTCTTTACGTTGCTTCATTATACGCTCGCACCCGAGTCCATTACGCTCCTTCTAAAGCTTCATTGTATGCTCAGCATGTGCTCATTTAGCTCATGTCTGAGGACGTACTTCGCTATCTGAAGACATATTACTTGATTTTCTTAAAGATCCCCACCATGCCAAGGATAAATCTTATTATGGCGCTAGTGCCTGATTTTCTTGATGATCCTCATCAT
This sequence comes from Codonopsis lanceolata, assembly GCA_013146195.2. Taxonomy (NCBI): domain Eukaryota; kingdom Viridiplantae; phylum Streptophyta; class Magnoliopsida; order Asterales; family Campanulaceae; genus Codonopsis; species Codonopsis lanceolata. Next base: position 14,708,854 of record CM028379.1, read on the forward strand.
GCCGAAGATAAATCTTATTATGGTCTTAGTGCCCAGTTTTCTTGAAGATCCTGACCATGCCAAGGACAAATCTTATTTTGGCCCTAGTGTCAATTTTATTTTTTTGAAGATCCTCGCCATAACGAGGATAAATCTTATTATGGCCGATCCTCCTCGCCATGCCGAGGATAAATCTTATTATGGCCCTAGTGTCCAGTTTTCTTGAAGATCCTCGCCATGTCGAGAATAAATCTTATTATGGTCGCGGTGTCTGATTTTCTTTTAAGATCCTCGCCATGCCAATGATAAATCTTATTATGGCCTTAGAATCTCATTTTTCTACAACTTGAATTGATTTGATTTTTCTAAGAAAGCTTATGCTTGATCTTAATGTTTCCTACAAAAAGTTTATAACTCAGTTGGTGTTGTTTATATCCTATAAAGGAAAGAGCTACCTTTCAAATTTCATAGAAATTTTCAGGCCGGTTCACACACACACACATATATATATATATATATATATATATATATATATTAGTCTTTGATCTTCAATAGTATCTCATTGATTCTGATCATGTGAATAAAAAATTGAGGCTACTTTTAAAAAGTGTTAAAGCTATCTGGTGGATATATCCTAATTTGTTTTGAGATCAATAGTATCTCTTAATAGTGACTTTTTGGAAACAAATTATCGAATTTCAATATATTTTGATGAATGTAGTGTTCAATGAGGTGACATTGATGAATTCATTGGAAGTAAAACAGTTCTCTCACTCTCTCTCATATATTTTTGGTTATACACTTTCATATCTTTTAGTCATCCAGTATGACATGCATTCTTGGTAATTATGTGTGCTCCTTGGGATGAAGTATCTGTGATTGCTCATGTATGAAATTCTTTTTCCTTAGAATTTCAATAATTGATATATTTTGGAATGTGGGCTGAATTAGAGAATCTACATAAGACTTGTGATAAATCTTTGCATGCTTATCTGTGTGTAAGAAGTGTGGTATACTAGGTGTTTCTATAACTTTTTAGAATTTATTAATCCTTAGTCTCTTTGGTCAACGGTTTATTTCTACTTTCCATATTTACCTAAACCCGTTTCCTTCGGTTTTTAAACTTCTAAATCCTTACAGTTTATCTCCTATATATTGCAACTCTCATTAGTTTTTATATCCCTATCTCCTAGTTTGTGAATTTTTCCTCCCTCTATCATTTTTTTCTCTCTTATCATGTCAACCAAGTTTGACTGTTTGTGCCCCTTGCATTCTCTAGATTCTTCCCAAAATGAACCTGTTTTTCGTATTCCACCCATTGATTGTGAACATGGATGTTGTTATGTCCATGTGTCTGGACCCTCTAGGTTGGATGTACTTTCATCTAAGTCTTCATTCAAGACTTCATTCTTTTCTAAACCTGTTACTAGAGATTGTGTCCTTCTTGCCTCGTATTGTGTCAATGTCTCGTTCCTTCGTGAGCGTATGGCAGATATTGATGTGCAACTTTTCCATGTTTTGGATCAATATGATTCTGTCATTGAGTATCTTTGTTTCTTTCACAAAACGCGTGAGATCTACAATGAGTTGCTTCTTTCCGGTAAAACCAAAGGGGGAGATGATGTGTCGTTGCCTAGTAATTTAGGGGGAGAACCTAAGTGTTGTAACACTTGTGGGAGTGTGTGCCATAATTATTTCAAGTTCAAGGGCAAAGCCAAAGTTGATGATTCAAGTATGATGAAGATGACAACCATGATGCTACTGAAGATGTTGTTGTTGTGGCTAAAGCTGCTCAGAATTGGGGAATGCTCAACATATCTCAGAGTATTAATTCTGGGGGAGTTGATCCTGTTCCTATATCTAATCCTTGTCCGAGTGTTACTCATCTTCGTCACTCTATTATGGCGTGTTCTAGACCTTGATTAGATTGTCTTATTTAGGGGGAGTTTACTTGTTTTAATTGCTTATTATTTTGTTTTGTTTACTTTTTTCAGAAAGGCAAAAAGGTGGAGATTTTTGGATATTTAATTATTCAGTTATAATGTTTTCTAATTGTGTTATTTTAATTAATTATTTGTTTTGTCTTTCTTGGTATTTACTTTGATTAATTATTATTGTTACGCCTTCTATAGAAAAGTTATTTTGGAGATTTTACTTTAATTGCTTTTTAGGGTTTATATAAATTATTAATATAGTAGGATTGTGTGTTCTTGTAACGCAAGTTAGTGTGTGTCGTTTGTCTTGCTTAGAAGAGAGACGGCTGACCTAATTAAATAAGGTAATGAATCATTCATATTTGTTAAGTCTATGTTTGATAAGATTTAGTTTTTATGTATTGCACTAACCTAGTAATCTTTTATGGTAAGTGGTTTTCTTATTCTACAAGGATTCTAGGTCAAGGATGCAAGTATTAATAAGATGATACATAGTTGTGAAGCTAAGAGACGATTATTGAGCATATACTATACACAGATTCATAAGAGAGATAGAGATCGAAAAACTATTGCTACTCTAATCCTGAATGCACTGTTGAATGAAGCTGCATTGGATCCTTCATTCATTCTTTGACAGTATGGTTTTTCTATTTACACATCCTATTGTTTTGTTGAAAGCTTTTGAGCATACATCAGTCTAGGTAGTCTAAGGTGTTAGTATTATTCAAAACCATATTTGCTATATCAAGAGCTTTTCATAAATTCCATTTTGTTAGTCTTTCGAGTTGTATCAAGCTTAAACATATATTTTACTAGTGGAATATTTTTAGCCATGAGGCTCGATCACTAAGTTGATTTACTTATTGATCAAAAGTTATCTTTTGTGTTCAGTGTTCGTTCTTCCTGTTTTGTTTTATTTATTTCTGCAACATTGATATTTTAATGAAGTCTTCAATGAACTCTTCATTGTAAGTTTCATTGACCAGATTGTGGGTCCCAATGAGCACAATAATAAGCTAGAAGGGGGTTGAATAGCTTATTAACACTTTAAAAACTTTTAAGTAAGTTCCTTGAAAGTTACTTGCAATCTATGAAAAGAATCAAGTAGCGGAAGACCTTCAAGATAATTGTTCCAGTGTCCGCCGATAAGGACTACTGTAGACCTTTTACAGATTACTTAAGTTCTGCTGAAATGGATAATATAAACAATGAAACTAAGCAGTTCAAGTAATTGACAAACAATAAGGAATAACACAAGTATTTTGGGATGGTTCACACTATAATGAGTGCTACGTCCACCACCAAGGCAGTCAACCTTGGATTTAAATTGTGCACTATGTTTTCCACTTAGATCAATTACAAAGAATATCCCTAATGGATCGTGTACAAAATATTGACTTGTGTTTGGGTCTAGGGAATTAAATATCTGTAAATACAAGATATTTAATTTGCAAAATATAGTTAATGTTAATGGAAGTTAACAACAAGAAGAATAAAGCAATAAATGTTGATGAGCAGCTTCTTGTTGTCGATTTAGGACTTCTAGATCTCATAAGGATCTATTGAATGCACCGAAATGAAAGACTTGGAGTTATGAAGTTTGAGCAATTCTTTAAGTGTTCGATTGATTTTGCATGCTTGTCTCTTGTTCCAGCCTTCAATGGCGATTTAAAGCAGTGCATTTCAAAAGAATCCGTTGGAGAGGACGAAGACTTCAACAAATTTATTCATAAATGCATTAAATGCATGGGGTCACAAGGATTTTCGCCTTCCCAGCTATCTAGAGCAGATAATCATTTCGAGATCTTCAAAAAGGTGGGCGATTTGGTTGTCGATTCGAGAGATGTAGCGTAAAGTAGGGGGAACCGCTGCTTTCATCGCTCAGACGAAAAGTCTTCCCGCTGAAAGTTGCTTTCTCGGCTTGACATGTCGTGGAATGACTTGGATTAATTCAAATAATATATAGAATAAGTTTGAATTAATCCAGCTTAGCTTTTTGGAGAGGACACGTTGAAGCGCATCACCGGTGGACACGAGGTCTACCGATCTTAAGCTTTGAGCAGTCTTCCTGAAGCCGAGAAGGGTCTTCCGCCGAACCCGAAAAGTCCTATAAAAACTATACAAGGCAAAGTTCTATACACAGCTTGCCACGCTAATCGATACGCAGCCCGATTAGCCATCAAGTATAAAACTAATGTAATGTACCGATCGATATAAATTTAACATAAGAATCAACAATCTCCTCCTATTTATATCCGGGTCATCATTACTACAAATGAGGGCTTTAAAACAAACTATTTGATAGATAATAACATGTCTTAGAAAGTTTTATATATTAAGCAATCGGAAGACATGCCTCTATTAAACGTAATAACACCTCAAATGCAAGGGACTAATCTAAGTGCATACAAGAATAAGAGAGTCAAAGAACAAAGACACAGATTAGCGGCTAGCTTTAAATAAATTTAAACCGAATGTTTAAATTCTAATTAGATAAACAATAAAGCAAAGAAGAATTTAAACAATATAATTTTTGAAAAAAGCAAGTAATCATCGTATTTATAAACAAGATGTTTACATTCAACGAAGTTTTCAAAAATAAGATAAATACAAAGGAAAGGGAAGAAAAGATACATAAGCTACCAAGGTCTTTTTCCATTTGCCTTTGTCTCGCAGCCTCCTTTCTCTTCTTTCTCGCTCTAGCTCTTCCAATATGCGTTGGTATTCGTCATCCGCACGGAGGTCCGTGGAACGAGAACGGTAGTCCAGATTCTTCACGAAGACGGTACGTTTCTCTTCCATCAAGATTCTCGTTGATAGACCTCATTTGCTTCTCCTCCGTGATGGCGGATCACGATCACGGTTGGCATTCATTATATCGTGAGCGAGTTGCGAGCGAGGTTGTTGAGTTCCTAAGTGGACGACGAGATGGAGAGTGATGGCGTGGAATAACTCAGAGAAAATGGAGCCTATGATACGGCAACCTTCATCCCGCTGAGCCGATGTTGATTTTGACATCGGTGAAGTCGCCGCATCTGCCCAAAAGCGAGTCCGACATCCTCTTGAAATTGTCGAAGATTAGTGGCATCCGGCCGTTGGCCTTGGCCGCAGCAGAAGGCTACTTGATAGCGGTAGATATGCTTGTGAGCTCGCCTAGCCGGTAGATGGCATCCAATAGGACAAAACTTCATCATTGGTCGGCCGATGGGAAGTAGATGCTTGGCCAATGTGAATGGTGTCGGCAGAGGCAGAGTCTGCAGCCCGAAGGGCTGTTGGAGAGGGGGAGTTCTGGAGGTGGAAGAGGATGAGTCTTGGGTTGGTATGGTTTTGGTGGAAGAGGATATGGTTATAGGGGAAGGTGGAGGTGGTGTTGGTGGGGAATCAGCCCATATCGCTGTCATAATTTTCACCGATATGGGAGGATTGGGAATGGGTTCGGAGAGAACCGTAAAGAAGGGGCGGGTGGTAGAAGAGGGATTTTGGTTTTTGAAGGGAAGGTTGAGGAGGTTGAGAAGGTTGAGAAGGTTGAGAGGTAGGAATGAAGAGATCTGCTACTGACGAAAGTTCGAAGAGAACTTAAGCAAAGCAGGTCTAAGTGGTCGGTGTGGTTGATAAAGTTGGATGGGATTGGTGAGGTGGGGAAGGGGTAGATGGGTCAGGTGAGTAGTTGAAAGGTGAGGGAGGAGGAGGAGATGGGGTTCTGGCTGGCTCCTCCTGAGGGATAGACTCCTCCGGAGGTGGTGAATTCCTCCGAGTAGATGACTCGGAAGGAATAGATGAAGGGTTGATAGGTAAGGTAAGGTTGGTTGGGCGTCGGTAGTTGGTTGGGGACCGGTAGCTCTCCTTTTTCTTCCTTAGCGCCGAATAGGAGACTCGGTACCGGCTTCATCGGTAGAGGTTGGAGGATCGCCAAGGGCTGGTCTTCAAAGGTTTTACGAAGTCTCCTTCGCTTTGGTTTGGGAGGGGGCAGAGATGGTGAGGGTGGTTGGCGGATTGGGTAGGTGGTCGAGAGGATGGCTTAGCTTGGGTAGATGGAGGAGAGGAATGGCCGGATTGGCTCGGTGCCTTCTTCTTTCGGCCTTCCTTCATCTCCTTTCGATCCATTTGGCCTGCTCCTCTTCGCTTGAGTTGCCACTTCCGGCCTTGTTTTCTTGGCTTTGCCCTCGTCGCCTATTTTGGACCTTAGCAAATGCTCGCCTCATCGCCAGCCTTTGGCCTTTAGATGGAGGTCCGTGGCCACTTGATCGCCAAATTTTGCAGGCCTTTTGTAGGTCCCCGCCGCTTCATGTGCTTCCATGTTGAAGCGGGTGACCAAGATAGGTGCAGCTTGGCCACTTTGTCAAGAGAGACCGGCGTAGACCTTCTCGCAGTGGCGCTTGTTCTCGTATTCGGTGTATTTACCGAAAAACGAGGTCGTGAGTTGCTTGTCCTTGGCCATCGTAAACAACTCATCTTCTTTCAAAGAAGAGTTGATGTTTGCATCATCCCTCAAAAGGGCATTGATCGCCCGACGAAGGGGCGTTTGCAAGTGGGGTTGTTCTTAGCTTTCTCCACCCACCGCTTTAGCTCGTCGAAAATGATGAGCCCCCGGCTTGAGACGTAGTTGGAGGAATATAAGACTGGTCGGGCTTGATTTGTTGGCTCAAACATGTCATGAGCTCCACTCTTGAATAGGAGCCCCTTGTCTAGAAGATGGTGGTGCAGACGCCAAGAGGGAACAAATTTCGAGCATTTTCCCTTGTGGCTCCCTGAGGGTGTCTACTCCCTCATGGCTTCCTGTGCATGTAAAGCCTCACCATGGTTGCCGAAAGAGCTCCACCGAATGCACGCCGATGATGGTGGAGATTGATTTAGCGGTGATGAGATGGGGACGCCTCGAATCCACCCACGAAGAGCGCCGTTCATGAGCTCCATTCTTTGATAAAATTCTTCTGCCAGAAGATACCGTAGTTTTTGTCGTTGAGGCGTAAGAGGGGCGTAATCCCAGAGCGCCCATATCCTCGCAAGCTTTCACGGCGGCAATTTATAGAGTTGATTGATCAAGGTCAATGCACATGCCGGAATATATAGCTTCGGTCCAAAGCGACAATAATGTCATGAGAGGCGGGATAGGTGGGGTATCCCGAAGGTTGACATTCAACCGGGAGGAATGTCGGCCTGGGTTCAAAGCCTTCCGCATTGTCGCTTTGATTTTGAAGTTCTTGCCCGAAAGAAAAGCAAAATAAAAATTAGGCTTTTCATCTAGACATCTAAACAAGTAGGAATTTCAAAGTTTTCTAAAATAATTGAAATTTTCAAGCAAAAACTTGAAACCCTAGAATGTTTAGAGAAACCACACTCGAGAAATGCATAATGTAAGTTTTCATAAGAATAAACAATGAATATACATAAAAACGACTGTTAGTATTCAAGTTTGTAAGAACAACAATGGCGAATCACTGTTCAAACTCGAAAAATGACCGTTTGAATTCCAAAACGATTTTAGGTTGATAATGAAATGCAACAAGACATAGAAAATTACGAGTAGAGAAGAAAGAAGCGTACTCATTGTTGATGATGAGAAGAAGAAACAAGAAGAACTTGAATTTGCGTAAAGTAGTTACCTAGAGAGAGAGAGAGAGAGAGAGAGAGAAATATTTCTGTTCAAAGGGTTTCGTAAAGTTTGCAAATGACGGTTCAAGGACTATTTAAAGGCGAGAGAATTTTTTGAAAAAGGAACTTAAGATATTTTCTTAAGTACCAAATTTTGTCCTTGACCCCTTTATTGCTTTAGAAACCTCTTTTAGCAAAAAATAGACTAAGTAAGAATACTAACCTTTAAGTCTTGGTAAAGGATAACTTACGCCTTCCGATTAGTCTAATACTGAGTCTACCTGTATGAAAGAAACATTAACAAAATATTAACCTTAAGCAGTAGGATCAATCATACCAAGATTTCTCCTTAAATAAGCAAACCTGGTGGCATCCAGTGGTTTTGTGAGAATGTCTGCTAATTGATGCTCGGTTGGAACATATTCCGCATCGATGTTACCTTTTTCCACATGATCTTTGAGAAAGTGATAACGAATATCAATGTGCTTTGTCTTTGAATGCATCATCGATTTTTGGAGACGAGATAGCCGATGTGTTGTCACACATGATTGGGCGCAGCCTTGATGTCAGTAGTCCACTAGTTGTTGCTTCATCCATAGCAGCTTGAGAGCAACAAATGCTTGCAAAGAATGTATTCTCCGCTTCGTGGTTGAGTTTGCCACGATCCTTGTTTCTTGCAAGACCATGAGACGAGTCTGCTTCCAAGAAATTGACAAGTCCCACGGGTGCTTCTTCGCTCACTTTCAGTCGCATAATCGTGATCCGAGTATCCAACTAGATTGAAGTTGTTGGATTTTGAATACCGTATGCCTAGATTTGTTGTTTTTGAAACATATCTGATGATACGTTTGGCAGAAGCAAATGTGACTCCTTTGATCCGCCTCGAAATCTAGCACAAACACAAACAAAGAAACATAATGTCGTCTACTAGCGAAGGTAAAGAAGTGAACCTATGATTCCTCGGTACTTGGTCATGTTCTCTTGCTTTCCCTTCTCATCTTTGTCAAGATGGCCGTTTAGACATTGGAGTTTCAAATCCTTTACGTCGAATCAAGACCAAACTTCTTGATTAGTTCCTTTCGCATATTTGGTTTGGCTGATGAAGATTCCGTCGAGAAATCAAGTCTTGTATCTCAAGCAGCCCTAGAAAATAGGTAAGTTCACCCATCATGCTCATCTCGAACTTGCTTTGATCGCCTTCTCGAATCTTTTGCACAAAGCTTTGGTTAGTTGATCCAAAGATGATGTCGCCCACATAGATTTGTACGTAAGAGAATGGCCTTTGTGCTTGAGGATGAATAAAGTAGTGTCTATTCTTCCTCTCACGAATCCTTGTTCGATTAAGAACTTGGATAGAGTTTCATACCTGTGCTCTAGAGCTTGCTTCAGTGCCGTAGAGAGCTTTCTTGAGCTTCCAGACGTGATCCGCTTTGTCCGAGATGACAAATCTCGAGGTCGCTCCACGATACGCTTGAAGATCACCATTCGAAAGGCACTCTTAACATCCATCCGATACACTTTGAAGTCCATGAACGAGGCATAGGCTAGAAAGATTCTCGATTGCTTCTAGTCTAGCAACAGAGCAAAAGTTTCATCAAAGTCAATTCCTTCTTCCCGCTTCTGTAGTCTCCCCCGAGCAACCAATCTAGCTTTGTTTCGTGACATTTCCATCTTCATCTCTTTATTTCTCGAAACCCACTTGGTGCCGATGACCGGATGATCGCCTGGCTTGAACTAAGCTCCACACCTTACATCTTTCAAACCGGTTCAACTCTTCTTGCATAGCTTCAATCCAGCTTATGATCTTCGATAGCTTCATCAATCTTCTTTGGTTCGAAGTTCGATACAAATGCATAAGCAAACAAAGTTTCTTCTCGAACCTTATTTCTCGTTTAACTCCGAGTTGAGATCACCAATGATTTGAGAAATGGGATGATCTCTTGCTTCAATAATGCTTGAGGAAGATCACTTTCGTGGATTCTTCCCTTAAGAATTCCGAGTTGGTGAGAAGGAGATTCACCAAAATCCTGTTCGTAAGAAATAGAGTCTTCAAAACTTTCATTTTCTCGTGAACAAGAAGGATGAGAGATCCGAAGGTGCTTGGGGTAAAATGAAGAGATGGGTTCAGTGGTCAATGACGAGTTGTTATCGTATTCGTGAGAGGTCTCATCTACCTAAGTGAATGATTAGTGATTGTGGTTCACCAAGGCCGCTTCCGATAAGGAGTAGAAGTAGATGCAGTATTTGTACTGCCTCATCATTATCGAATCATTAGCAACGCTCGAGCCATTCTAGGCTCTAACAAGTCATATTCATCAAAAGAAACATGCATGTATTCTAAGATTTTAAGTTAGATTTACCGAAATGCGAAATGCTTTTGAATGTTTGGAATACCCCTTAAAAATTCCTTCGTCTCGATTTTGCATCAAATTTTCCTCTATATTCTTTTCCATTATAAAGAATAAAACATTTACAAATTAAGATTTTAAGAAATCCTATGTTTGGGATCTTCCTCTCCATATTTCATATGGAGTTTTATTATGAAACTTGTTTACTGTGATCTATTCTGGGTAAAGCAAGCAAGATTGATCGCTTCCCGTAAATACTTCGAAGTTTAGCTTCGGCCAAAGATTGTTCTAGCCGCTTCAATCGTTGTTCTCGTTTCTTCCGCTCAGCCTACACCATTTTGTTGAGGAGTACCGGCAGAGAAGTTGTGGCCGATCCCATGGTCATCGCAAGCATTTTCTACACCATTGTTTTTGAATTCCTGTCGTTTGTCCGATCTTATGTCACAAATGTCTTCAAGCTTTTGAGTTTGAAGTCTTCTAAAAGTGCAGTTGACTAGATCATACGTTTCATCTTTAGATGTCATAGTTTCAATCCAAGTGAATCTAGAGTAGTCATCAACTACTACAAGTGTGTACTTGTCTCCCGAATACCGGCCGTTGTAATAGGTCCAAAGAGATCCATATGTTGAAGAGGTCCGCTTGTTGACAATACAGACTTTCTTTTGAAGGAAGACTTGGAAAGTTTTCCTAGTTGACAAGCTTTACAACTTCGTCATGATCAGACACCGTAGGTAGCTTCGACAAGCCCATTTTTGGAGAGCTTGGAGAGGTGCTTGAAGTTGAGGTGATCGAGATTGTGCCATAGCCACCGTTGTCACGAACATTGTTGGCTACTAGACATGTGTTTGAGAATCTCCCTAGAAGATTTAAGTCCACTTACAAAGACATTTCCTTGTCTATTGCCTCAAGATTGTAGAGCACGATTCACTGCCTTTGATGAGGCACCGGTTTGAATTGAATTGGCATAGAAGTCCTTTGTCGCACTGTGATATGCTCGTAAGATTGTGCTTTAAACCACTTACTAGAGAAACTTTGTTGATGGAGAGACTTCCTCTAGTAATTGAGCCATATCCAATTGTCTTTCCTCTTGCATTGTCTCCTAAAATAACCGTGGGTCCTTTTGCTTCAGCCTATATCTCAGAAGAAGACTGCTCCTAATATGTGCCTTGAACAACCACCGCCTAGGTACCGATGTCTTTGCTCGATTCTATAGCCATAAGCATTCCTCGAAAAGAAGTTAAAGCAAACAAGGTACTCCTTTCTTTTGGGTCCTAAGGATTAGCAACCTTTTTGCAACCC
>CM028379.1:14720105-14784551 GCA_013146195.2 Codonopsis lanceolata
CGAGTCATCTTGACTCTTGACGGGGTTCAAGGACATATCGAGGTTTACAAAGTTCCAACAAACGTGGACATTGAGGTGAAAATTCCTCTTTATCAACTAAACAGTGATTCGTATGCATGTGCAATAGTTGCACCGAACTAAAAACTTTCCAACAAAGAGTTTTCCTGCTAACTAAATTATTCCTAAGTATAACATCGAATTTCTAGGGTCTAACGCCCTTACACTAAAATCAAATAGTCAATCATCATGGACCACATATTCGCCTTTCAAAGAAGACATTCAATACCATGTAATTCATCCGATCATGGCGACATGTTCAATTTATTCGTAGCATGATTTCAATATACACGTTGCACATATTTGCACAAGTAAAAACAAGATACCACTTTCAATTTCATTCCAGTTGGTCATGGTTCACTAATTCCTATATCATATTATACCATTCTAGTTCTCCGACGAATACCTCTTGATAATCAAGTCGGGGCCCTCTGAAATGACTTCAAAAGCTTTCGCGTAAAGGATGCGGGAGGGGTTACAAGTCACATAAGAGCATCCTTTATGGTCTCATGCACATATATAATATAGTTACATTTAGGCATGGAAATCAATATCATATACATAGTATTTTAATCTACCATGCAAGTATACCAAGTATGGAACATTCATACCCTTAACGATCCACTAATGATAGATAAATCCTTTACAAAATGCTAATACTCTATTGACGTATTAGTCGAATAACGGTACAAGACAATAACTTAATAATCCTTGGCTAGCAAATAGTTATTAACTAGTAGACCTCAAATCACTATGGGTCAAGCCAGAACGAAGTTGACGATTAATCCAATCATAGATCATGCGATCACCTATTCGTACTCACCAAGTCTCAACTTGAAACCACAACAATACCTTGATTATTAGGGTATCCCTTCAATCTCAATAACATGCAGCAGGGAAAGAGTCCTCCACCCCCGACACTAGGCAGCCCAAGTACTCACGATTAGGCACTATGTAGATATATATACTTATGTAGAAATCACGAATACACTAGGTACCACGGGAGGCTTAGCCACGCCGCCAAGAAGGTGTAACGCTCAAAGGCACTAATGGACACCACGACGATCACGCCGGATCGACAACCTGAGCTTATTTGGTCACTTACCACGGACAAGAAACAATAGCTCTACAAAGCGAACACACACTCTTGGTATAACCTGCAGCTTAAAAGCAACATAGGAGGAATATGGTACTCCTAGACACAAGCTGCACTCACGACATCTAGACCAAATCGAACTTAGTACTCCAAGTCCTATACTTGTACAAAATAAATGCCGAATAGGCACTAACAAAACACTCGACGGTGATTACTCAACGACAACCCAAACCCAGCCAAGGCCATGGAACCTATCTCGCTTAGGCTAATTATAGCTCGATATTAATTTGGCGACCCGGCCAGGCCCGAGGAACCAAGGGCCGGACCGCCCAAATAGGGGAAATCAAGTGGACAAATAACATGCAAGGACTTAAATAAAGAAAACGACGTGACGCAACATTGAGACGAAGACGCCTCGGCCTAAAAAGGCCGGTATTTTAAAACTTTTCAAAACCGATAAACAAGTAAACAATTAAACCAAGTCATCGGCGACACTATCTGCCGAACCAGCCTAGCGCTTTAAGGACAAGAATTAAATAAGAGCTAATAGGATGCTCAACGAAGACTAATATGTAGTGAACTATTAACAAGATAACCAAGCACGGCTTACAATGACTGGATCAAAGGAATACAATTACTACAAGTGTTAAACTACAAGTAGCTAAAAGAGTAACAAGTTCAAGTTCTATACAAATTCCCAAGCATAGTCTAATTGACTTGCTTTAACCCATCGTCCTTGCAAAAATACAAAAGAAAGGAAGAGGACATCTAAACCACCTCTTCAACCTGAACGCGACCAAAAGAGGAACAAGGCACCGAACACCGCAAGTCTCAACGGGAAGGACCTGTTTTGCTAGGATCTAAAGCAAAAGGGGAATGGGTAAGTCATAAAGACTTATGCTATCAATCATGCATGGGCAATATGCAACATACAAGGCAAGATATCGTCACATAAGCATAGAGATCATATATCCAAGATGCACATTGTTTCACAGGTGCTCGAAATTAAATCACATAGGATAAGGATATATGGAGAGCCGGGCCGCCACGTAGTTCCCCGCATACAAGCTATCCGGTGCATGGTATCGAATGTGTGTAAGTACATCGATCTTCCAGGAGATGCCCTGACACCATGATGTTCGTTTTGATTACAAAGGAGCTACTTCCCACCGTGGCCACGTGAGGCGTGTGGACAAGGACGATGCCGGTTGACTCATGCAAATGCCAAGTAATGTTTACTTAACAAATTGGGTAGGGAACGAGGTCGAAGAGCGATCTCGCTCATGACAAGTAAATATTCTCATCAATAATCACAGATTGAGTTCAATAACTCAACATGTCAAATAGGCATTCTATTATATGACATCAAGAATTAAGCATGGATCTCGTTCATGACAAGTAAATATTCTCATCAAAAATCAAGCAGGATTAAGTTCGACCAGAGCGAACTCAACATGTCAAATAGGCATTCTATTATATGACATCAAGAATCAAGCATGGTAATCAATCCAAATTCAAGAGTCTAGAATTATCATTCTTAGAGAAACGTGTTTAGAACGTCGAGGGATTGATCATTGTGGTATTGTTCAATGGCTCACTAAATTTGACTCGTTAGTCGTCTCTAAAATTCATCCAATAGAGTTAAAATGCATCCAAAAACTCTTTTCTAAGTTCTCGTATCGAGTAGACTAGGCCATTAATCCACTTAACAACCATAGTCAAGAATTATCATTAATTCAATATTTCATGGGAACTTTAGAATCATTATTTCAAAAGTTATCAAAAGCCAATGGTCCAAGAACATTAGTTATTCCTTGGAAGACATAGAACACATTTGATTCTAAGCATAGGACCCAATCAATAGGATGAACAATTCATTACTTATGAAACCCTAGAATTCATAATCTCATAGAGTTGTCAAAAATCATTAGTCCAAGAACAATAGTTGTTCCTAAGGAGGCATAGAACACATTTAATTCTAGGCTTAGGACCAAAACAACAAGATGAATATATCATTCAAAAACCTTACAAACTCAACTCATCATCAAACATGGCAAGGACAAGGTAGAAGCATGTGAATCATGAGAAGAGGGGGACATGGCAAGTCTAGCATACATCTAAGGGGAATCAATAGCTTACCTTTCACCAAGGAAGAAGATGGGAAGAGCACAAACCAATCGTTGAAAATGATCTACTCTTCAAGCTCAACACTTTTGATGAAGGTGGCTTAGCAATGGGAGAAGGGATGATGGAGAACCAAGAAGGTAGCTTCGCTAAGCCAATGAAGAAACATCGATTGAGGAAGAAATTGAAGGACAAGTGTCACTCTCATGTGGTGAAAAATATCTGATTTTGGCTTGTTTAATGCTCACTAATGGACTCTTAATCCACTCTTAAAACATGCTAATAATGTTAGGACATAATCAAGGAGTGTTAGGGAGGTTTAAGTGAGGTTTAGAAAAGATTTGGATAGAGGTTTGGGTGCCAAAGTCGTGACACAGAAAAACCCGTGAGTTCCCAGAAGTTGAGGCGGGCGCCTCACCGAAGCTAGGCGGCGCACGGAATCTGAGACCGTGAAGTTGATTTTTACAATGCTCTCGGATCTTGAGGCGGGCTAGTGCTCAAAAATCATGCGCCTGCCTAGCCTTGAACTTGGTCTAAACATGTCCTAAATGATCCCAAACTCATGGGCAACCATTCTAAGGTCTAACCCAACTCAAAAACAAGTCGGAAACACACCGAACAACATCCAGGGACAAGGTAAAACAAGGCTCGAATCAGCGACGAATGGTTAACGAATCAAACATCTATCAACCACCAATCAAACTAGGATAACTTGGACATGGACAAGGCTTGATTAAACATGGTTATGACTTGAATACAAGTCCAGGAACTCAACGAACATTTCGCACGTCGAAATACAAGCAATACGGCAACGAAGGAAATCGCTAAGGCGCAAAACAAAGCAATCCAGGGGCGATTCAACAAGCAAGCATACATGATTCAAAACATGTTAAGAGCTTCATGAATGACTTAAGAATGTTTCTAAATCATATATATAGACTAAGTAAATATGCTCATAATCAACGAGAAAACATGAAGGCAATCACACAATACACATGCAAGAATCCGGGGTGTTACATGTACTGCTCCACTTTGCTTTTAGTGCAACCCTTTCAGCATGCGGTACAAGTATTTTATGCATATAGATAAAATATCTGATGATCCTTCGCTGTTAAGGAAGCCCAATCTCAGCCTATAAATACGAGGCTTCGGTCAGTGCTTCAACACACCAATTTTACGGAGGAAGAAAAGACGAGAGTTGTTACGCTGATAGCTTTTCGATCAAAACTTCGAAGCTCCGTTAGGCTGCCAAAACCTCTCCTAAATACTACAACTCTCCGGCCAAAGTGAACCCTAGCTACCCAACTAGATTTTCACCCTATTTCACAGGTTTCAAAACCCAAAAAGAGCAGTTGCGCTGCCCGATTTTAGACACAATATCAAGCAAAAGCAAGCAGTTGTGCTACCCGATTCCAGACGCAATATCAAGCAAAAGCAAGCAAGCAAGCAATCAGTTATGCTGCCCGGATCCCGAGGCGAAAACAACAAAAAGGAGCAAACACGTTGCCTGAAATCCACCAACAGTAAAAAAAAAGACTTCATTTCTCAGAAGGATAGGGGAAGCACATCTAGACCGCCTAGTGGGCTTAAGCCCAGGCATACTGGATTCAGACACTCACGTTCCGGGTTGTAAGTTTTGTCCTCATAGTTATTTATTATAATCTATAAATTAAATATAAATATCTAATTAAGTTTCATTTCGGTTTATACTTTAATATAATAATAGTTATATTTCATTTTCATTTAATTTGTTTCTTTTCCTGCTATTACTTTAATGTAATAATATTTACATTTTCTTTCTGTTTAAATTAGTTTCTTTTTTGTTCTTACTTTAAATGTCATAATAGTTATATTTTTCTTATATTTTAATTAATTTCATTTCTGTCTTTATTTTAATGTAAAGTAGTTATAATATCTTACAGTTTCATTAGTTTCTTTTCTGCATACACTTCAAAATAAGAAATAGTTATGTTTCTTATTATTTAATGCATTTTTTTCCTGCTTATACATGTAATGTAAATAAAGTTTGTTACTAGTATAGATGTTTTATCCTTAAAATAGCTTATAACAATATTGCAATTATTCTCTAAATTATATTATTTCAGTTGTAATTTTTTTTCTTTACTTTAAATGAATGCAAAGTTATTTCTCTTTATTTCTTTCTGTCATATATAAATGTATTATTCTGAGCCAAAGTGTATAAATAAAACGAGCATATTGACAACCTCATTATGAGACCAAAAGGGCGAGTTGGGTGTATAACCCTTTCCTAACTCATAACTTAACCCCCGAACTCATACAATCTGGTATTTTTGGGTTTTCTTTGTTAATCCTTAAAATAGAGGTGACAACTCTGTAATACATATTTTGAGTACACAAAATGAAGCCGAACGTATTCCACGCGCTTCGAAATTTTGAAACCACCCGCTTTTCAGTAGCAGCAGAAAGGTTAAAAACGGAGCACTCACAATGGCGACTCTGTTGGGGACTTTTATTGTTTTCTTTAAAACAAAAAGAGGGCTAGACTCATGTTTTTTTTTTTTTTTTTGAGTTATCAATATGCTTGTTTTTTCTCTGTTATATTTCTTTGGCTTCCTTATATATATATATATATATATAATTTCCAATCTTGTAAAAGAAAAAAAATAGCATATGACATGTTCATTCATTTTATCATTTATCCATAAATATATATGCTCCGTGCTATATTATTTATACATCCATACATGTTTGCATTTTTTTTATATTATAAGGAAAAAAAATCTTCTTTCCTTTAATATCAATATGATTGTTTTTTATTTTTTATTTTATATTTCTTTGGCTTCTTATATGTATATAATTTTCAATCTTAAGAAAAAAAAGGAAACAAAAAAAAATGTTTTTCAAAATTTAAAAAAAAATTAAGCAAAACAAAACTCATTCTTTCAATAAAAAATAAAAAGAGTCACTCTTTCAGAAAAAAAAGAAGAGAAATTCGTTTTCCAAAATAAAAAAAAAAGAACTCATCTCTTTTCAAAAAAAGTAAACAGAAACTCATTTTCTCAAAGCAAAGAAAAAAAGTTTAAAAAAAATGTTCCAAAAAAAAAAAGAAAAAAGGAGAAAGTCTTCTTCAAAAGTTCAAAAACAAAATAAAATGGTTGTTTAAAAAAAACAATAAAACAAAAAAAGGGTTGCTTCAAAAACCAAAAAGTAAATAAAAGAGTTAGAATGAAAAAAAAAAAAATAAATAAATATATATATATATATATATATATATATATATATATATATATATATATATATATATATAAATGAGTGTTTTCCAAAAGAAATTATTTTCAAAGTTAGTTTTTTTAAAAAAAGCATAGTCTTTTTTTTTTAAAGGGTATGAAAAGATTCAAGGGAGTTAAAGGAGAAGAAAGGAACAAAAGGGGGTCTAATTGACAAAGGAAGAAAAGTTTAGAGGCAAAGTGCACAAAAGTAAGAAGTGAATATGAACAATCAAAGGGGCGCAGCACCCAAATTTGTTTTGGGCTGCGCCAACCTTTTCCTGAGCAGCGCGTTCCTCATTTTGAACAATTTTATTCTATGTTGTGTCTATTTTATCCGTCGGGTTGCCCATTTTTTCCATTTGGTGCACCCATTTTCCATGTTACTCCACCTTTCAAAAAAAAAATCATTAAAAAAAATATTTCCTTTTAATCCAGTTTTGTTTGCATTCATATTGGGATCTTTGTTGTTTTTCTTTGGTACCACTAACAATTTTGCAGAGTTTGAAAAATCAAATAATTGATTATTTATCATTTGCTCTCCTAAGAGGATTGTCCGGAAGTACGTAATCGTCACATCTCATTTCAGGGATCGCAAAAAAATGGGGGTTTTCTAAAATAAACATCATGTGTAATATTTAGTTATCTTTTCCTTTCAAAAAAAAAATCGTTTATTTTCGCAAAAAAAAATAATCATTAAAAAAAAAAGATTTCGTTTTCTCAAAAAAAAAAAAAATTCTCCATTCTTTCAATTTTTTTTAAAAAAGAGGTTACTTCAAAAAAGAAGAAAATTCAGTTGACAGAGTTGAACTACGATGGCCTAAGCCTCGAAATGAGGAACGTAGGCAGCCTTTGGGTCCGATCAAATAGTTTTATTTACTCTTTAAAAAAATAGAAGTGTTTTCTATGTGTTTTCATTTTTCCAAAATATGTAAAGACAAGAAATCTCACCATTATCCTTAATCTCCATCTTCAAACTTTTTCCTCTTAACCTCTCACAAATGCATTACTATTTGATTAGTGCATCATTCACTCTCAATTTCAAAAAACAAATTTTAGTAAGTCCTGCTTTGAGATGTCGAGGTCTACCACTTCTAAAAACAAAGAGAATAAAAAATAAAGAAAGAAGAAATAAAAAAAAGGACCGATAGGGAGCTAGGGAAGAAAGGAAAGCTGGGAAAGCCAAGAAAGCAGAAAAATCTGAAAGCCGGGAAATCCAAAAAACCAGGTGACTCAAGGATCATACGCAACAATTCAGGATTGGGGCTTTCAAATCCCAGAGGTGTCTCTTTTGCCCATATTGATGCATACAGTCCATCCTTGCAGAATATGCTCATTAATCCATTTGGTCTACGTTATTTCAAAAGTCCAACCAAGTCCTCAAATCGAGCTTTCCGGAGGTATTTATCTATAGTCGAGTCTGGAAAATTTTTGTTTCTCCTATATTAGCTTGTCGAGTCTTCTTCTTGGTCTTTGAGCACCACCTATCGTCGAAGTGTCTGCTAAAAAAAATGATGACGAATCAACTCATGTAAAAATATGATAAAACTACACGGGTTGATAATGAGTCATTTCAAAGATATGGATCCACAAACCATTAAAAATGTGAGTTCGATAAAGCAACCTTCTGTCTTGGTGAAAGGTCATCTTCGACCAATTGCAACCGAGTTGTTAGTAGCCCACTAGGGGCTTCCAACCATACACCAAAACCCCTTCCAAATACCTAAAACAAATACACCATATACCGAAGTTTAACCATCTCTAAGATCTAGCTTCCCAAAACTGGGGCTGCTCCACCCTTATATATATATATCTACCAAGAGTGGCAACCTTTTTATCCCCAAAGAGAGAAGACATATATCTCTTCAAGCACTCTCCCAAATTGCTCAGAAAGGTCAAAAAAAATAAAGAAAGAGCAAGGTTGGAATTTTTTTTTAAAAAAGGCCTATGCATAAAAAAAAGAAAAAAGAAGAAAAGCCTCTCCTGAGCGATTTCCTCAAAATCTCTCTCTATCGCAAAAGAAAAGAAAATAAAATATCAATCACTCTTGGACAACCCCATAACCCACAACCAAAGCCAAAAGCCAATCTCCCAACCATACCCACAACCAGGTCCAGAAACCAACTTCCTATCGAAACCCACAGCCTAAAAGGCCAACCAATGATCGCTTCTAATCGCCTTTCCGAAAATAACCAAATTAAATCCACAGCCCAAAATTCCTTTGAACTAGAGGCCAATCAAATCCTCAACCCTAAAGTCGATTCATCCCAAACACTTAAACACTATACCCTAACCTAGTTGCCACCTATACCTTTGTTTCAATTAATTATAACATGATATGGGTCCATGACAGAACTCCTTGCTAAAAAACACATAAAATTATCAAAAGATAAATGTTAAGTAAGGTCCATGAACCTTGTGATACTCGGTGATAAACTCTGGATCGTGACTATCTTTTTATCCATTAGAGTCATCTCTTTTTCTTTGAGCATACTCATTTTTGTCTCCCACAAAAGTCTCTCCCAATCAAGTCTTTCTGGGGCTGTCCCCAGCTAATCTCTTTAGAAACTTGCCCGTCCCATTTTACAAAGTTTGGTTCATCAAGTCACCCCGGGGCTTCTCCCGCCAAACTCATTGGACACATGAATACTCATTATTTCCCGGAAACAGTTGTTCTTTCCATCTCCGCCTAAAGAAACGAAGAAGCTAGAAAGGCGTGGTTCCTCAAGAATAAGTGGTTTATCTTCACATGCATTGAAAAACCAGCTCCCTATGAGGTAAAGGCTCGGTAGGTTGAAAACCTGAAAGGGCGGCCTAGGCAAAAGTTAGAGCACAAAAAATAAGAGAAAGAAAAAAAAAAGTGGTCCATCTGAGGCATCGATTAGTAGGACTCACTAATCCTGATTAAATTCCTTTCTTGAATGATGGATGCACTAGTCAAAAGACTGAAAGTAACCCTAAACTTCACCTACCTTCATCTCAAATATCACCATCAACTCCTATACTCATAACCCTTTAAAGCCAACCAGAAGCCACATCTCAAACTCTTATATTACATTTTCATCACCTTGCCTTATATTGTCTTAACATGATTAAGAATCGGATAACACTTATGCACATTCAAGTGTCCCTTTTTTTAAGAAAAAGAAAGTTTCATTCGCATGCTTGCATCTTTTGTTTGCATCCTTTTACTGGATCTTATTAGGTCTTCTACCGCATCGCCCTTGGAAAAGTATAAATGTTCTGCCAGCATCTCACCAAGGACCTCTTACCAAAGATCTCAGTAGCATCATCAAAAGCTACACAAGCCGATCATCGACAACATTCCACCACAAGGCTTCATAAACATTGCTGATCTCCTATGTTGGGATAAGCACACAAAAAAAATAGCATCGCTTTTCCTATTCTGGGTTAAGCATATTTTTGAAAAGTAGCATCGTTTTTCCTTTGTTGGGAAAAGCCCATTTAAAAAACATTTCTTTCCCTATTCGGGGGGGAAACTCATTCTAAAAATCGCATCACTTTTCCTATTCTAGGTTAAACGCATTTTTGAAAAGCAGCATCACTTTTCCTTTGCTGGGAAAAGCCCATTTTAAAAACATTTCTTGCACTATTCTGAGGGAAACTCATTTTAAAAATCACATCGTTTTTCCTATTCTGGGTTAAGCCCATTTTTGAAAAGCAGCATCGTTTTTCCTTTGTTGGGAAAAGCCCATTTTAAAAACATTTCTTTCCCTATTCTGAGGGGAAACTCATTTTAAAAATTACATCGCTTTTCCTATTCTAGGTTAAGCGCATTTTTGAAAAGCAGCATCGCTTGTCCTTTGCTAGGGAAAGCCCATTTTAAAAACATTTCTTTCCCTATTCTAGGGGAAACTAATTTTAAAAATCACATTGCTTTTCTTATTCTGGGTTAAGCGCATTTTTGAAAAGCAGCATCGCTTTTCCTTTGATGGGAAAAGCCCATTTTGAAAACAACTTTTCTTTCCCTATTCTAGGGGAAGGACATTTTAGACATTGCATCATTTTTCCTATTATGGGGGAAAGACATTTAAGAATTGCATCACTTTCCCTATTCTGGGGGAAGCGCGTTTTAAAATTACATCGTTTTCCCTATTCTGGGGGAAGCGCGTTTAAAATTCTGATCACTTTCCCTATTCTAGGGAAAAGACATTTAAGAATTGCATCACTTTCCCTATCCTAGGGGAAGCGCATTTTAAAATTGCATCGTTTTCCCTATTCTGAGGGAAACGCATTTTAAAAATTGCATCGTTTTCCCTATCCTAGGAAAAACACATTTTAAAATTGCATTGTTTTCCCTATTCTGGGGGAAACGCGTTTTAAAAATTGCATCGTTTTCTCTATTTTGGGGGAAGTGCGTTTTCAAAAAAATCTCATCACTTTCCCTATTTTGGGGGAAATGCATTTTAAAATTGCATCGTTTTCCCTATTCTGGGGGAAACGCGTTTTAAAAATTACATTGTTTTCTCTATTCTGGGGGAAGCGCATTTTTTTTAAAAAAAAAAGTCTCATCACTTTCCCTATTCTGGGGAAGCGCATTTTAAAATTGTATCACTTTCCCTATCTTGGGTGAAGCGCATTTTAAAATTGCATCGTTTTCCCTATTCTTGGGGAAACGCGTTTTAAAAATTGCATCATTTTTTCTCTCTTGGGGGGAAGCGCATTTTAAAATTGCCTCATTTTCCCTATTTTGGGGAAAATGTGTTTTAAAAATTGCATAGTTTTCCTTATTATGGGGGAAGCGCATTTTAAAAAAATCTCATCATCATTTTCCTTATTCTGGGGAAGTGCATTTTAAAATTGCATCGTTTTCCATTTTCTAGGGGAAACGTGTTTTAAAAATTGCATCGTTTTCCCTATTATGGGGAAGCTCATTCTTTAAAAAAAAAACTCTCATCACTTTCTCTATTCTGGGGAAACTGCATTTTAAAATTGCATCGATTTCCCTATTCTGGGGGAAACACATTTTAAAATTGAATAATTTTCCCTATTCTGGGGGAAACGTATTTTAAAATCTCAACATTTTCCCTATTCTAGGGGAAGTGCATTTTAAAATTGCATAGTTTTCCCTATTATGGGGAAATGTGTTTTAAAAATTGTATCGTTTTCCCTATTCTGGGGGAAGCGCATTTTTAAAAAAAAAATTCTCATCACTTTCCCTATTCTAGGGGTCGCGCATTTTAAAATTGCATCGTTTTTCCTATTCTGGGGGAAAGACATTTAAAATTGCATCATTTTTCCTATTCTAGGGAAAGTACAATTTAGAGGTTGCATCGCTTTTCATATACTAGGTTAAGCACATTTTAGAAAGCACATCTGAATCCCACCTGTTTTGCCTATGCTGGGTGAAGCGCATCCGAATCCCACCAATTTTGCCTATGATGGGTGAAACACATCCGAATCCCACCTATTTTGCCTATGCTGGGCGAAGCGCATCTAAATTCCACCAGCTTACGCTATCTTATGCCGGGCGAACACATCCGAATCCCACCGCTTTTGTATCTACGCGAAGCACATCTGAAGTCTCACCCGGTTTTGGGGCGCATCGAGTCTCACTTGATTTCTGTATGCTGGGCAAAACGCATCCGAATCCTACCTGTTTTGCCTATGCTGGCAAAGCGTATCAGAGTCCCACCTGTTTTCCCTATACTGGGCGAAGCGCATCCGAATCCCACCCGTTTTGCCTATGTTGGGCGAAGCTCATCCGAATCCCACTTGATTTCCCTATGCTGGGCAAAGCGCATCCGAATTCCACCTGTTTTGCCTGTGCTCGGCGAAGCGCATCAGAGTCCCACCTATTTGCCTATGCTGGGTTGAATTATTCTCTAAATTATATTATTTCAGTTGTAATTTTGTTTTCTTTTCTTTAAATGAATGTAAAGTTATTTCTCTTTATTTCTTTCTGTTGTATATAAAATATTATTATGAGCCAAAGTGTTTAAAATAAAACGAGCAAATTTACAAACCCATTATGAGACCGAAAGGGCGAAGTTGAGTGTCGAACCCCTTCCTAATTTGTAACTTAGCCCCCGAACCCATATGATCTGGTATTTTTGTTTTTTCTCTGTTAATCCTTAAAATAGAGGTGGCGGCTCTGTAATACATATTTTGAGTCCACAAAATGAAGTCGAGTGTATTCCACGCGCTTCAAAATTTTGAAACCACCCGCTTTTCAGTAGTGGGGGAAAGGTTAACAACGAGGCACTCACACCTGGGAAAGCATCGAGCAAGGAATCTCAGAGACTTTTTTTCCAAGATAGGTCCAATGTTTCCTTAATCGTGCAGAGCACTTGCCTTACCTGCTCCGACATTCTCGCGGCCAGCCGCCTATCATTCCTATAGTTTAGGGGTTTCTTCCTAATCCTACTAGGTAACTATGGAATTAAATCCCACAAGGATTCTATGTCATTGGGGGCCTATAAATACCTCTCCATAAACCCTAAACAAGGTAGATATTTTTTTCAGCCTCAAACCTTTGTCAAATTTCTTTTTGACTCACACGATACTTACTCTCACGACGGAGTGGTTTCGTGAGGCCAATCCTTGCACTCCAACAAAGGTGTTTTCATACTTTTAGAGAGGTTGTGAAGAGATCCGATCCATACAAGCAAGCCCAGATATCCTACGCATCAATCGGAACGCCCAAAACTGATGTTTTGGCCACATCATTTTGGTTCTGTTGCCGGGAAACGAAGCTCTAAAGCTTTCTCATCTTTTTCCGGTTGTTTTTTGACAAACAATAATACAACAATTGCTGGTAAGGGTAGCAAGCATCACACCACTACTAGAAACCACCCGGCTGGGAACTAACCACTGCCCACTCCAACTGGTGATCTTCCACCGAAGGCACCCCAACATGGAGTGCAAACAAGAAATCAAAAGATAGCTGCTTGGCGTGCAGCTCATGGAGATGATGTTCCAAATGTTGAAGAGCAGTCTTCCCACCACGCTAGTCAGAACCAAGCCGGTCAACAAGATGCTCGCGAAGTGATCAACTAGCAGTAGGCTCGTGCCCATGATCTGAGGAACCAACTCAATAAGTAGCGACAAAATGGTCAGAGTAGATAGGCGGCCCCACCCGGGCTAACTGCTAAAAACAAGCTACTGCCCTGCAATTCCAAACAGATTACTACAACAAGATGTTCACACTCAATCAGCAGTTGCTTGCTTTGGGCCAGACCCTGGTGCTAATTGCCAAGCTCGTGCTCCCCGCCCCTAGCAATTATGTCACTATTGACGGTGGCCATGACCCACAACAGGTACCCGCTCCGAGCAGAAAAATTACATCTGTCGTTCACACAGTATCGGATCGGGACACTCGTGAACAAATGGATGACCATCAGGCAAAAAGCAGGAACAACCGCCAAAACCCGCCCTGCCGTCGTCATCACAGGCATGAAAATCATGCCCGAACATAAGGGAATGATTGTCGTAGAGCTCGTGAGTATGTCGAGGCAGACGAGCATCGACCAAGGCTCAGAGCTCGGATCGACTTAGAGGTTAAAGCTTTCTATGATCTAACCTACTATCCTTCCACGACCAGATATTCTGCCGTTGCATCTTGTTCACTAAGGACCTAACGGCCACCAAAATCCAGAAGAAGCCCAGTCATCGATTAGAGAATACCCGTTCAAGGAACTCATCGCGCATAACCTTTTCAGGGTTTAAATAGATGTCGAGAAACGGCTAGCCGGAAAAAATTAAGGCCATAAAGAAGGACATGACCAAGAAAATGGCCGAGATAGCCGTGGCCAAGCCCTGTTATAGAGCCACAAAGCCGCTAGAGGGTAGTCCATTCACTCAGGAGATCGAGAATGTGCCACCCGCGTAAAGAGTAACCTTCCATCAGTTCAAGAAATACATCGTGAAGACGAGGGTTAACGATTGGCTCAGTTCATTCGAGGCACATGTTCGAATGGTCACGGACGTCTAAGCTCTTAAAATGAGAACTTTCGGGGGCGCTCTCCAAGGCAAAGCACAAGCATAGTTGGGGAGAGTTTCCCTGCGGATCAATTGGCAGTTGGGAAGAGCTTAGGAAAAAAATTCCTAGACTAGTTCGACACGGCATGGATAACACCTAAAAATAGGTTTGACCTCGGAAAGGTCAAGCAAAGTGATCACGAGTCCTACAACAGCTACCTTAAGTGGTTTGAGGAAATGCTAGAGCAAGTGACAGCGACGAGCGACCCAAAAATCACTTTATGCTATGTGAACAACATAAGGTCGGGACCTTTGAAAACCATGCTAACAATGAACCCCGACTTCAAAGGAAGAATTATCGGCCAACTTGCACTTGTTCTGCTCGACGAAAAACACCAATGGTGATAAGCCCAGTCAAGACTCAGGATGCTCGGCCATGCTAGTTAACTAGAGCCTGAAGGGATAACAACCGCTCGTGTAGAGATCGAAACCGAACCTCCACTCCCGGGTAGAGATTAAGAGAATCACAGTTTACCCCCTGAACACTACTCGGGAAGAGATCATGTTCCAAGTCGGCGATGCTCTAATTATCCCATACCAGCTCGACCTAGAGTTCGCTCACATCGGGGATAACTCCAAGTACTGTGATTATTACCACGACCACGGTCATGACACAAAGAACTGCAACGTGCTGAAATGGGAAAATAAAAAGTTGATCAATGCGGGCAAACTTGATCATTTCAAGAAGAACCAGGGAGCTGCCAATGATGTCAGGAATGATCGTTGGGCAAGACCCAATCAAGCAAGAGGTGGCTAGGCCCCTCAAATTCAAGGGGTCTTGAATGTCATCCAGGAAGAGATCTCGTCCAACACCCAGCTCGGTGACACATCTACTCTCTATCAAAGACGAATCAACACCCTAGCAGTCCAGCGAGCAGGAGAACATGGTATCTTCTTCACTCACGATGAATTGGCAAACACCCTTGGCCTAAGAGCAACCACTGGTAATTTCTTTCCTTGTAAACAACTGGTCGGTATATAGGGTGTTGATAGACATAGGGACGTGCAGAGATATCATGTACGACTCCTGTTTCAAAGGCTTGGAGTGATCAGATACATGCCTGAAGACATACGCGGGGAAACTTGAAGGTTTCACCAACCATCAAGTAAGCGTTAAGGGGACAGTCAAGCTAGAAGACTTCATGGGAGATGGCAACTTAGACGTGGACAGAGATGATCACATTCCTGGTAATCGATCTTAAGTCCGAACTACAATTACATCATTGGTGCCGTGAGAACCCCGTTCTGAAATGCCCGTCGTCCGCGATGAGAAAACGACGTGTCTCAAGAAACATTTGAATGCGTGGAATACGTCCGGTCTCATTATTGACTCTAAATTATGTGTGTACATAGTCACCACCTCTATTTTAAGGTTGAATGGAAAAAAATAATTATTCCATAAAATGTGTAGGTTCGGAGACTAGGTTACGAGTTGGGAAAGAGTTAAGCACCCAACTCGCCCTTTCGGTCTCATTTTAGGGTTTAAATAAACTAACATTCTTTTAAATGTATGTAGTCTAGAAAGTATATTTTATATATATGTATATTGAAAATAACATTACTTTGTGTTTAATGTCATTTGGGCATAGTAACAACTATATGTGTATGTTTAAATGTAAAAAGTATACATTTTACAAATTTAACTATATAAAGTTAAACTAATATATATTTACAACATGCATAATTGTTTTATCTACATTCTATTTATTAATTACATTATACTAATATCTAACTAATTATAATATTGTTATTATTATTTACATAGCATGCATAATATTAATTTTCTATATTAATATTGTTATTATTTACATAACATGCATATTATAATATTCTAGATTATTTATATTAATGGGAAAAGACAGTAAATTGATATATTTACCTCTCAAAGTGTGAATGTCTAACCCAGTATATACGCCAAGGCTTTAGCCCACTAGGCGCTCGAAGACTTTAAGTGTGCTTCCCTTGTCCGTTTGGAAAAGGAAGTCTTTTTATGTGTGTGTATGTCATTATCATCTTCTGTGAAATTCTTGCAGCATAACAGTATCTTATATCTTTGGATCATCTTGCCGGGGGCAAGGATTGAGGCTCAAATGGCTCACTCGGGGCAAGGAGGCTTACTCGGGGGCAAGGAGGAGGCAGATTGGCTTGCGAGGGAAAGGCATAAAGAGGCAGCTTCTTCACGGATGAGTGTGTGTGTGTGTGTGTGTGTGTGTGTGTGTGAGTGTTGATCATTTATGTCCTCTAGAATGAAGAGGCTGGGGGCCTCTATTTATAATAAGAAGAGCGGTTGCATGGCGCCAAGTGGAGGTAGGAGAGCAAGAGAGCGCAGGACGCACGAGGCAGCTGGAGGAAACGACAACGTTTTAGCTGCCTAGAGAAGTGGACAGAGGGTACGGCACTAGAGGTGATGGAGCGACTCCATGGTATTTCTTAGGGAGGGGGTGCGGCTCCCATGATAGGGGATGGGCCCCCATGCATGGGGAGCGGCTCCTTCCTTCTATTTTGGTCTTTCCTTCAGCTTTCTCTTCTCTGTTAAGCTTCGTTATGTTTTGTTAAGTCCCATTTTCTGAAACATAACGGAAAGTATTATCATTTAGCCCATTTAATTTATAAATTATATTTTTAGGACATTATATCGCAGGGTACGAAATTTGGGTATCTATAGATCCCCTCAACGACGGAGTTTGCAAGTGAACGAGAGTTTACGAGCAGACGAATGTCGTTGATAAAAATAGACTCCCAAATTTGGGACAAGCATCACAAGGGAAAATATTATATTTGATTTTTTAAAATATTTGCAATACAAGTCGGGGCGTGGTGAAATTCTCCTCCTCTCCTCCTCTTTTTTCTTTTTTTGATTGACATTGCAGCTTTTGCTTGCAACATCAGATTTTTTTTATATTGTTCAAAAGAAAATTTTAAATTTTCATCATAGGCTATTCACCCCCTAGGCTATTTGAGCATAATTATGGATCAACAATTGATATCAGAGTAGGACTCTGCGAGCTTCTTGCCAGATCTAACCTCCTAAGAGTTTGATCCTTGTTGCTCATTCCAGATGCATGTCAAAAGAAAACCTTTTTCGTGTATTAAAATTTCAAAAATGCTTTTGACAAGGATTTCTCATGAGATACCTTTTTGAAAACATATTTATTTTGAAAAATTATTTTGTTTTCAAAAACTCTTGAGTTAGACAATTTCTATGATGATTGTGTGTCTAAATACGAGAAATTTACTCATATAACAAAAGTTAATTCTTCAATTGGCATTATGAATAAAATTATCTTAGATGTACAAAACTCAGATGGATGCTTCACTTTAAATGATCTTTGATCTAATTATCTTGACATAAGGCTAACGATTATTATCAATCCAACACCCTCTCGAGAGAAATCTTTTAGTTCAAAATCCTACAACTTTACAGTTGAAGGATATTAAGATTCTTATTTCTTCTTATGAAAAAGGCCAAGAGTCAAAAACTTCCTATCATGGGACATTGATTGATCCATCTGTTATATGATACTTAGTTTCTGAAGACTTGGCTTATATTTCATTCAAGAGTTATTTGTAATCAGTTACTGAAAGATGTAAATTAAAGACATTATAAGTTGTTGCAAAGGAAATCTATTCTTTAGGCAACATCTATCAAGCTTGTAGACATATTAGCTCAGATTCCACGGACATTCTTCTATGAACTTCTTCTATAATCTGGATTCGTCTGTCGTTTGAGGTGCATCCCAAATCTTGTGCTTAGCCTCCTCATCTGATCTTCAAATTTCAACGAGCACATGCGATCAAGGGAAAATAAGGAATTCAAATCCAGGTTCTTCATTTTATATTCTCTAGGTTTATTTGAAAATCTTATTTCTTGTATCTAGATTTTTATGTAGCTTTCTAAAGCTCATAAAATGTTGCTAATGGTTTTCCTAAGTTCTCTTCCAAGGACACAGATACTTTTAGATCACTAAGCAACTTTCTCTCTCCACAAGCTAAATTCGCGCATTCTCTTGTGCTAGACTGACGTGGTGTATTCTATATATTCTTCTCAGTATTCTCTCCTTCTTCTTCGGTTTCTAATATATCGGATTCTTTTCGATTCTGCGTTCTTTGCTAAACAGAATCATGATCATGTCCTCACTATGTAGCATTTTTATCTTCCTATTATATTTCTTCTATTTCTCTCTGCAGATATAATGCATGAATATTTGTTTATCATACTTTGCTCTTATCTTTTGATCCATACTGTTAAGTATGATCTACTTTATTCAACTATTTCGATATTACTTAGTCAGTTGAATTGTCTCTTCACTGACCTGTGTTTCCTTCGTGAATATCAAACCTTCACCTTCGTCTTTATCTCTTGCTCTACCGCTTACACTTCATAAGCTCAGTTCTATGTGCTGACTTATAGGAGTTTTAACCTTCGTAGTCAAATATACAATATACAAGGGTATCTTTGTGCTATTTCTACAAAAGTTGAGGTTAAACTTTTTAAAACTGATTATTTCTTAAACTAAAGTATTATTCCTTAGATTCTCGGTTAAAGTAAATCATTTTGAAAAAGTGGTCTTGCTTTTTAAACTTTTCACCTTTTTCAAAAAGTTATTTTGTCAAATCAAAAGACTTTTTATGTTTTCAAGAAAGTTGTTTTTTTCTTTTCAAAACTTTTTGGCTTTCCAAGAAGAAACTTTATATGATATCTAGGAATTAACCCTACCCACAAGTTATCTCTCTTAACTTTATTAGGGTGGGTGAAAGGACACCTCTATCTTTAATGATTATCTCTCATTAATTCGTCATTTCGTCTTGCCTCTGCGAATATATATAGAGACCTTCCATTATCGTCTCCATCACTCGCAAGCTACTTCTTATCACTATGACAGACACAGATACGAGCCTTCTTCTTTTCAAAATGTTACTTAGCACTATTCTTAATTTTCGATCAAGCCTTTCTCTCAACAACTTGGTATTATTCTTTCTACCTTCCGAAAGTTGTTTGGTTCGCTTTGAGAAATCCTCTTGTATGAAGATTTACCTCAACAACATTTAAGCATGCCTCTCCCAGATCTTTTTGACCGTGCTCACGTCGACTGCCCCTTCTTAGCGTTGCAAACTTTTGTTATCCTTTGTACAAACGTGACTATCCCTGTGAGAAGCATAATCATAACAGCCGACTTTCAAAAGGGAGTCATCCTTGCTTGTGAAGGTCACCTGGGCCTGAGAGCTAGCTGAAGGGAGGAGGAAGAGCAGGTACAGGATCACATATCTTCACTCTGGTCAGTGTAGAGATCTCGTTTGGCTGTCTCTTTCGGCTTAACCACTTGATCTAGATCTCTATTCTCCTTTGCCCATAGGCTCAGCAGTTTAGGTCCATGTTCTTCAAAGACAGCTCTTTGTAACAATTTTCATTCAAAATGTATCAGTGTTTAGATTGTTTCCCTAAAAGTAGTTAAGTCTTTGGAAGTTGATTTGCTTCTTGTAATGAGTAGATCTCCGTTGTAACTCTTTGCATCTTATCTTGATCTATATGGGAACTTGTTCAAATTAGCTTTACTTCATGTCTATCCGCTTTTCAATGCCTATTCTTTGGTAACATGAACTCTTATGTTTCTTTTATGGATTTGGTACCTGTGCTTTACTAACTTTTTCTTTCAAATCCACAACAGCAAACATAACTCTGCTGTCAACCCAACAACAAACCAATCCTTAAATATTAGTACTCTTTTTCGATGAAATACAATTATGATGTGATGAAACTAGGATCAACTCCTTAAATAATAGTCTTATGAATCTGATCTACTCACGTGAACAAAATTCATCCGTGAACATTGCACTTGAAAGAATGAAATTTCACGTCAAAGATTTTTTTGTGCTAAAAGACTAAATTGACTCTTAACATAATGTTGATTCATACCAAATATCTACTCAACGAAAATGTTTAGTTGGCACTAACTTAGTTCTATATCTACCGGTATAACAACTGGTATCTACATCTGTTGGTATCAACTACTATCTTTATGACTAGACCAATTGGTATCTTAAACTGAATTCAACTCAATTAAAAAGAACATTATTCTGCACCATAAGTTGTTAAAGAGTACTGGTAAAACCTCATCAGAAGAAATATTTTTGAGAATAAGAATACCTATGTATTGGGATTTCTTTAGAAAGGTCGATGCTCTCAACGTAACTCTTTTCTCAGGAATGTAAGATATAACATTAACCCATGATGTTTTAGTGAAGCTTCATTCTCTCGAAGATCCTTCAAGATCAGGTGTCGTTACAAAATGATATACATCAGTAAACTTCATATCTACTGCTGACACTATGACCTACTGAGGAACAAGCAGCATCTGCACTTCAACTCCAGGTTAGTACTTCTATTTGTTTGTTGTTCCTTCCCATCAAGACAACAATGTTCGTAAACTCTTCATTCTTTATATTGTCTTGGTTTGATGAATATCTTATATTACAGGTAGTCATCATCTTAACTATTGATTAAGAAGCGAAATCTGTGTGTTCAGTTCTTTCAAATACCAAATTAAGAATGAGCAACTCATATCTCTGTGATACAGGTGCTCTGAGTAAGATGGGTTTTACCTTCCATTTCGCCTCTAGTGCTCTCCGTAGTTAATCTGGATTATTTTGAGGAGGAGCATAGTCATCAGTTAATCCTGCCGATGAAGCTTATGGTTCTTCCTTCTAGTAGCCAAGGTATGAAAAGGAAGATCTGTTGACATTTTCTTTATAAACTTCAGCAGACTTTCATATCTACTATTCCATTGTCCTTCAGTAAATCTTCAAATCTACTTAAACTCATTCACTTCATTTCTATAACTACTAGTATCTCTAGCAGATAACTTTTCGCCCATATCTTGAATTGATATCAACGGACTTTCATTGCGGCAAAAATCAATTGGTCGGCAGACTTTCACATCTGTTGATCTCACCTCCCTATTCATAATTGGTATCAACAGACTTTCATCTCTACTCATCTTACCTTCTTATTCACACTCATTTTCCCTAATTTTCTCCATTCTTCATCATCATAGTATCAGCTGACCTTCATCTCTGCTGATCAACCCTTCTTCGCCTCAAAACCATCCCTGCTGACCTATTCTCACTTTTATCCTACCCTAAAGGATAATTGTATGTTAAGGAACTCCAGCACCTATACTTCATCTTTACTTTTGGATAGTTGTTAGCGCTAAGATCCAAAAAATATGTAACAATCCTAAATATTTGGGAGTGTAACGACCCGACCCAAATCTCTATACGAAATCCCAAGGTTGTGCTATTAAGACAAGCTAAAAAGACGGAAAAGAACCTGCTAAGCATAATAGTGCGAAGTCAATAGTCGAGCCAACAAGCTCAAAACAGGAATGTAAAGCCATAACGGCAATACTGAACAACAAAAACCAAAACCTACAGAAGCAGACCATAAGTGGAACCCAAGCCTTTAATTCCAAATCATGGAACGTAAGGTTGAGAGACAACTATCTCTCTACAATTCTACGACGCGCGTAACGCAACATTGCGCAAGGGTAACAAACCATCGGCAAACCTAAGGCCAGCGAAACAACAAGATCCCAACTTGATAAACAACCACTCAACGACTATAACATGTTGGATGGACAAATCAACTATAAGAATAAGAGATTAAAACTTAACAACTAAACAAAAATCTCACGATTAAAGTTGTTGAAGATAACAACAACCACAACAACATTACTAGAACATGCGAGCTAAAACCTTGCTCTGGAAGGCAATTGAACTAACTACTAAATAAATACAATAGCTCAACCATACTAGCCGGCTCCAAAATAATACAATAGCAAAATACTAACACAATCTACCCAAGTAACGTTTACATAACTTTACATCCGTGTCTCACAAGATAAATATATACAAATGTAATAACTCCAAGCTATTGCCCGGAAGACCACCTGCTATCGAACGCGAACCCCTAACTCACTGCACATACTAAGGAAAACAAACACACGGAATGAGTCATAATGACCTAGTAAGCTACTAAATGCAAAAGTATGGCATAGCATGGAATGGCATGGTATAATGGACAAGCATATATATATATATATATATATATATATATATATGTGTGTGTGTGTGTGTGTATTATGGCATAATATTAATATACCTACAATAAACATATACCAAGTCATCGAAGTACATAAACTCATATGAACCACATAGCACATTGTCTTTTATATAAGTGCTCATAGTAAGTCATATTAGGAATAGAGAAGATACCAAATTAGTGCCATTGTGTTGCTCCGGCAATACACAATGTTAAACTGGTTCGTGCCATCAATGCTCGTGATTGCATTGACATACTAAGCGGCTACGCCTCAAGGGCAACCCTTTCTCACCAATTTAGCATAATCCACGCACTCTATTGGTTACGACGATGGGCTAACTTCCCTACTTGGGTCAGTAGGGGAGGGTGTGTGCAGTCCTAGGTACGTAATCCGTAGCGAGCACGAATCCCATGATTCGTGAAGGTGATGCATCATCCCACCCTGACATACAAACCAATCCAAATAATGCCAGCTGGACTTATATGCAATGTACAAGTAGATGTTTACTTGCATGAACAAATAGGAACCAAGTCCGACAAGAGCGGACTCATCAAATCAAGTTGGTCATAATGCTCTACAAAACCCAATTAACAATGCACATTTATTTGCACATACTCAACATGTTCAACTAACTTACAAGTTTACTTCCCTACGCGCAATCAAACCAAAGGCTACTAAGTTAATCTAGGTCGCAACCACATTGTTGGGTCTACAAGGACCCTCAAATCATAATATAATCAAGACTACTATGTTCATCTAATAATAACCATAATTCAAGACTTAATATTTAGTCTTCACATAACTCACCAGACTCAACCATAGTTCTACTCGTCATATATCATCGACGTCCACAAAATCACACTCAAGAATACCAAGACTACCCCGTAGTCATAACTCTGTAAGTTCTTTCACGAGCACGCGACCAAATTCCCTAAAAGAGAACTCATACAATAATCATTTCTCAATGACATTCGAGACCATAGGTTGAACGTCTTTAATACTCCGTGCTCTAACGAGCACGCTCTAAATCAATTCCCAAGTGTCGCATCCGACTATTCAATTCTCGAGCTTCTAATAGCACAATGACACGACTTTCTAATTTTAGTAAAGAGTTATCTAAAAATTCCCAATAAGCCTTTATAACATAGGTGTCATAATTGGACACAATACGAGATGCTCGGGTGCTCACAATCATAACCAACCAAAACCCGAACATCTTAGGATTTCAACTCAAAGCTCATTAATATATTATTGAACTTCTAATGACTCCGTTGAGTTTTAATACTACATTTCATTCTTTATACATTTCATAAATCCCGAAATTATCACCCATTTGAATTTATAACAATTTCCCTAAATTATTTGGGCTTGATTCCCAAGAGCCTAAAATCCATAAAACTTAGCAAAATCATAAACCCATTTCATACAACACATATATACCTCATAAAATCAACCTACACATGGTATCTAGCAATTTATAAGTTCAAGATACAAAAGAGGGTAGATAAACAACATACAAGTGCTCATTGACCTCACTGTGGATGCCCCGGAGTGCGCCCACAGTGGCGACTCTGTTGGGGAGATCGTTTTTATTTTAAAATGAAAATGGAGGGCTAGACTCAGTAAAAAAAATTTAGTTTCTGGCTAAAGTATGCTTGTTATATTTCTTTAGCATTTTGAATATTGCGTTCTTATATATCTGTGTATATATTTGTGGATATGATCGTCCATCTTGCAGTAGTTTCGTTTCAGTCACCATTACAGGTATATTTAAAAATATAAAATAAAAAAAGAGAAAAAAAAGGAATAAAATAGATTTTCGGGCAGCATAACAAAAGGGGTTGGGGCTTTATTTTTATTATTAGTTTATTTTGCTCTAAATATCTGTTTGTTTTTTGCGCAAAAAAATAATAATTATATATATATATATATATTTATTTATTTAAATAAACATAAATAAATAAATGTACATATTCTTTTATTCTGTCATATTATTTGTACATCCATACATGTTTGCATACATACATATTCCTTTAAATATCAATATGTTTAAATATATATATATATATATATATATATATATATATATATATATATATATATATATATATATATATAAACATAAATAAATAAATGTACATATTCTTTTATTCTGTCATATTATTTGTACATCCATACATGTTTGCATCCATACATATTCCTTTAATATCAATATTTTTTTCTTCTTCTTCTCTTTTATATTTATTTGGCTTCCTGTGTGTGTATAATTTTCAATTTTAAAAAAAATCATTTTAAAAAAAGAAAAAAAATTTGTTTTTCCGAAACAATCAAAAAAAATCAAAAAAAAGGGAAAGAAATTCGTTGTCTAAAATTAAAAAAAAAAGAATTCATCTCTTTTCAAAGAAAAAAAATCATTTTCTCAAAGCAAATGGAAAAAAATCGTTTTTGAAAAAAAAAAGTTTTTCATTTAAAAATATATATAATAACAATTTCGTTTATAAAAAAATATGTTCGACAAAAAAAAAAAGCGAAAAAAAACATTGTTCGTTTTTTTTCAAAAACAAAAAACAAACTTGAAAGGGTTAAATAGGGATAAAAGACAAGAAGCAAACAAGAGGGGGTCTAAGTGTTAAAGGGGAAAACCTAAAAGTCAAAAGGGCCAAAAAGCTCAAAATAGAACATGAGCAATGCATTTGGGGGTAGCGCCCAAATGCATGATGTGCGGCGCCCACATTGACTATGGGTGGCACCCGGTCTCCTGCTACGTGGCCCATTTTGAAGAATTTTGTTCGATGTTGGGTTCATTTTATCCGTCGGGTTGCACATTTTTACCGTTTGGTGCACTCATTTTTCCTGTTACTCCATCTTTAAAAAAAAAAAAATTCATCAAAAGCAAAAAAGTTTTCTTTCCTTTGTGTTGTGTTTATACATATTAGGGATATTTGTTGTTTTTCTTTGGTACCACTAACAATTTTGCAGGTGCTGAAAAATAAAAACAAATTGGTTATTTATCATTTACTCTCCTAAGAGGATTGTCCGAAGGTATGTAATCGTCACATCTCATTACAGGGATCACAAAAGCAAAAAAAAAAAAAATTCTAATAAAAAATCATGTGTAATACTAAGTTCTCTTTTCCTTTAATAAATATATAATTGTTTCTTTTCGCAAAAAAAAAAGATCATTTAAAAAAAATAATCGTTTTATCTAAACAAAAAAAAAATCTCTATTCTTTCAAATTGAAAACTCAAAAAAAAAAAAAAGATTAGCAAAATGAAAATTTCTCTGATAGAGTTAAACTACGATGACCTGAGCCTTGAAATGAGGTACGTAGGCTGCCTTCGGATTCGGTCAAATGCTTTGATTTACTCTTTAAAAAAAAGGTATTTTCTATGTCTTTTCTTTTTGTTTCCCAAAACATGAAAAGACAAGACAAAACCCCCTCACCATTATTCTTAATCTCAAATTCATCTTTCCTCTTAACCTCTCATAAATGCATCACTACTTAAGTGCATCGTTCACTCTCGATTTCAAAAAAAAATTCAGTAAGTTCTTCTTCGAGATGTCAGGGTCTACCACTTCAAAAAAAAAATTCAAAAAAATTCAAAAAATAATAATAATAAAACAAAAAAGAAAGAAAGTCAAAAAAAAAAAGAAAAAGAAAAGAAAAAGAAAGTTTCGTTCGCATGCTTGTATCTTTTGTCTGTATCCTTTTACTGCATTTTATCAGGTCTTCTGCCGCATCGGCCCTTGAAAAATATAAATGTTCTACCAGCATCTCGCCAAGGATCACTTCCCAAAGATCCTGAGCAGCATCATCAAAAAGCAACACAAGCCAATCATCGACAGCATTCTGCCACAACACTTCATAAATCATCGCTTCTCCTATGCTGGGATAAGTACATCTAAAAAAAATACGCATCGCTTCTCCTATGCTGGGATAAATACAATTTAAAAATTTTGCATCGCTTTTCCCTATGCTGGGGAAATCACATTTTGAAACAAAAGCTCCATCGCTTTCCCTATTGGGGAAAACTCGTTTTAAAAAAAAAACAGTATCACTTTCCCTATGCTGGGGAAAGCTCGTTTTCAACAACAACATCACTTTCCCTCTGCTGGGGAAAGCCCGTTTTAAAAAAGCAACATCGCTTTTCCTATACTAGGGAAAGCTCATTTTCAACAACAGCATCGCTTTCCCTATGCTGGGGAAAGCTTATTTTGAAAAGCAGCATCGCTTTCCTTATGCTGGGGAAAGCCCGTTTTCAACAACAGCATCGCTTTCCCTATACTGGAGAAAGCTCATTTTGAAAAGCAGCATCGCTTTCCCTATGCTGGGGAAAGCCCGTTTTAAAAAGTAGCATCACTTTCCCTATGCTGAGGAAAGCTCATTTTGAAAAGCAGTATCGCTTTCCCTATGCTGGGGAAAGCTCGTTTTAAAAAGCAGCATCGCTTTCCCTATGCTGGGGAAAGCTCATTTTGAAAAGCAGCATCGCTTTCCCTATGCTGAGGAAAGACCACTTTAAAAAGCAGCATTGCTTTCCCTATGCGCCATCGTCGGAGATATGCCCTCGTCGGCATTTTGTTTTGTACGCCCTCGTCGGCGATATGCTCTTGTTGGCATTTCGTTTTGTACGCCCTCGTCGGCGATATGCCCTCGTCGACATTTTGTTTTGTACGCCCTCGTCGGCGATATGCCCTCATCGGTGTGTTGCTATATGGGCCCTCATCGGCGATATGCCATCATCGACGTGGTGCTATATGCGCCCTCATCGGCGATATGCCATCATCGGCATGGTGCTATATGCGCCCTCATCGGCGATATGCCATCATCGACATGGTCCTCTGTGTTCCCTCATCAGCAATATGCCATCATCGGCATGGTGCTCTGTGCGCCCTCATCGGCAATATGTCATCATCAACATGGTGCTCTGTGCGCCCTCATCGGCAATATGCCATCATCGGCATGGTGCTATATGCGCCCTCATCGGCAATATGCCATCATCGGCATGATGCTCTGTGTGCCCTCATCGGCGATATGCCATTATCGGCATGGTGCTCTATGTGCCCTCATCGGCGATATGCCATCATCGGCATGGTGCTCTGTGCGCCTTCATCGGCGATATGCCATCATCGGCATGGTGCTTTGTGCGCCCTCATTGGCGATATGCCATCATCGGCATGGTGCTGTGTACGCCCTTGTCGGCGATATGCCATCATCGGCATGTTACTCTATGCGCCCTCATCGGCGATATGCCATCATCGGCAATATGATGATGCGCCCTCTTCGGCATGATTGATTTATGCAACATAATCAGCGAGATTTGATGTTGTGCCTTCTTCGGCATTCTTTGCTTTTATGCTGCTGCGGGCGTTTTACTGGGGATTTGAATGATATAATTTATGCTTTTCCTCTCTTTCTTGCGACTAATCTACTGGGGATATGAGTTTTTCTTTGATTTGTGATGGATGGTGCGTTTTGCCCAGCATAGGCAAAACGATGCAATTTTTAAAACACGCTTTCCCCAGCATAGGGGAAGCGATGTTGCTTTTGAAACGGGTTTTCCCTAACATAGGGAAAGCAATGCTGCTTTTAAAAATGAGCTTTCCCCAACATAGAGAAAGCGATGCTGCTTTTCAAAACGGGCTTTCCTCATCATAAGGAAAGCGATGTTGCTTTTTAAAACGGGTTTTCCCCAGCATAGGGAAAGCGATACGGTTTTTTTTTTTACTTTGCTTATCCCAGCATAGGAGAAGTGATGCAGATTTTTTTAAAATGTGCTTATCCCAGCATAGGAGAAGTGATGCAGATTTTATTTTTTTAAAGAATGTGCTTATCCCAGCATAGGAGATTTTTTTAAAAAAATGTGTTTATCTCAGCATAGGAGAAGCGATGCAGATTATGAAGCGTTGTGGCAAAATGGTGTCGATGGTTGGCTTGTGTAGCTTTTGACGATGTTGCTGAGGATCTTTGGGAGGTAGTCCTTGGCGAGATGCTGGTAGAACATTTATATTTTTTCAAGGGCCGATGCGGTAGAAGACCTGATAAGATGTAGTAAAAGGATGCAAACAAAAGATGCAACTATGCGAATGAAACTTTCGATCTTTTTATCAAAAAAATGACTTTTGAATGTGCATGTGTATCATCCGTTTCTTAAACATGTTAAAGACAAGAGAAGGCAAAGTGATGGAAATGTGATAAGAGAGGTTAGGATGCGGCTTTTGGCTTTGAAGGGTTATAAGTATAGGAGTTGATGGTGATATTTGAAACGAAGGTGAATGGAGTGCTGGGTCACTTTTTTCGCTTTTGACTAGTGCAACATTCAAAAAAGGAATTCAATCAGAAGATCAGTAAATCCTACTAATCGATGCCTCGGAGGGGCCACTTTTTTTTTTTTTTGCTTTTTTTTTGTGCTCTAACTTTTGCCTAGGCCGCCGTTTCGGGTTTTCAACCTAGCAAGTTTTTACCTCATAGGGAGCCGGTCTTTCAATGCATGCGAAGATAAACCACTTGTTTTACGCATCCAGCTTTGTCTTTTGTATTTTTAACCCTGTAACTTGACATTTTGTTAAGTTTTAGCAGGTCTTGATATTGCATGTCAATGCTACGTACCAGGGGTACGAAATTGGGGTGTCTACAGAGCCCCTCAACGATGGAGTCTACGGGTAACCCGCAGCTTACTGAGTAGACGAACATCGTTGATAAGAAATAGACTCCCTAATTTCGTGCAATTATAATGGGAAGAAATGTAACAGGTAGCAGTTATAATGCAACCGTTTATAATGCAAACCAAACCTCACACATCCTAGACATATTTAGTCGGTTATAGCATGTTATCGTAGTTTTTAAGCAGATATGCAAATTATATGCTCTAATGGTTGGACCTACCGAAGTAGGCTGCCTACGTATCCCATAATAAAAGGAATCAGACCAAACGTAGTTCGGCCTCATGCAAACAATAGCCACTAGGTTGGGATAGATGGTGCGTTTCGCCCAGGATAGGCAAAACTGGTGGGACCTTTTCAAAACGCATTTTCCCCAACATAGGGAAAGCGATGCTACTTTTCAAAACGCACTTTCCCCAGCATAGGGAAAATGATGGAACCCTTTAAAAGGAGTTTCCCCCAGCATAGGGAAAGCGATGCCACTTTTTTTAAAAAAACGAGCTTTCCCCAGCATAGGGAAAG
Source organism: Codonopsis lanceolata (assembly GCA_013146195.2). Taxonomy (NCBI): domain Eukaryota; kingdom Viridiplantae; phylum Streptophyta; class Magnoliopsida; order Asterales; family Campanulaceae; genus Codonopsis; species Codonopsis lanceolata. The sequence continues at coordinate 14,749,914 of CM028379.1, forward strand.
CGATTGAGCTTTTTTTTTTCTTTTTTTTTTTAAACGAGCTTTCCCCAACACAGGGAAATCGATGGAACCTTTTAAAACAGGCTTTCCCCAGCATAGGGAAAGCGATGCTGCTTTTCAAAATGCGCTTTCCCCAACATAGGGAAAGCGATGCTGCCTTTCAAAACGCACTTTCCCCAGCATAGGGAAAGCGATGCTACTTTTTAAAATGTGCTTTCCATAGCATAGGGAAAGCGATGGAGCTTTCTTTAAAAAAACGAACTTTCCCCAACATAGGGAAAACTATGCTGCTTTTTAAAACATGCTTTTCCCAGCATAGGCAAAGCGATGGAGCTTTCTTTAAAAAAAAAAGAGCTTTCCCCGGCATAGGGAAAGCAATGGAACCCTTTTTAAAACACGCTTTCTCCAGCATAGGGAAAGCGATGTTGCTTTGTAAAACGGCTTTCCCCAAAGATAGGAAAGCGATGTTTAAAATGCGCTTTCCCGGCATAGGAAAGCGATGTTGTTGAAAATGCTTTCCCCGATAGGAAAGCGATTTAAAATGGAGCTTTTTTAAAATGGAGCTTTCCCAAAGATGGAGCTTTTTAAAAAAAGCGATGCATTTTTAAAATGTGCTTACCCCAGCATAGGAGAAGCGATGCATATTTTTTAAAAAATGTGTTTATCCCAGCATAGGAGAAGCGATGCCGATTTTTTTTAAAATGTGCTTATCCCAGCATAGGAGAAGCGATGATTTATGAAGTGTTGTGTCAGAATGATGTCGATGATCGGCTTGTGTGGCTTTTGATGATCCTACTAAGGATCTTTGGGAAGTGGTCCTTGGCGAGATGCTGGTAGAACATTTATATTTTTCAAGGGCCGATGCGGTAGAAGACCTGATAAGATGCAGTAAAAGGATACAAACAAAAGATACAAGCATGCGAATGAAACTTTGTTTTTCTTCTTAAAAAAAATGGACTCTTGAATGTGCATGTGTGTCATCCGTTTCTTAAACATGTTAAGACAAGATAAGCCAAGGTGATGGAAATGTAACTTAAGAGCTTGAGATGTGGCTCCTGGTTGGCTTTGAAGGGTTATGAGTATAGGAGTTGAATGGTGATATTTGAGATGGAGGTGGGTGAAATTTAGGTTTGTTTTTCAGTCTTTTGACTAATGCATCATTCAAGAAAGGAATTCAATAAGGATTAATGAATCCTACTAATAGATGCCTCAGAGGGACCACATTTTTTCTTTCTTTTTTTATGTTTTTTTTTTCGTGCTCTATCTTTTTACCTAGGCCGCCCTTTCAGGTTTTCAACCTAGCGAGCTTTTACCTCATAAGGAACCGGTCTTTCAATGCATGCGAAGATAAGCCGCTTATTCTTGAGCGATCACGGTTTTGTAGCTTCTTTGTTTCTTCAGGCGGAGATGGAAAGGACAACTGTTTATGATGAATAATGAGATCCTTTATGTATTGAATGAGTTTAGCGGGAGAAGCCCCAGGATGAATTTGATCAACCAATATTCTGTAAGATGGGACGGGCAAGTTTCTGAAGAGATTGAATGGAGGCAGCCCCAGAAAGACTCGATTTGGAGAGACTTTTTGTGGGAGACAAAATGAGTATGTTCAGAGAAAGAGGATGACTCTAATGGACAAAAAGAAGAGTCATGATCCAGAGTTTATCGCCGAGTATCATGAGTTTCATGGACCCTACTTAACATTTATCTTTTGATAATTTATGTATCTTTAGCAAAGAGTTCTGTCCTGGACCCATATCACGTTATAACCGATTGAAACAGAGCTATAAGTGGCAACTAGGTTAGGGTATAGTATTTAAGTATTTGGGATGGATTAGCTTTAGGGTTGAGGATTTGATTGGCCTCTTGCTCAAAGGCATTTTGGGCTAGGAATTTGGTTATTTTCGGAAAGGCGATCGCAAAGCGATCATTGGCTAACCTTTTAAGCTGTGGGTTTTGGATGAGAATTTGGTTTCTGGATCTGGTTGTAGGTATGGTTGGGAGATCGGCTTTTGGCTTTGGTTTTGGGTCATAGGGTTGTCCAAGAATGATTGGTCTCTTTCCCTTTTTTTTTGTGAGAGAGAGGTTTTGAAGAAGTTGCCCAGGAGAGGCTTCCTTTCTTTTTCTTCTCTTTTTTTTTTAAATTTCCAACCTTGCTCTTTCTTTCTTTTTTTTTTTTTTTTTTTTGCAAGAGAGAGATTTTGAGGAAATCGCTCAGGAGAGGCTTCTTTTTTCTTCTTCTTCTTTTTTTATGCATAGGCCTCCTTTTTTTTTCTTTTTGAATTTCCAACTTTGATCTTTTTTTTTTTTTTTTTTTTTCATCTCTCTCTTTCTTTTTGTTGATATTTCGGAGCAATTTGAGAGAGTGCTTGAAAAGATATCTGTCTTCTCTCTCTTGAGATAAAAAGGTGGTCGCTCTTGATGGATGTATATATAAGGGTGAAGCAGCCCCAATTTTGAGAAGCTGGATTTTAGAGATGGTTAGGCTTTGGTATGTGGTGGATTTGTTCAGGTATTTGGAAGAGGTTTGGTGTATGGTTGGAAGCCCCTAGTGTGCCATTTAATAGCTCGGTCGCAATGGGTCGAAGATGACCTTTTACCAAGATAGAAGGTTGCTTCATCAAACAAAGATTTTTAATGGTTTGTGGGTCCATATTCTTGAAATGACTCATCATCAACTCGTGCAGTTTTATCATGTTTTTACATGAGTTGATTCATCATTTTTTTTATACAACAAATACTTTGTTGATATGTGGTGCTCAAAGATCAAGAAGAAGACTCGACAAGCTAATATAGGAGAAGCTAGAATTTACCAGACTCGAATATAGATAAAATACCTTTGGAAAGCTCGATTTGAGGACTTGATTGGACTTTTGAAATAATGGAGACCAAATGGATTTGTGAGCATACTCTTGCAAGGATGGGCTATAGGAATCAATATAGGCAAAAGAGATACCCCTGGGGTTTGAAAGCCCCTAGTCTTGAATTGTTGCGTATGATCCTTGAGTTGCCCGACTTTTCTGGATTTCCTGGCTTTCCAGAATTTTCTGCCTTCTTGGCTTTCCGAGCTTTCCCCGGAGTGCGCCCGCGCCCCGCGCGCCCTTTTCTAGGGGTGCGCGGCGTGCGGAACGGACACCACGCTTTCCAATCCACCCTCCCTTGTCTAGGGGAAGATGAAATTAAAAATACGGAAAGGATGTTGTCAAGAAGCGCGTGGAATACGCCTTGGTTACCGAAGTGATTTTTGGTCCAATATGAGAGCTTTGTATTTTTCTATATATCACCCTCTCTTATTTAGGGAAAATAAGATACAGAAAATGCATCACCCTTTTCATTCTCATCGTCCCTTTTTTAGGGGAAAACGGAAAAGTACAAAAAAAGGATGTTGCGGGCCCCACTGTGGACATTATGAAAATTGACCTTAAGGCCTATTTTGGATCGCTATGAGTGCTTTGGGTTTTCTGCATCAAGTTATCCCTTGTTTAGGGGATACCATGATACATGAATACATCACCCTTTCATTCTCATTCTCCCTTGTTTAGTGGAAAACGGAAAAGTGCAAGAAAGGATGTTGCGGGGCCTCACTGTGATCCAAAATGTTTTGACAGAGTCGTCATCTTTATTTTAAGAAGAAAGCAAAGAAAAAACCAAAATAAAACCAGAGATTGCAAAAAAAAAAAAAAAAACTGTTTTTGGCTAAAGTATGCTTTTATTATATTTTTCTAGTAATAAATAAAACATTAAAAAACAAATATATCTATGTTTACATTATTTACTGAGTTGTAGCTGTCTCTTTCCAATAATTACAAATACATTCTAAAATATTTGGCCATAATAATAGCTATTTTTAACGCTATTTTCTAAATAAATCCGGGCAGAATAACAACTTATATTTTTACATTGGGCCGAATGGAAAATAGTTTTTTATAAAATAAACCCTTAAAGACTCACCTTTAAGAGCGTTGGTGTGCTCGCTCTGTCCTTCCGGGAAAGGGAGTCTTTTTGTCTTTGCTTGCTTCGGGCGGGTGGCTTAGAAGGTTGCTTATGGGCACAACAAGCAGGAGCAACCGCTTGCTTGTCGCGGAATCGGGCGAGCAAGCGCTCTTCCGGCGGATTTGACCTTTTTACTCGGGCAGAGCAACTGCTCTTTTTGAGATTTTTAGACCGGGGGAATATGGTGGAAACCTAGCTGGGGGGATAAGGCTCACTTTGACCGGTTGATTTTGTGTTTGGAAGAGATTTGGCAAAGCTTCAAGGCTTTATAGGAGGGGGAACTCACTATTCTCACGATTGCTCACTGCGTAGAATAAACGCACAACGTTTTCACTCTTTGTGACTATGTGTCTGGTGTGTGAATTTCCAAAGCCGGGGCCTTCTATTTATAGGCCGAAGGAGGGACACCGCTGGGATTTCTGATATTCATCTTGTGCTTCACCAGCTTGTACCGTGCGCTTGAAGGCTTGTGCAATGCATTAAGACGGAGTGCACTATTTAGGATCCTAGCGCCGACACCAAAGGGATTGGGCGCCGCGCCAGGAAGGCTTATTGGCCGTGCCTGGCTCCTTTCTTTGCCTCCTTTTTGGATACTGCTGCCCCTGCATTTTACTGTTTTACGCATCCTGCTTTGTCTTTTGCATTTTTAAACCCTGTAACTTGACATTCGTTAAGTTTTAATAGGTCTTGATACCGCATGTCAATGTTACGTACCAGGGGTATGAAATTTGGGTGTCTACACTCACATAAAAAGTAGTTTGTTTTCCTTAGGGTCAATGAGCCAAAAACCAAAAGAAAGAGTAAGTGGTAACTTACTTGACCCGAATAAAAAGTAAAGGAAACAAAAATGTAATCGGTGAAGGTTGTTCTACTCGTTGGCTTCAAGAGTCCAGAGTTGGAACGAAGATCGGATGGTTAGATCTTCTTGGATCAAAGGAAGAAGCTCTAGGGCTCCAATGTCATCTCTTCTCTTTCTCTCTCTCTCTCTCTCTCTCTCTCTCTCTCTCTCGAATACGTAAGAAGTGGAAGAAAATGAAGAAAGAATGTAGCAAATGGTTAGGGGTTTGTGGTTATAACACCCACAAGAAATGAGGGCACAAAGGAAATTTCATGGGTACAGTTAGTGGATGATTAGGATTAATTGCAACTTAGTTTAGGTTAATGATGATCAATAAAGTTAACCCAACATGTTAGGGCTTAATTAGGATTAAGTAGGGTAGATTATGGAGGGTTTAGAGTGGGTTTAGTAAGGGTAGAATAGGCAAAACGATCAAAAAATCAAAGTTTCCCGAAGCAGAGTCGGGGCGAATAGGTCGCTTGGTCCCTAGGGTCAAGCGAGCGCCTGCTCCAATTCCTCCCAACATGACCTACTGGAAAATGGGCGGTCGCCTGTCCAAACACCAAGCGAGCGCCTGGTCTAAAAGGTAGAAAAAGGCTTGAAATGAAGTTCAATTGACCCCCAACTCAACCCCGATCAAACCTAGGGTGAAACCAACTCCAAAACATGTATGAAACAAGTTCGATCAACACCCGAAACAACCCAGAACGAAACCGAAACAAGTCACAACAACTTACAAGTGAAAAACGAACGAACTTGCCATCAAACGAGCGATAGTATGAGACTAAAAGCAAGTCAAGAGGCCAATGAATAGGCTTGAATAATTCTAAGAAGTTAAAGAACAACTAGGAGAATAAGAACTTCGAAAGACGAGATGATCACACAACTAAATCTCAAACTACGCGATAAAGACGAACGTTATCTCCAAAGCATCCAAATCATCAATAGACTTAAGGAACACCTCCAACTTGAAGTCTAACACATCTAACAAGTCCATAACAATCATATAAATACATAGGGCCTAACCGAGGTCATGAATACGAACAACACAAGCAAACTATCAACCGAGTTGCATTTCGACTAACGTCGAGTTACGACTTGTGACTTTAGCAAGTCAACAACTATGGAGCATGTCATAACAGTTGGTCTCAAAATAGTCACTCACACACATTTAGACTCTCTCCCAAACCAATCATACAATGTAAAAGGAAGAAATACGAGTATGGCATGTAAATCAAGCTAACCAAGGATCAGGGTGTTACATGGAGATTTTTGAGGATTGTGTAGATGATTCAGAAAGCCTCGTAAAATATCTTTTGGATATTTGAAATAAATATCTCTACCCTATTCCCTACCTTTCTGTGCAAAACTCCTTATGAATGCCTCAATTCCAAAGTTAGCAAAATTTCTTTTCACATCAAAACACTCTTTTCGATTAATTAAATTCTCTTGTTGTCAAAATTAATCTTTAAAGTCTAAAACTCATTAATTGTATTCCCAACAAACAATATCTAAGAAAATATTTGTAAATCGGAATATATAATGAAGACTTAATTAAGCTACATGAATCAGTTATCTTTAATAAAAAAATGTCCTTTAGAGAGAGCAGCGTGACAGTTTCAATTAATAATTATCGCTCCAACCACCTATCATAAATTCTCTATCTCTCTTGGAACTGACATCCTTAGAAACGATTCGTTAAAACCCTTCTCTCTATAAAACCTTTCTAAATCTACCTTAACTGATTCTCCATTCAATACATCCTTTCTCTCATTCCTTCTAGCTAGAGTCTTAGGGCTTGTTTGGTAGTTAGACAAGGATAATCAGTATTATTACTCCCAGTACTATTAGTGCCCTCGCTATTAATCCTCACTTGTATATCGGGGGTAATTTTGAGATTACAAATGTTAATCCCAATTTTTTTTAGTGAGGGCGCTAATAATACCACCCTCCTCCTTGGTATTAATAGTGAGGCAATAATGACTTAATCCAGATAACTCGTGTTATTAGTCCCGACCACCTATTGCGTATCAAACATCAGGCAACTCGGCTTATTAATCCTATCTGCCTTTAACCCTGTCTACCAAACGGCACCTTATAGTCCTATTCTTCTTATCTCGAATATTTCTTCGATCTTTCAATTCTTTCATGACTTCTTCTACCGAAAGTAATTTTGGTGTTTCCAAACCTATCTCTCGACCTTCTATGCCTGATAGTTTCTCTAATAGAGTAGGAGATCATACCTACATTCTAGGCCGAACTATTCAGGCTGAGCAATTCCTTCTCAACAACTCTGTAGGAGGTACATTAATTGACCTCTTTCACCGCTATGGACTCATCGCCATCCTTTCTTTTCAAAAAGAATTCTACAGCTTTCGGTTGGTCGATGAATTCTATTCTAGGATGACAGTGGCTAGCAATGGCAACAGTCTCTTTGGCAGTATCAGAGGCACATGTGTTGTGCTTGATGCTAGAAGCCTTTTGCGGGTGTTTCAACTACCCTAGATGGCCCCTTCGCAATTGATGATGCTATCGTCAATGGATCATGGTGTCGAAGAACTAGAGTCAACGCTGCCGATGACAATCGTACAATGGACATCAACGTATATCCTCTTGATTTGTACTTCGTCAGTGAAATTCTAAACCAGTATCTTCGGTTCTATAGGCCTGGGTTAAGAATCTTCACCAGAAGACTTCAGAACCTCATCATTGCAGTTCTTGAATCTTTAGACCTGAACAGGTATGAAGTAGTTTTCACGCTCATCAGCCAATCAGTTTAGCAAGAAAATTGTGCTCGGTCTTCCGTCAGAAAGTATGCAACGATCATTAGTTTCTTCCTGTGCTCTTTCCCGATGATTCAACAAACGGTCCAGGATGAAGAACGCCTACCTGTCCACGACAATATGCTAATAACTTCTGAGTTATTTGGCAACAAAAGTCTTTCGGATGCTGAAGAAGATTTTGATTCTAGTTCTAGAAGTTCTGGAGATTCCAACTAGATGTATTCCTTCTTACTTATCTTTTATCACATATATGTCTTTCCTATTTCCTCAATCCCTCTCAAAATTTGAACTCATAACATTTGAATCTATCTACAATTAGTATCAACTTAACATTGTAATAATCACTCTATATGTCCTCAGGACCAACAATTTCAACAATTGGTATCATTAAGGAGGTGATATTTCTTAATTGATGCTTGTAACCATTAAGGGGGAGATATTTTCAAATGGCATATACAACGATCATGTACTCAACCTTTAAAGGAGGAGCATAACCTTAGGAGGAGAAAACACTTTAAGAGGAGGGAATTTTTACAAAATAAGGAAGAGAAAAATCACAACTTATAACATAATCAGTTAAACATCTTTAAACATATCAACATCTTAGGAAACAATCTCTTTAAGAAATAATGGGTATTTATGAAATAATTGGGTATTTAAAGTGAAGAAGACATCCCCAATGAGGTAAAACACTTACCCCCTTAAGATGAATCTTAGTGATACATTTTCTGCCTTTGTGACACATTTGTTGAAATACGCTTTTACTGCTCAACAATCATGTTGATTTTCTCATCAACACAGTTCTTATCTATTTCAACGAATAAAATTAGTTTACTTATTGAAGCATGATCTCTTTATAACCTTGTTGATTCTTTCATCAGCAGTGTTCCCTACATCCTCAAAAGAAACGTCTATAGAACAGCATACTTGAAATAATCTTTTCAAATACATATTTCTTCAAATCAAGGTAGATGTTCAAACTCTTTCAAAATATGATACCAAGACTGCTTTCAAAAATGTTCCATCTCAAAAACAGTCCTTACAAAATTCTTTCAACAACTGGTTTCATACATTTAGACAACTGATGTCACACAATTTCAAAAAAAAAATTGGTGTCAACAATCTTTAAAATGAATGCTTAAACTCTATTCTTTACTTGAAGGATTTTTACTATTCCTTCTTGCCAAAATATACTTTTCATATACAAACACTATTATGCATGAAAGGAATCAAAAACGTTTTAGATCTTGCTCAAAGAACATTTATATCTCATAAATGATCTAAAAATGGTTTTCTATTGCTTTCAGTACTTTTGATTTATCGAGTCTGTAATTTAGCAATAGGTGACTATACATAAGCCATTGCTTCAGCATATAGGACATGCCTTGAGATAAAATGACTATTCATTGTGAGCATGTTATTACTATGACTTGATAGAATAGTTTAGTCCTTCATGTATCTGTCATTGAGTAATGGTTCCAAGAAAATAGGAGGAGATTGTTGGAATATGCCTCCCATGAACAACTTATTCCTTTGCATATTCGGAACACTTTAATTTGCTTGCTCCCATTACTGTGTATCATAACAAGTGACTAAAAGGGATGCGTACCGGTTAATGTGGTATCTTGTTTGACATCACATAGGTCTTATACTAGGAGAGTCCTTGTCTAGTCCTACTCTTTTATGATGATTAACAAACTAGCGATTCTAGTACACCAGCAAACCTACTACAGCGTGAAAAATCTTCTAAAGACTCGTCACCAGCAGACTTGCTAGAGCGTGAAAAATATCTTGAAGATTCGTCACCAGCAGACATGCTATGGTTTGATTGTTTATACCACAACTACGTTAACCAGCAGTCCTATCTGCTGAAAGACTCAACCTTCAGAGAGGAACATCATACCAGTAGACTTAGCTCTGCATGTGCTACCTAGAGAAGAGATTGCAACTGTTCAAAAATGACAAAATGTTCAAGCCTCAAAAGTCATTCAGATTTTTATAATGCCTAACATCTCAGATCCTGCAAGAAATTCTCTCTATACATTTGGTTTGGAAAGTCAAAAGAATCTACTTTATTGGACAAACCATATGTCAGTGTACTATGCTTAAGACTTACTTTTCAGAGACACATCAATTCAGTCTAACAGGTAAACATTCAAGATCCGTATAACAAAATCTTTATCCAACAGTCTTCAACGTCAACACTGTTCCAAACGGATAGAAAATCTCTCAACATACCTCAACGATCACAATAAAAGAAAAACCTTTTCTCCCCCTTCTAACAGTGATAGAGAGTTAGCAGATAGAGATCAGAGCGAGATGGTGATGATCGACAAGGCTGTGAGATCTACAAAGGAAAATCGTCTTCAACAACGATTCTCCTAGATCTTCACAAGAGATCATAGTGAAAGAAAGCAGACCTTAGCAAAACACTTTCTGTGGATTGCTAGGAAGAAAAGAGAAAAAGAGAACAGAGAGAGTAGAAAATCACAAGACAGAGATCGGTGTCTTGATCAAGAACGTACTTCTTGATTTGAGTTCTTCAACCTCTTTCGAAAATCTCAGTCTTTACCAAAGCTTCAAAGACTTTATTCTTAAGTTAGAGGAAAGCACTTCAGATCGGTTTGAAGATAGATCTTGAAAGATGCCTAAAGAAGATGAAGAGTTTCCTGTCTGCATTGCATTCATATCTTCAGATTTGTATTCCATTACAAATGTTATTGATTGTGCAATCATCGATCATCATAGGGCGTTGAGTGCTCTGCACTCAGTTGTTCAGATATCTTTTATCTGAACGACTCTAAAAATTGTCTTCTCATATCTATTCCTCGTTATCGTCCCCTATTGCAATCTGTACTTAATAACTTCTTCCATGAATAATTAAGTAAGGATTAAAGTAAGGGACTATGAGGATAGATAATATACATAGAGAGTCTATATTGATGTATTCTTTAAATTTGTCTTTGAATAAACTTCATATGTTCTTTCATATTATATCTTCCTTAAAACTCAACTTTGATTCTTCTATGAGCTTTTATCAACTGTTTTACTTCTCTGAAAGCTATTCTCTCATGACTTCCTAAATCTGCATTTGGAGAAGGATTAAGTGTACTGTTGTTCTGAACATATATTCGTGTACAGACACTTAAAACATTTTAGATAAATCTAAACCTTACTATTTCCGCTGCTAAAACTTTTTATTTTGGCTTTCAATTTATTAGTAGTCTGTCAGCAGAGTTCATTACTTTGCTCATAGCAAATCAGTTGTTCCAAGTTACCAATAGACATGTCTCCTCTGCAGATTGCTTATGCCTTTAAATCCACTATTTATGAATATCAAAAGAAAACTTTAAATTGACATCATAGGCTATTCACTTCCTTCCCTCCCCCGCATCTAGTCTATTTGAGCATAATTGTGGACCAACAATTGTAGAAAATTTGTACACTAGAAGTATTTAGCAACATTAGTTTGAAAAAGGGGTGGATTCAAGATTTTAATACCACGTGGGCTAGATATTAAAAAAAATATTGTAAAGAGTAACAACGGTACAAAATAACTTTATTAATCGAAAAAAGAAACTACGTAGAGTTGTTCTATTTATTGAGTCTTACCTGTTATATCAATAATTGTAAAAGAGCTTAACATTAATAATGATGTTTAGCAAATACTCCCTCCGTCCCTAAATTATCGTCCTCCTTTCCTTTTTCGTCCGTCTCAAAATAATTGTCCACTTTGAAACTTACCTTTTTAGAACATCCATTTTACCACTTTACCCTTACTTTTTCACCTTACTTTAATTTGGGCCACATACACATGGGCTTTAAAGGAAACTACACATTAAACCAATATAAATAATCAAGTCAATTGTTTTTTCTTAATCTGTACGCCGGGTCAACCAGAACAATAATTTAGAGACGGAGGGAGTATATATATATATATACACATTATTCCTTTAGCAAAAATTATTTTTGAGGTGGGCTCCGGCCCCACCCATCACCTTAGACCCGTGCTTGAGAAGACCAAGAAGAACTATTTGGCATCTTTGTCTTTATCTTACTCCCTCCGTTCCTAAATTATCGTTCTTCTTTCTTTCTTCGTCCGTTCCAAAATAGTTGTCCAATTTGAAACTTACCTTTTTAGAACATCACTTTTACCACTTTACCCTTACTTTTTAACTATATTTTAATTATGAGTCATATACACATGGGCTTTAAAAGAAACTACACATTAAACCAATATAAATAATCAAGTCAATTATTTTTTATTAAATTGTACGCAAGATTAACTAGGACAATTATTTAGAGACAGAGAGAGTAATATATACTACAATAAAAATATCATTAGACACACCACGTGAGCAGTAACATCATTGCAATCAATACTTTTCTTATCTTTTATTTATAAAAATAGACCCGTGATAAGACTAGAGACGATATTGGATCAAGTAATAGACCTGCTTGGTATTAGTCCACCATTTCCTCAATAATTTTCCTTTTTTTTTTTTAATAAATATCCAGCGAAGGTAAGACACGATATTGCATTGGACTGGGTCAAGGAATAATTCTTGGAATTTTCGGATAATTCCGTCCACACTCCTTATCTTTTTGCCAATTCCCTTCCCAAGGTCTAGTCATACAAATAGATTTGGTAATGATAAATAATATTACGAGTTCAAGTTTATCATATTCATACAGAATTTATAAGAGCTTCAGATCATCGCCAATGTAATTATGAATTTAATTTTATGTGGCCATTTGTAATTAACATCTGAATTATATTTGAGAATTTTTACCTCTTCATTCATATTCAATTAAAATGGATAACCTCAATATACATATAAATTTGATTTTATTTAACATGCGTCTCACCATTAAAATGAAATTTAATTAAAAAATAAAATAAAATAAAAAGAGATCAACCAATGGAAAAAGTTTTTAAATAGGAAAATGTGGACTGATATGTATTCAGTCCCTTAATTAGAATGTAAAAAAATTGATATTGTTATACATAATATAAAAACTTTGGTTAACATGTTATATCTACACTCCTCATCTATAGTTGTAGTGAAGAGATTTTTTCTTTTAAAAATGGTATAAATCATAAGTGATATCTAATTTTTTTTTCATAGCCATATTTGCATTGATGAAGTTCCAATGGAGACCTCTCTTGATTAGATTTTATGCGGCGTGGGTTCTATTACTAAAATAAAATTTGAAAAAAGAAAACATAACGACTATTAGGAAGAGTATTTAACAAGAAAATGTTAACTAAGATGTATTTACATTCACAATTAAAATGTAAAAAATTGACAGTCTTATCAAGAATGGGAAAGAAATTGGTTGACACCTTAAGTACACGACATAAACGACCCTTACCAAATTATTGAAGCTTGACTTTACTTGATAAGAAAAACAAGGATCGAGATGCAAGTAGCTAGTGCAAAAAAGATACGTAGAAGACTTTAAGTAGTAAAAAAAGGACAGAATGCTGACACAAGTAGGGGTGGTAAATCGGTAGTACTGGGCTGTTATCGGATCGATACGATAACAGCACGATACGATAAACACGAATACGAACTCGGTATGATAAGTTTATCGTGCCTAATATTAAAACCCGAACACAAGACGATAAAAATACAAAAAACACGACACAACACGATAGACACGATAAACAAAAAAATACAATTTATTTAGTCAGACCCGTTAAACCCAAAAAATATTATAAAACATATAATTTTAATTTTTTAATACATATTTTGAAAATTTATCAATATAAATAGTCGAGTAGTTTAAAAATCATAAATTTTCAAATGATAACTATGAAATAATTATGAAAATAGTTTGAAAGAAATGAATAACCCCTAGTAAATTTTTAAAAATATATTTTTAAAACTTATATATTTTAGTTATCGTGTCTAACCGTGCTTATCAAGCCAGCCCGATAACAACTCATTTTTTATTGTACTTTATCATGTTTGCCCTGTAACAACCCGAACCGATAAGCCTCAACCCAAACCCTATATTTCGTTTTGTGTTCGTGTCGCCCAATCGTGTCGTGCCTCAAATTGCCACCCCTGACAAGACTAGCCTAGCTAAGATTTATGCATAATTCATTTTTTTTTTCCATTTTGTAATCCTTAGGCTTCGGTATTTTATCCGGATTGTAATTGATCTGAACGTTGTGTGTTAATTTTAGTTCCAACGTGATCCATTTATATGGATAATTTTCACTTTATGGCCAGTAATAGATAGGATCTTCAAATGAAATATGTTCAAGGTCCCAATAACTGAATGCTATTGTTTAAAGCAGAAGTCTATCAGTATGTTATACAGATTCACAAGAGTTTCAGGGTATGCATTCTCATAGACTACACTAGTTTTGCACAAATACACTACTCTCAGTGAGAGCCTCGTTTTGAAACCGTGGTTCGTACTCATTAGTGACAGAAGAAATCAAAGGCCAAACGAGGAGTAGAATAGGCCGCCGAAAGTATTTTTGAGGCTATAATGGAATTAGCCGCTTCAGTATGGTGTATTCCATCCCAACTTATGAATCGAGATCCTTGGTTGCACACCTGATGAGATCCACCGTGCCCACACGTGATATTGATATTGTAGTTGTACGGAGGTCCTCCATAGCCACAACATGCCATCAATGGACTCGAGAAACCTGTAAAATGAGGTTGACAGGGCATGCAGTGAGACTAGATTCATTCGTAGGGGTTGAAATTTCGTAAACTTGCACATTATATATAGGCTTATTGTCTAAGAAGGCTTACCATAGTTGCTAGCGTTGGCAATGAGATCATACTTGATTGTGAAAATATCAACATAAACGATAGTTGCATCCTTCATCTCAGATCTCAGTTCTTGGCATAAATGGCTGAGCCCTTCATTAAACAAGCGTGCAGCGGAATTGTAGGCTGAGAGACATCCAATGGAATCCGTATCTTTTAAACTTCCATGAACTAGCGCCAGTTTCTGAGGCAGACAACCTAATGGACCGGTGCTATGGACCCAAAATTTTCTTCCCCCTTGATTATATATGACCTGTGCTTGACACAACAAGAAGGAAAGAAATTAAGAATTGAAGTATAGGATCAGTAGAGAATTTGAGATAGTTTCTCTCAAAAAACAGTAAAATACAGTTTGAATGCAGATTGACCGAACATGATTAAAGAAAACTATTTGTTTCATACTTACCTTAATGGCGTTCTTGATTTCTGTCAGTATGGATGGTATTCTTTTGACAACTTGCGAATATGATAACTTCTTAGCAAACGAATCAGAAAGATCATTTTGGCCGATATCTATCATATAAAGCGCACCACGGAAACCCTCATCACTGATCATATGCCCTGAACCTACGTACAGAGTGAAGTAACTTCGTTTGCATTTTTACATTCTTACAACACCAATAATGAAAGAAAGCAAGAGAAGCATTCCAGGTGAGTCTAGGTTATCTTAAACTGTATTTTTTAGGCTTTGTAATTCTTGAAATGATCTAAGGAACAGCGTTAAAGGAAAAGAAGGGAAAAGGATCAGCCTGGAATCTACCTCTTTAAAATGATTTTTCAACTAGATCGCGGCCATCAAAGCTCTTCTTAAACTAACTCACTCAACGATTGAATCAATCAGTACTCCTTATTCAAAAACTAAGCTTCTAATTTTACCAGTTCCGTATTTTATCCTTATTACGTTACACTTAAAATTAGATAAATAATTTTAATCTTTGAGGATTTATTTAATGGGTTAATCGCACTATTGGTCCCTTGACTTTGGTCAATTCCAGCGGTAATTCCTTCACAATTTTTTGTAAAAATTTGGTCCTACTAGTATGAAATCTTCACAGCCACAGTTCTTTTGATGGTGTCGTTTGTTCAGAACCGCTAAGTCACCTCCCACATCAAGTGTAGTTGGTTACGGGCAAATTTGGTAATTCCCACACCCCCTCACACTTCCATTGACAACAAATCCAACTGAGATTTTATGGACTTCCATAAAGTCCACAGATCCGCCTTCAAAAAAGGGAACTAAAATCGTTCGATGAGGTGCAAAAGCATGGGGAGGAAAGGTCATGCGGCTTGATGTGGTGGTGTGGTGGGACCCGAATGAGAATGCATGGAAGGTGTTTGAAGATAGTTGTCCACATAGGTTAGCTCCTTTGTCCAAAGGTAGGATTGATCGGTGGGGTCGGTTGCAGAGTGTCTGCCATGGTTGGTGCTTTGGCGGCTCCGGCGACCGCAAATTCATTCCTCAAGCTCTATGACCTTTGATAGTCGAACTTGCCACACAATCAAAGGTTGGATTTGTCGTCAATGGTAGTGTCAGGGGGTGGGCAAATACCAAATTTGCCCTTAACCAACTACACGTGGGAGGCACACGTCTGATTTAACGGTTCTAAACAAACGACATCCATCAAAAGGACTACGGCTATGAAGATTTCATACTCGTAGGACCCAATTTTTACAAAAAATTGTTAAAGGACTACCGCTAGAATCGGTCAAAATCAAGGGACCAATGGTGCAATTAACCCTTTTTTTAGTGGGTGGGGATATTTAGACCCCTAAATCCTATACGTATACACCCCCCCCCCCATTTTTGTAAACTTCCTATTCTACCCTCCTCATTTCATTCTTCCTTTCTCAATTCTTACGGCGGCCCTCTTCCTTCTTCCCTCTCCCTTCGCCCACCCATCCACTGCCACCCTCCCCTTCCCTAGCTTGCCATTCTCCCCCCCCCCTCCATTATTATTCTCTCTCTTCTTTTTTTTCCTTCCGAACACTCCCTCCCTTCCCTTCCTCTACTTTCTTTCCTCCTTCTCTCCCTCCCATGAACCATCCCCAAACTCCATTTATCCTTTCTTTCCTCCTCTCCCTCACATAAACCAACCCCAAACTCCATTGATAAATCAAACACTTTAGCAAATTTTTTGTTTTCTGATTTTGAAAACCATGGCCGAACAACAATATTCAAAGTCTTTTCTAATTCAACAACATAAGGAGAAGGGAGTTATAGGAGGCTTCGAAGGAGGGAGTTACAGGAGGAGGCTTCGAAGGGGGAGAACAGTGAGGGAGTGGAAGGGAAAGAGAGAGAAGGGAGGGAGAGGAAGAACGGTAAGGAAGGGTGAGGGAGGTAGTGGTTGTGAGGGTGAAGGGGGAGAGAAGAAGGAATGGTTGCCACTGTGGGGGAGAAGGATAGAGAGGAGAAGGTGATGGGTAGACAGCAAGTTTACAAAAATGGGGGTATGCTTATAGGATTTGGGGGTCTATATAGCGCCACCGTTATTTAATCCTTAAAGTTCTTGATTATATAATGTGGACACTTGATGCGAATATTTTGGGTGATTCAGACAAGCAGACCTTAGATGGCATGCAAGAGGAGGAAAATGAACTATTATTGTAACAAGAGGCATTGGCAATGGGATTAGGGAAGACTACACTCGGCATTGGGAACATCATATGAACTACTTGCATTAAAGAAATGATCTACTAGGGAGTGAACAAGAGGGCAGCCACCTTTGGGCACTAAAGGACAGCCGTTGGGAATCCTTGCCATTTAAGGATTTTATGCTTTGTAATTAGGGTTAGGGTTTCTTTGTTTTGTAATAAAATCCCTCAAGGACTAGGATTTGCTTAGGTAGTTTCCTTCTTTAATTGTAATAAGAATTGCTTAAGGAATTAGGATTTTCGTTTTCTGTTTCCCGTAAGGATTAGGATTTACTTTCTAGTATAAATAGGGTTTTACTTTCATGTAATTTTCAGATTTGATTTTGAAGAAAAAGTAATAGAAAAGAGCAAAGTGATTTGTTCAACTTTCGTGTTTTATTTTCTCAAAGATTAGGAAGTAATTCGCAAAGGGATCTTTACGTTAGGTGAGTGAAGCCTAGCCGGTGAACCCTCCATATACACACATTCCGCTGATGTATCTTTATTTTCGTTTTTTGTGACCATCTTTTCGGTTGATTTCATAAACTAAAGAGAAGAGACTTTAAGATATACATTAAGTGCTATCAGAGCAAAGGCTTTTCACAAATTCCAACTTCATGAAACGGTCATGGAGAACGAAGAGCAACGAGAACAGATTTTTCATGCATGATGCCTTGTACAAGAAAGAGTGTGCGACCTAGTAGTCGATGGAGGTAGTTGTGCCAACATAGTCTCCATTTATTGAAAAGTTAAAATGCCAACCATGGCACATCCGGCTCCATACGAGTTATTTTGGCTCCAAAGCGACTCCTTTTCAATGGGTAATTATAAGGAAGAGGTGTTGTGTGATGTAATACCAATGGACGTATGTCACATATTATTGGGACATCCTTGGCAATTCGATAGGTTCGTGATTCACAATGGAAGGGAGAATACTTATATCGTCAAAAGGAATGGTAAGAAACACAAGCTAAAGCCTTCACCACCGATTAAAGGGAAGTTGAGTCAGATTGCGGCACAACCCCCACAAGAGTTGAACCAGCAAGCAGCGCAAAGACGGGGTCTAGTTGCTAGCGGACGTGAGGTAGAACAAGAAATCAAAGATGGATAATTATTACTTCTTATAGCCGTTGGCAAAAACACTACTTGAAAGGTTTAGAGACGTATTTCCCAAAGATTTACCTCCAGGGTTACCACCAAAAAGAGGGATCGAGCATCAAGTAGATTCAATAGCCAGAGCTCCTTTACCCACCAAACCGGCCTATTGATGCAATCCCGAAGAGACTAAAGAACTGCAAAGGTAAATCGAAGAGTTATTAGGGAGAGGATATGTTGAAGAAAGTAAGAGTCCTTGTGCGGTACTGGCTCTCTTAGTACCCAAGAAGGATGGTATGTGGCGCATGTCCATGGATAGTAGGACTGTGAACAATATTACGATCAACTATCGGTTTCCAATTCCACGATTAGATGACATGATTGATGAATCGCATGCGGCAGTCGTATACTCAAAAATTGATTTAAGAAGCGGGTACTATCAAATTTGCATGCAAGAAGGAGATGAATGGGAGACCGCGTTCAAAACAAAACATGGATTGTATGAATGGAAGGTAATGCCTTTCGGACTCACCAATGCACCTAGTACGTTTACGAGACTAATGAATGAGGTGTTAAGATCTTTCTTTGGAAAGTTTGTTGCTATTTATCTAGATGACATATTGGTGTATAGCAAAAGTGAGGAGGAACATGTCCTCGAACTGGTACTCACGGCATTAAGGGAGAACAAGCTTTTATGGGAAACTAGAGAAGTGCTATATATTTCATCCAGCCTAGTGTGACCTTTTTGGGGTATGTGTTTTCAAAAGGAGTCTACGTTGATCAAACGAAGATAGAAGCAATCAGATCTTGGCATACACCCACCAACATTACGGAGGTACAATCTTTTCATGGTTTAATTAGATTTGTTCTATAGAAGCTTTATTCAGAACTTTAGCACTATTGCAATTTGCAAGCCCCATGACCGAAACTTTGAAGAAGGGTAAATTTGAATGGATAATTCCAGCGCAAGAGGCATTTGTACTTCTCAAAGAAAAATTATGTGAGACTCCAGCTTTGGCCTTGCCCAATTTCTCACAACAATTTGAGGTAGAGTGTGATGTTCGTGAAGTAGGTATAGGGGCTGTTTGATTCAAGAAAAATGCCCCATCGCTTATTTTAGTGAAAACTTGGGGGTGCAAGACTCAACTATTCTAAGTATGACAAGGAGTTCTATGTTATGGTTCGTGCGTTGGATCATTGGAGCCATTATTTGAGGCCTAGTCACTTTATTCTCCATTCGGATCATGAGGCATTAAAGTATATCCATGGGCAACATAAACTAAAACCACGACACGCCGAGTGGGTTGAATTTCTTCAATCATTCAACTTTTCTTCAAAATATAAGGATGGAAGGAGTAATGTGGTTGCGGATGCCTTGTCAAGGAGGTATTCTATGCTTGCCGAAATGAATGCCAAGCTACTGGGTTCAAACTAGTTGTGAATATTACAAAGAAGATCCAGATTTATACCCTATTATACTTGATTACAAAAGAGGAACAAAGGGGCATTATGTGGTACAAGAAGACTTCCTTTTCAAGGAGAATCAACTATGCATTCCAAAGTGTTCAATGAGAGAGTTGTTGGTTTGAGAAGTACATGGAGGGGGATTAGCGGGTCATTTTAGGATCAACAAAACCCTACAACTACTTCAAGAACACTTCTATTGGCCAAAAATGTTGGGAGATGTACAAGTTATCATAGCTCGTTGCGTGGTTTGTCAAAAAATGAAGAGTACGTTTCACCAAGGATTGTACACACCACTACCCGTGTCGGAGCAACCTTGGAGTGATGTGTCTATGGATTTCATCGTGGCACTACATCGAACACAAAGGGGAAAGGACACTATCATGATCGTGATTGATAGATTCTCAAAGATGGCACACTTTGTTCCATGCCACAAAACGGATGACGCCTCTTTGGTTGCGGACTTGTATTTTAAAGAAATTGTGTGTCTACATGGAGTACCAAGAACTATTGTGTGTGATAGAGATAGTAAGTTCCTTAGCCATCTTTGGCGGATGATTAGTGCCAAACTATTGTTTAGCACTTCTCATCACTCACAGACAGGATGGACAAACGGAAGTAACAAATAGAACTCTTCGGGCATTGCTAAGAGCACTAGTCGGGAAAACGCAGAAAGATTGGGATCAAAAGTTAGCCCACACAGAGTTTGCTTATAATCGAACACCCACTTACGCCACAAAACATTCTCCACTTGAAGTCGTATATGGAATCAATCCATACGCCTGCCTATACCTAGTGTTTCGAAAAAGAGGGGAGGTAGTCCAGTCGAATGCACTAGTAAAGTTGAAAACCATGCAAAAATTGCATGAGCAAGTCCGTGCAAGAATCGAGAAGGTAAATGAGGCTTACAAGAAAATGGCGAACAAGGGTCGATGGCAACATGAGTTCCAGCCCCGGGGATCTAGTGCGGCGCACTTACCAAAGGAACGTTTTCCTAGCTAGTAAAAGGAAGAATAAATTAATGCCAAGGGCTGATGGACCTTTTTGTGAAGGAGCGGATAGGTGATAGTGCTTACAAAATAGATCTACCAAGTGAGTAGGCGGTAAGTAATTCCTTCTATGTGGGCGATTTATCCCCCCTACCTCGACAACAAGATGCTTGAAGAATTGAGGCCAAATCTTTCCGATGAAGGGGAGAATGATGCGGATATTTTGGAGGAAAATGAACTATTATTGTCACAAGAGGCATTGGCGATGGGATTAGGGAAGACTACACTCGGCATTGGGAACATCATGGAAACTACTTGCATTACAAGAAACAATCTATAAGGGAGTGGACAAGAGGGCAGTCGCCTTTGGGCACTAGAGGACAGCCGTTGGGAATCCTTGCCATTGAAGGATTCTATGTTTGGTAATTAGGGTTAGCGTTTCTTTGTTTTGTAATAAAATCCCGTAAGGACTAGGATTTGCTTAAGTAGTTTCCTTCTTTAATTGTAATAAGAATTCCTTAACGAATTAGCATTTTTGTTTTTTGTTTCCCCTAAGGATTAGGGTTTACTTTCTAGTATAAATAGAGCTTTACTTTCATGTAAATTTCAGATTTGAGTTCGAAGAAAAAGTAATAGAAAAGAGCAAAGTGATTTGTTCAACTATCGTATTTTATTTTCTTAAAGATTAGGAAGTAATTCACAAAGGGATCTTTACGTTATGTGAGTAAAGCCTAGCCGGTGAATCCTCCATACACACATTCCGCCAATCTATCTTTATTTTCGTTTTTTGTGACCATCTTTTTGGTTGATTCCGTAAACTTAAGAGAAGAGGCTTTAAGATAATCAACTCTGAAGTCGGGATAGCATTATTTTGAGTATTATTAGACAGTAAAGCCTTGCTTTTAAGGTTCTCAGCTCATGTGAAAGTTAGTTATTAGAATGTTGACTGTTTATTGAGATTCTGACTAGAAAATTGTTTTTATTTTGTTTTGGAATTGTAAGAAAACTTTTACTACCTCCGCTCCTATAAAATTGTTGTGTTTTTTACTCTTGATAATAACTTGAGTTACGTGTGTTATGATTTTGAAAAATAAATAAATAATATACATCAAATTTTCATTCGAAAAATGGGTTTAACTCTAAAAAGTCAAAACATGACTATAATTTAGGAGAAATTACGGGCCGATCCTCTTTCCCAAATTTTTAATCACTCAAGTACCTAGTTTTTTTTTTCACTTCAAAAGTCTATTTTTGTGAAATTGTTCCTAAAATACCCATCGAAGAGAAATTACGATTGAAATTTAGAGGGATGAAGAGAAAAAGGATGGGGAGGTCTAGTGAAGAATAACACTTGTGTGTTTTACCACTAAAATTTGATTAATCCACCACCCTAACTTTCGACTCTCTTTCCTCTTCATTTATCGATCTTCAACTTCACATGTGTCTTCTCTTCATCTTAGTTATTGTGTTTATGTGTTTGATTCAAAGTAGATCCAGCTTGTGTTTTGTGTTGGTATGCATGTATAGAATTTAATTTGCTCGTTCTTGGACACCTCTTTTCAATCTCGATGCATCAATTTTGAATCACGTTGTATCATTTGTCAATCGTGAAGCAACGATTTGGATTTGGGAAAGACGCATCCATTTGAAATCATTATAATTTGCAGCGCAATGCATCAATTGGATTATGTAATTAAAATTGATGCATCGCAATAAATAAATTGATGCAACGCGATACAAAATTAAATTAGGTAATTTAAATTGGTGCATCGCAGTGTAAAAATTGATGCAACATGATACACATCAAGTGATCCGTAGCGCGTCTTATGTTCATTAAAGGTATCGTAGTTTTTTCGCTTCCAAAAATATATTTTTCTAGTTTAAATAAAACATATAGTATTGTAGCAATTGAATACTATCCAAAATGGACTGCTCAAATTTCAGCCAATAATTTAGGAATCGAGTTGGTACTATTCTCGGAGCCTTTTCATTTTGGTTTCACTCGATGATGGGTGATTTACTAAGGGTGATAACAGGGCCGGTCATTTTTGTGGAACTTATAACCTCTCCGGTCCACTTTCTTTTTATTCAACGGGTTAAGTACATTTTTTGGGGTAAAAATGTCGAAGATACCCTTAATGAAGGAAAGACATGCGTAGAATTTCCGTCTAAAATTAGTCATCACAATGAAATATCTAGACATCGGAGAAAATATTACACTTTGGGATGAAAAAAAGTGACGTTGGGAATGAAAAAAGTTTTTTTTTACTTTCTCTTTCTCTCTCACATACTCTCTACACTCTCTCACACACTCTCATTATGCATTTCTCCTTTTGGGAATGAAAAAAGTGACGTTGGGCATCTCTCTTTATGCATATTTCTCTCACTCCTCAATTCCACCTATTTTCTATATTTCTCTCTCCCTCTCTCTCACTTCCTCTCTTATTTATTTGGGCACCCCAATGTAAATATTGGGCATCACAATGAAGTTGGGTGTCGCAATGCAAAAATCCACACCTAAATTTGGGTATTGCAATGCACAATTGAAGTTTATCCAAATTTGGGCATCGCAATGCAAAATTCCTTACCTCAATTTAAGCATCTCAATGCAAAAATTTTAAAATACAACGAGTGAGAGATAGAGACTTTTGATAGTTTTGATGAAAACAAATGATTCTTTTGACTAATATGCCGACATTGTATTCAAAATGGCCTCTGGATACACTGCGTATTGAATTGATTGCTTTACCTAAAGCTTCCCAAATTTTTATAGTATGGAAATATCAAACAAACTTGATGATTATCTTCGCAAACAACATTGGCCAACCAAAAACCCCATTTTAGGCTGCACTTTTTCTGACTTCAGACTCAAAAGTGACGTGTTTTAGAAAGAAGTTGTTGGCATTCCATTCCGGACAAGGTTGTTAGCAGACTAAGAGGGCGGAGCTGCTACTATCCCGAAGGTCTTGGGTCTCGTGGATCTCATTGTAATTGTTTTCGGAATTGGCAAAGGTAGAGAGACAAACGACCTCAAAGGTTTCTCCATCGGTGCTTGCATCACACATCGGAGCCTACGACGCAAGCATCGACCTTTTGTTTTCTTCTCAAGACCAACATCTGACGACCCACATCCAAAACATTTGACGCCCACATCCAAACATCGACGCGACCATCGGTATATACCATGCAAGCATCCAGGATATATGATGCGACCATTAGAATATACGATGCGTAATATCCTACACTCAAACTTTGATGCATAATAATGTGTGCATAACCAAACAAAAAAATTAGTGATTTTCAACATCACAAGGACTTTCCACCACCACCACTAGCCCTCCCTCCATGATGACAAGCATTTTCGTTGTCTTTCTGGTGACAGCACGTCTCTTCTTGAATTCCGACTAGCCTTGCCAAATTTCCAGATGGGTTCGTCTTTGGAACAACTTCTTTATTTTAGCAGGTACTCTATTTTTCCATTCACTCTTAAACTTTCCAACATTGGTCAATCAATTCCAAATACAACATGAAACAAGAAGAATCAAATGGATTGTCAATTTTGTTGTTGTTTTGTGTATGCGTTTGTTTGGGGTAGTTTGAAGGAGCTGTGGTTGAAGGAAAAAAGGAAGCTAGCATACGGAATTTGTGGGCGTTGTAATTGATTTGCATTTCAAAAAGAACATAAAAATCCTACTTTGTTGTCAGACAAATGTGAAAAGCTATTCGCAAGGAAGGAAGAAAGCAAGGAAGGAATGGAAGCAATCAAGAATGGTGGACATTTAGGAAGAAAATAACCAAAATGAACTTATGTGGTTGAAAACAAAAATGGAGCACTATAGCGGTTATGTTTTCACCAAAAGGTACCGACTCGCAATTAATCCATTTACTAGAGAGAAATTCAGGACGGTCTCCTATGATGAAATTATAACCCGAAAAGTCATCTATACTTTTTGGGGAAAATAACGAGGATACCTTAATGAAAGAAAGGCGCGCAAACAAAGTCACTGCCCAAATTTGGACATTGGAATGAAAACATTGGGCATCGCAATGCACAATTCAAAATGTGTCAAAATTTGGGCATTGAAATTCAAAAAGCTACTACCCAAATTTGGGCATCGCAATGTACAATCGAAATCTGTCAAAATTTGGGCATTGAAATTCAAAAATCATTGCCCAAATTTGGGCATCGGAATGAAAACATTGGGCATCGCAATGCACAATTTAAATCTGTCAAAATTTGGGCATCAAAATGCAAAAAGTCAATGCCCAAATTTGGGCATCGCAAAAAAACACTGGGCATCGCAAAATACATTTCAAATCTGTCCAATTTTAGGCATCGCATTGTAAAAATCCTTAACCAGATTCGGGCATCGCAATAGAAAATGTTGGAATCGAAATGAAAACACTGGGCATCGCAAACACATTTGAAGTCTGTCCAATTTTAGGCATCGTATTATAAAAATCCTTAATCACATTCCGGCATCGCAATAGAAAAATTGGGAATCGAAATGAATATATGAACACTACCACCAAATATCAACATAGTTGGGCATCGTAATAGACAAAATTGACGTCAAAATGAATAAATTAAACACTGCTATCAAATATCAACAAAGTTGGGCATTGAAATTGACAAAATTGAACACTGCCACCAAAAATCAACAGAGTTGTGCATCGTAATGAACAAAATTGGTGTAAGAATGAATAAATTAAACACTGCCACCAAATATCGACAAATTTGGGTATCAAAATTGGCGTCATAATGAATAAATTGAAGACCGCCCCAAATTTGTGTGTAAAAATTAGGCATCGAAAAACATATGAAGCCCAAAACAGTGCTCAAATATCGTTTTTTGGCCTTAAAACGAAGACCTCATAGGGTTAAACATCATTTTTTGGCCTTAAAATGAAGACCTTATAGGGTAAACTTAGATTTTGTTGAGAACTTCGATTTGATACGTGGTGGGTCATCTGGTTCATCCAGGATCAAAAGTTATGAAGAAAATGATCGGAGATGATGAAAGGAGGTCAACAATGGAGAAAAGAGAGATAGAGACGAAGCTGCATGGCGAGCAAATCTAAGAAGAAGAGGAGGGAGAAGAAGAGAGAGGTGTGTGTGCATATAGAAGAGAAAGAAGTAGCAGGAGGAAGAAGACGGAAGAAGAATAAAATGAGAAGACAGAAGAAAAGAACGAATTAGCATGAGGTCGTGGGCAGTTTTGGAACAAATTTATAAAAAACACTTTACCGGTTCAATAAAAATAAAGTGCAATGGAGAGGTTATAATTTCTTCAAAAGGTACCGACCCACAATTATTCCTATTAATAATTACTTGACAGTCCACTTTAATAAATTGGTTGAAATTCTGGTCAATCCATTTTGTGAAGTTTGTAATCGCTACAGTATCATATGTTTTTTAACCGTAAAGTAATTTTTTGAGCAAAAAGACTACAATACCCTTAATGAACCAAATGAGTACTACGAATCACTTGCACGAAATTCAAATGCGATGCATGATTTTGATGAATGATTATGTGTATTGCGATGCACAAATCATGAATCGTGATGCGCACAATCATGCATCAAAATTTCATATTTCATAACAATGCATCAAGACTCTACATTGATGCTTCGCAAATCCAAATTGATGCATCATGATTGAAATTTAATCCATCGCGATTGAAATTTGATGCATCGTGATGCAAACTAGTTTCGACTATATCTCTTTTGCCTTCTTCTTCCTCTTCCTCTAACGTAAGTCTTCTTATTCCTCCTCCGCCGTAAGCCTTCTTCCTCCTCCACCTTCATCCCTTCTGAAAATCCTCCAACCCAACCCATGTCCATTCAAGTATCGTACTTAATGAATTAGAAAAATCGTTTATTTCAGTTTTGCGCAACAATCGTGATTTTCAACTCCAAATTGTTGGTTGGAGGTTCTGGAAGGAGACGATATGGGCATTTCAAGAACAATATTTCGAAAGTGACCTTTTTCAGTTGAAAAAATAAGGTATTGTAGCGGTTAAAATTTTACCAAAGGGGATCGGCCAGCAATTTCTCCAACTAAATTTCCAAATACTCTGCTTCCCTGTTTTTTTTTTTTTTTTTGTAACAACATAAGGCCACTATCATAAATTTATTCCAATAATGCTCAATCACATAAATGATGTAAATTTCTTCTTCTCCTCCCTCGTCGTCGAGTTCGTCCGCCATTGATGTTCATAAGGCTGATGACCTCGTCCATTCCACCAATTACCGTTATCTTGATGTTAGGTTTATGAGATTAATTTGGGAACCCTTCCTATTTTCGGCTGCCAATCGATGAAGGCATGTGGCGCAAGGGCTCTCAGCTCGCTTCAAATTGTCCTTCTTGGTCCGGTAATGTGAAAGTATGACTTACTTTCCATTCTCTTTTGTTTAATCCTTCTAATGGTGACGACCAATCCTTAACTTTTTTAGTGCTTTCCATTCTTCTTCCTTTTCTTTTTCTTCATTTTGTTTGTGTTTGTGTGTGTGATTCAAAATTAGATTAATTATTGTATGTGAATTGCTATGCATATAAACTGTTTGATGAAATGCCCCGAATAGGAACTTGTTTGTTGTAGACAACTTTTTGAATTGCGATAAATCAATTTTGGATCACGATGCATCATATGTGAATCGTGATGTATCGTTTGGTCTGGGCTTGATCCCAATAGCCTGAGTTTCGTTCTTCACCATGAACATGTTATTCCTCTTATTGATGGAGAGTGAAAGCTCAATTCCTTTTAGAGACATTTGTCCCGATGCACAAACTGGATTCCCGATACATAAAATCTCAATGCACAATTTCAATTTGCGATGCACAAACTAGATCCCCGATGCAAAAAAATCTTGATGCACAATTTGGAATTAGAATACAAACGGTACAATTTGGATTTGCGATGCACAATTTGAAGTTAGAATATAAAAGTACATCTTCGATGCACAATTCGAATTTGCGATGCACAAGATGTATCCCTGATACAGAAAAGACTGATGCACAATTTTCTATTTGTGATGCACAATTTGAAATTTAAATACAAAAATAAAGATGCACAATTTAGATTTGTGATTCACAAATTGAATTGCAAAGCATAAACTTAGAATTGTAATGTATCGCACACCTAATCCAATTTCATTAAGGTACACTCGTCCTTTCGTTCTAAAAATACTTTTTACCGGTTCAATAAAAGTATAGAGGACTTTAGCGATTTAAAATTGGATGGAGGGGACCGACCCGATTATACCCTAATGTATATAGGTTAAAAGATGAGAGATTTTGAGGAATCATAGGTTGGGCACATTAGATCATTGGGATTGGGCTTAAAACTAAAAAGTTCAAGTCTTTTTTGCATCAAAGTGTTAGGGTATCCAAACAAACAAGGTTGGATACCGGGCTGGTCCTCTCCCTTGAATTTTTAACCGCAACAAAAGTCCACTTTGGTGCCGTGAGACTAGCCCTTCCAGCCGACCTTCCCAGACAGTGTCTCTCCCACGGATATACCCATATCCACTTTGGTGCCATAAAACTAAGCCCTTACTTTCCATGGTCGCAAAGGACTCCCAGCCTTCTCAAGAATTGCTCTGGTAGATACAAGGTTTGTTGAATATCAACACGCATGTATTGGTACAATACAAACGACCCTAAATGTCGGAACAGTTTTTGTTATGTTCTATCCAAACTTCAACATGCCTCTCAACGACCCTTCCTTACTCACAGCCTTAAAAGCCCAGATTCAAATTAATGGTACTGCCCAGGTAAACACGTTCCAAGCAACGTTCCATTACCAAATGGTGTACAAAATACAGAATCATTCTTTGGATCTAATGGTCCCTGGCCAAGAAAACTCAGGAGATGCTCTTCTCCTAGATATTGATTCTAGTGCAACACCAACGTGCACCTATGTCCCAAGACAGCTATCGCGAGCAGACTTACTCAAGCTCTTCCCTGAGCGATGGGTAACAAGTTACGAACAAAGTCATCAAGCCCCTCAAGCTCCTGTACAAAGCACCGCAACTCCAGAGTTTGCGCGTCATGAAAATGGGCCTTGTTGAGGTGAAGTTCTCATCTCCACAGCAAGCAAACGCTTCGTGTAATGTTTTCCCAACAGAAATCAACATGATCAAACCAACTGCACACTGTTGGTACGATGTTTGCGATTGCCCAGACTGTTTACATGTTGCTTCCAAAGTCTTGATGGATGAAGATCTCGCAAAGAAGAAAAACTCTTCTCAAAAGAGTTTACAAAGAAGATTCGAAGAAGGTGATCCAACTGTAGGAACCCTCGGTGAACCATCTGGTAAATTCGACTATTATGTCCTTTACTCAGATAAAACACCCAAGCCTACATCACCCCCTCAACCATGCAAACCTTCCCCACCTTCCAATCTCTCTCCTTATTACCAAAAACCCTATCCATCATTCACAAAAGCTCAGTACTCTCCATCCATCCCCTTTGCCATGTCATATGTTAGCTCCAACCTCAAATCCGCAAGAATACCAAGCAGAATTCCCTCCGTTAGGTTCGTTTGAACTTCCAGATCAAAGAACCAAGCATGCTTGGAAAGTCAAGAATCCAACAAGCATTAACTCAGCCCCCTGTTAGTGCCACAGAAGCTACCCTTAATTGGCAAAGCGAAAATGATGTTGCCCAGAACAAAGCGCTTAAACAGAAAATGTCTAAGAAAAACAAGTTTGCACAAACCCAAGACAATCTCTCCTCAAGGGTTAAGTCACTTGAAAGCATGACAGATGAGATCCGTCTCAAGATCCAAGTTCTCCACCAAGAACTTCTCCAAATTGTCCATTCTTCGCCATCTCCCTAAGTTTCCTCTTCCCTAACCAGAATGGAAGTAGAGATGAGGTTTCTCAAAGTCCAGCTTACATATCTAGAGCGGCAACATAAACAAAAAAGAATGACCACACTTGCTGATAATCCTTGGAGACTACCCACAACCCCCTTCGTCAAAACCGCTTTTGACCCTCAACTAATCCCTCAATCCACCCACAAAGAGCAATCCCCTTCACCCTCTCTATGGGCCCCAAAATCCCTGTCCACCAGCAAACCCATCCAGCAACATACACAAGTTGTTCCAGCCTCCCTACCGAGCATAGCCACCACATCCAACAACTCTGCCCCACAAGCCTCCCAACCAGACCATCCTGATCCTCATATAGGTGCTTCCACCATAGCCCATGATATTTTTCCAATAGAAAAGACAAACCCAGTTTCCCAATTCCTACAAACCCTTTCCCACGATCACAACCCTTCTTCATCCCCCTTTGCCGGACCAGTGGTTGATCCATCCTCTTCACACATGGAGGAAAAATTCTATCCCACAGAAGCCTTCGAGCATCTGTTCATGATAGAACCGGAGCCAACGGTCCATAACTCTCCAGAAGATGATCCAGAGGAATCTACATCTCAGACCGCACCACAAGAGAATCAAAAAACTCTGTAATCTGCTACCCAAGCCGATACTAAGCAAAAATTCACGTTCGATGATATTCTGCATTCTAAATGGCGCGAATGAAGTATCAAAATGTTAAATTGGTGCACAGCAAAGCTGCAGTTTTATTCTATCGAACTGGTCATTAAAAAGTTCCTTGCCCGGATCCAAGGGCGTCTTCGAGATTGGTATCTCAGTCTTGGAGAATACGGACAACTGTAGATTCAGCAGACCCCGTCTCCAGAGGAATTCATGAATATCATCTATTCTGAATTCATTGGCAGCCCCATAGAACACTATCCATGCCAGAGAGGAATTTCTAAAAATGAAGTGTTGATCTTTCCTAAAAAAAGGACCTAGAAACGCATTACAATCGAATGTCTCAGCGTTTCTATTGCCTTCATGGTGTTGATGATGTCAACCTTAAGCAGGTTTTCCTCAACTCCTTTCCGGAAATCTCTCGAAAGAACGAAACATCGATCCACGGAATCCGAAACATGATGGTTGCTCAGACCTCCCTTGGTGGCCTTTACCAGTTAATTCTAAATGCTCTGGAAAAAATCTGCAACCAGAGAAAATTCTTTGCAAAATTTGAAAAAAACTGATAAAAGACTAGGATCTGCTTGTGATGAAAAGCATCTCCAAATCAAGTGTAAGGATAAGTCGTCCTGTGACTGCACTCACACGAAAAGGAAGTCCCATTCTATGTATTTCTCCAAATCCTTTGACTCCTCCCATCAAAGGAAAAGCTTTTCACGACGCCCCTTTGCATCCAAGAAGATATGGAGATTTATAAAGAAGAAGTCCCATCGCGGCCGCAATTCTGATCGGTGCTTCATTTGTCACAAAAAAGGACACTTCTCAAAAGACTGTCCGGATACAAGAAAGTCTCAAGCGCTGATCCAAACACTCAGACAAATTGAGCCAGTAGATCTCTCTGACCTCGAGTCCCTCTACTCTCTTGATGATGAACCAGGTGATTCTACGATTTGTTCAATTGCCTGCCCAAATAATTCATCAAAAACAGATTCTGACTTAGAAGATGATCTCCTGCCAAGGATTCCATGTTGAATCCTCTTCCGCACATCCTATCTATACAAAAAGGTCAACCCATGCCCCTGGCCAAAATCCACCTTCTCACCTCTACATATGCTAAGCCTATCCAGGTTATAGCCTTCTTTGATACAGGATTCGCAATATCCATCCTGAATCCCAAAATCCTCCCGGCTAATTTTTGGAAGCCACATCAGCGGTATTTCCTTGCTGCTAATGGTGACAGCATCGTTAATGACAAAATCAGCATTCTTGTCCATATCAGACTATTTCCCAAGTGTGTCATCAAACACAGACTGCTAGGCTTAAGCTCACATGGAAAACGCCTCCTCATCGGTTTTGATATCCTTCATAAGTTACCCAACTCACGATAGACGCAGGACGGTCTCTGTTACAAGAGCTTTTTCAACCCATGGAACCCAGTCCCACGACTTTACATGGCATCTGCTTCGCCCATAGAAGCCATCAAACATCAGATTGTCCAAGATTCTTGTGCTTCACCCCATACGGAGTTCTTGGCAAAACACCCCTCTCCCCTATGGCTGAATTCTGCGTTTTATGTCTCGTTACCTTTCAAGCAGAATGAAGATGTTAATCCCACCAAAGCAAGCCATCCAGGGATGAATCCCGACCACTATCAACTTGCTCTCACGGAATGCACCCAGCTTGTTGACCAAAAATTATAGAACCTACATCCTCCCCATGGGCATGTGAGGCATTCTATGTCAACAAAAGAAGTGAACAAGTTCGAGGAAAGCTACGATTGGTCATCAACTACCAGCCTCTCAATCACTTCTTGGCAGATGATAAGTTTCCTTTACCACAGAAGAAGTCCTTGTTCCAATCCTTATCCGACGCAAAGGTTCTCTCAAAGTTCGATCTCAAGTCGGGTTTTTGGCAACTAGGAATTACACCTGAAGATAGACCAAAAACAGCATTCTGCATCCCTGACCATCACTACCAGTGGAATGTCATGCCTTTCGGTTTAAAAAATGCCCCATCCGCCTTTCAAAAGGCAATGGTAACAATTTTTGAACAATCGATTTCCAATACCCTGGTTTACATCGATGACATACTGCTATTCTCCCCTGATGAAGAGTCCCATGTAGCCTTACTCTCTCAGTTCCATTCCCTGGTGACTCAGTACGGTATCATGCTCTTAGAAAAGAAAATGGAAGTCGGAGTTTCATCCATTGATTTTCTAGGGATGAAGATATCTAACGGTAAATACCAGCCTCAGCCCCACATTGCTCAAGAACTGCACAAGTTCCCGGATATTCTATCTTCACAAAAAGAAATCCAGCAGTTCCTTGGATTAGTCAACTATATGGTAGATTTTTTACCAAAGCTATCTGCCCATACAGTATGGCTGTTCCCCATGCTAAAAAAGGATCCTCCCCCTTGGACTACAAGACAAACTAAAGCCTTCAAGTCAATCAATGCACGATGCCCCTTTAAAGATTCCTCGCAAGACAAAAAGAATCCTTGCATCAAACGCAATTGACGAATATTGGGCAGCGGTCCTTCTTGTTCAAAGCAAAGATAATCAGAGAACAATATGTGGATACAAAAGTGGTACATTCAAGCCATCAGAGCAGCACTACCATTCCACGTTCAAAGAAATCCTTGCACTCAAAAGAGGAATAGAAAATTTTCAATTCCATCTAATCGGGCACGACCTTCAAGTCGAGATGGACATGTCCTCTTTCCCCCGCATGCTCCAATTCAAGCGAAAGATTCTTTCCCAGGCACATCTTTTAAGATGGGCAAATTGGTTCTCTCAGTGGAAATTCACTGTCAAGCATATCAAAGGAACAACAAATGTCCTTGTAGACTTTCTCTCAAGGCCAAAAGATTATAAAAAGGTATGTAAGATTTCCAAAGAAACCAACCTTGAAAATAACATCATTCCAATGGTGTTCCCCATCAGTGAAGCCCTTCTTCCTCCTCCAACCCTGAAACACCAGGACTGATCCCCGTCTTTTCTCTCCCTGGTGAAATAACAGAAGCCATTGCAGACATAACACTCAAGCAAAGGGCCACACCAAATTACCAAAATTTCCTCACCATCCTTCTCCACCGCCATGGTCTCTTCATGAAAGGACTCAAGTTCCATCCAAGACTATCCTTTCCTTAGTCTGTTCCATATCCATGACCTGTTCAGATTCCCTAAAGAAGCTCTATGTTTCTTTTGGTATTTGTTTGAAACATTTACCATTGGAATCTCGTTCAATTCTGTTAAACTCCTCTCTTATCTCTTCCAGTGCCAGCTTGACAATATCCCACCCCACTCCCGCAACCTGTCCAAACTATTCCAGTGGTTCCTTCCAACTCACCAATGGACACAGCAACTCTCTCCTTGTCGAAAACCGTACGTAACCATAATATTCCGAAGACCATGCTCATACCTCCCTCCCTCAACCATCAGAAATCAAGGACAATCATTTGTCTATCATGCTCCCATGGCATTCATCTTTGATTGGTCTGATATTAATCCAAACAGGGGACCACTTCATTCAAGCAAGAATGCGCGACTTTCAGCTCATGAACACAAAGAGAGCTCTCGCCGAGCCAACATGATCAATCCCTGCACCATCCCTCTCATATCATGTTAGAGATACGGGATGATGACCACCCCGTATCATCCAAATGGATCGACGCGCTCGATCAATGGGGCATGTCTCACATTATACCAACTATTGAAACATCTGAATCAGTGGATAATGAGAGCTCGAGTTCTGATGATAATAGTGATGGGTCTTACGTAGATCCATACGAAGATGATCCATCTCATCCGGATTCCCGTTGGTAGACGTCACCGCTTATGTCATTTGTATAATTATTGCTCTATAACGTCATTACTTACGTCATTGTTTAATTATTGTTTGTATTATTGCTCTATGACGTCATCGCTTACGTCATTGTGCAATTATTGTGTGTATTATTGCTCTATGACGTCATCGCTTACGTCATTGTGCAATTATTAGTTGTATTATTGCTCTTTGACATCATCGCTTATGTCATTGATCAATTATTGTTTGTATCCAAAGCCCTATATAAAGAGCCTTACTCTTTCATTTGTAATCAGAGGAAGAGGACCAAGTAAGGGCTAGTCTCACGGCACCAAAGTGGACTTTTGTTGCGGTTAAAAATTCAAGGGAGAGGATCAGCCCGATATCCACCCTTGTTTGTTTGGATACCCCAACACTTTGATGCAAAAAAGACTTGAACTTTTTAGTTTTAAGCCCAATCCCAATGATCTAATGAGCCCAACCTAGATTGGGGCGGGGGAGTTAAGGCAGATCTATATAAGACCTGTAAGACAGATAAACAAAGAACAAAAGAGAAGACGGGAGAGATAGAACACTTAGAACACTTAAGAGAAGACGAGAGAACACTTAGAAGATATATTTCTTTCTTCACTTCCTCTTATTACAAATGAAAAAGTAAGGCCCTTTATATAGCTTGGATACAAACAATAATTCTCTTTCCAATGACGAAGCGATGACGCCAAAGAGCACACAACTAATAAT
>CM028379.1:14784651-14870198 GCA_013146195.2 Codonopsis lanceolata
GAGGAGGAGAGGAGTTGGGGTTCTGCCTGCTCCTCCCGATTTCGGAGGCCTCCCTCGTGGATAGACTCCTCCTGTGGTGAATCCTCCCGAGCAGATGACTCAGAGGAATAACAGATGAAGGGTTGACAGTATAGATGAAGGGCTGGGAAAGGTTTGGGCCGGTAGATGGTATAGTTGAAGGTTGACAAGAGGTCACGCCTAGAGGTAGTCAGTTGGTGGGCAGCAGGTTGTCTGGGACCCAGAGTTTCTCCTTTTCTTCCTCAACGGCCGAACAGAGACTCACCGCCTTCATCCAGAGGTTGAGGGACCGTAGTGGGTGGTCTTCAAAGGTTTTACGAAGTCTCCTTCGCTTTGGTTCGGGAGCGGTGCAGAGGCGGTGATCTGGCCGGATCGGGTAGTGGCCGGTAGGATGGCTTGGCTTCGTAGATGGAAGAGAAGAATGGCCGGATTGGCTCGGTGCCTCTTCTTTGGCCTTCTTCATCTCTGCCTCCTATCCACTTGGCCTCGCCCCTCTTCGCTTGAGTTGCTCTTCCGCCTTGTCTTCTTTGCTGGGCTTGGTCGCCATCTTGTCCGTAAAGAATCGCTTCCCCTCTTCACGCCCAAGTCTGCCTTTGATGGAGGGACGCGTTCATTTGGTCACCAAATTTTTCGTAAACCTTCTTGAATGGTCCGCCGCGCCTTCGTGCTTCCATGTTGAAGCGGTGACCAAGATAGGTAAGGCTTGGCCACTTTTTCAAGGGTAATCATAGTACCCTCTCAGCAGCTGCCGCTTGTTCTCGTATTCAAGATACTTATCGAAAAACGAGGTCGTGAGTTGCTTCTCCTTGGTCCTCAGAAACAACTCCATCTTCTTTCAAAGAAGAGTTGACATTTGCATCATCCTTGGGGCATTGACGCCTCGACGGTGGCGTTTGCAAGTGGGGTTGTTCTTTGCTTTCTCCACCCACCGCTTTAGCTCGTTGAAGATGATGAGCCCCCGCTTGAGACTCGCTTGAAGGAATACGCCATCGGTCAATTTGATTTGCCGGGTCAGAACATATCATGAGCTCCACTCTTGAATAATAGGAGCCCCTTGTCTATAAGATGGCCGGTGCAAGAGACGCCAAGAGGGAATGATTTCGTGAGCATTTTCCCTTGAGGCTCCATGAGGTGTCTACTCCCTCATGGCTTCCTGCATGCATAGCCTCACCAAAGTTACCGCAAGAGCTCCTCCGTAATGCACGCCGATGATAGTGGCGATGGTCTTAGCGGTAATGGAGATGGACGGCCTCGAATCCATCCCTCGAAGAGCGCCTTGTTCATGAGCTCCATTCTTTGATAGAATTCTCTCGCGTAAGATTGCTATAATTTAAGTCGTTGAGGCAGAAGAGGGGTAGAATTCCGGAGGCGTCCATGTCCTCGCAAGCTTTGACGCCGACAGCTATAGAGTTGATTGACTGAAGGTCAATGCACATTCCTGGAATGTATAGCTTAGGGTCCAGAAGAATTATTATGTCATGAGCGGCGGGAAAGGTGGGGAATCCCGGAAGGTTGATGTCCAAACTGGGAGGAATCTCGCTTCCTGGATTCAAACTCTTTTCATTGCCGCTTTGATTTTGAAGTTCTGCCCGAAAGAAAAGCAAAATAAAAATTAGGGCTTTTCATCTAGACAACTAAACAAGTAGGAATTTCAAAGTTTTCTAAAATAATTGAAATTTTCGAAGCGAAAACTTGAAACCCTAGAATGTTTAGAGTAACCACACTCGAGAAAAGTATAACAGAAGTTTTCATAGGAATAAACGATGAATATACAAAAACGACTGTTAGTATTCAAGTTTGTAAGAGCAACAATGGCGAATTACTGTATAAACTCGAAAAATGACCGTTTGAATTCCAAAACAATTTTTAGATTATGAACATGAAATGCAGAACAGTACAAAGTATGTTTCAAGTAGAGTAGAGAGGAGCGTACCATTGTTGATGAAGAGAAGAAGAAACAAGAAGGATTTGAATTTGCAGGAAGTAGTTACTCAGAGAGAGAGAGAGAGTATGAATAGAGAGAGAAATATTTCTGTCAAAGGGTTTCGTAAAGTTTGCAAATGACGGTTCAAAGACTATTTAAAGGCGAGAAAAATATTAGTTGAAAAAGCGGAAACTTAAGATATTTTCTTAAGTACCAAATTTCATTTTTTACCCCCGTTTTTGCTTTAGAAACCACTTTAGCAGAAAAATAGACTAAGTAAGAATACTAACCTTTAAGTCTTCCGGTAAAGGAGGGCTTACGTCTTCCGATTAGTCTAAAACTGAGTCTACCGGTATGAAAGAAATAAAATTTCAAATTTAAGCAGTAGGATCAATCATACCAAGATTTCTCCTTAAATAAGCAAACCCGGTGGCATCCAAAGGGTTTTGTGAGAATGTTCGCTAATTGATGCTCGCTTGAACATATTCCAAACCGATGTTACCTTTTTCCACATGATCTTTGAGGAAATGATAACGAATATCAATGTGCTTTGTCTTGGAGTGCATCATCGATTTTTGGAGATCGAGATAGCCGATGTGTTGTCACACATGATTGGGCGCAGCCTTGATGTTGTAGTCCACTAGTTGTTGCTTCATCCATAGTAGTTGAGAGCAACAAATGCTTGCAAAGAATGTTTCTCGCTTCGTGGTTGAGTTTGCCACCGATCCTTGTTTCTTGCAAGACCATGAGACAAGTCTGCTTCCAAGAAATTGACAAGTCCCACCGGTGCTTCTTTCGCTCACTTTCAGAAGTCGCATAATCGTGATCCGAGTATCCAACTAGATTGAAGTTGTTGGATTTGGAATACCGATGCCTAGATTTGTTCGTTTTTGAAACATATCCGATGATACGCTTGGCAAAGAAGCAAATGTGACTCCTTTCGATCCGCCTCGAAATCTAGCACAAACACAAACAAAGAAACATAATGTCGTCTACTAACAAGAAGGTAAAGAAGTGAACCTATGATTCCTCTGGACTTGGTCATGTTCTCTTGCTTTCCCTTCTCATCTTTGTCAAGATGGCGCCGGTAGACATTGGAGTTTCAAATCTTTGGTGAATCAAGACCAAACTTCTTGATTAGTTCCTTTCGCATATTTGGTTTGGTGATGAAGATTCCGTCAAGTCTCGTTGTATTTCGCAGCCCTAGAAAATAGGTAAGTTCACCCATCATGCTCATCTCGAACTTGCTCTACATCGCCTTTCTCGAATCTTTTGCACAAAGCTTTGCTTGTTAGTTGATCCAAAGATGATGTCGCCCACATAGATTTGTACTGTAAGAGAATGGCCTTGTGCTTGAGGATGAATAAAGTAGTGTCTATTCTTCCTCTCACGAATCCTTGTTCAATTAAGAACTTGGATAGAGTTTCATACCAAGCTCTAGGAGCTTGCTTCAGCCGTAGAGAGCTTTCTTGAGTCGGTAGACGTGATCCAGCTTTGTCGAGATAATAAATCCTCGAGGTCGCTCCACGATACGCTTTCTTGAAGATCACCATTCGTAAAGGCACTCTTAACATCCATCTCGATACACTTTGAAGTCCATGAACGAGGCATAGGCTAGAAAGATTCTCGATTGCCTCTAGTCTAGCAACAGAGCAAAAGTTTCATCAAAGTCAATTCCTTCTTCCCCGCCGGTAGCCCCGAGCAACCAATCTAGCTTTGTTTCGTGACATTTCCATCTTCATCTCTTTTGTTTTCGAAAACCCACTTGGTGCCGATGACCGGATGATCACCGGTCTTTGAACTAAGCTCCACACTTTACATCTTTCAAATTGGTTCAGCTCTTCTTGCATAGCTTCAATCCAGCTTATGATCTTCGATAGCTTCATCAATCTTCTTTGGTTCGAGTTCCGATACAAATGCATAAGCAAACATAGTTTCTTCTCGAACTTTATTTCTCGCGAACTCCTCAGTATTGAGATCACCAATGATTTGAGAAATGGGATGATCTCTTGCTTCAATAATGCTTGGAGGAAGATCACTTCGTGGATTCTTCCCTTAAGAATTCTGAGTAGGTTGAGAAGGAGATTCACCAAAATCTAGTTCAAGAGATAGGATCTTCAAAACCTTCATTTTCTCGTGAACAAGAAGGATGAGTGATCTGTAAAGGTGCTTGGGGTAAAACAAGAGATGGGTTCAGGTCAATGTAAGAGTTGTTATCGGTATCGGCAGAGTTCTCGCCTCACCGGTGAAGGGTT
Organism: Codonopsis lanceolata; assembly: GCA_013146195.2. Classification (NCBI taxonomy): domain Eukaryota; kingdom Viridiplantae; phylum Streptophyta; class Magnoliopsida; order Asterales; family Campanulaceae; genus Codonopsis; species Codonopsis lanceolata. The sequence continues at coordinate 14,788,849 of CM028379.1, forward strand.
ATCTGCATCGGTGGGATCTCAGCTGCCGATTTTCGATAAGGAGTAGAAGTAGATGTTGTATTTGTACTGCCTCATCATTATCGTAATCATTAGCAACGCTCGAGCCTTTCTAGGCTCTAACAAGTCATATTCATCAAAAGAAACATGCACGTATTCTAAGATTTTTAAGTTAGATTTACTAAAAATGCGAAATGCTTTTGAATGTTTGGAATACCCTTAAAAATTCCTTCGCCCGATTTTGCATCAAATTTTCCTCTATATTCTTTTCCATTATAAAGAATAAAACATTTACAGAAGATTTTAAGAAATCCTATGTTTGGGATCTTCCTCTCCATATTTCATATGGAGTTTTATTATGAAACTTGTTTACCGGATCTATTTCGGTAAAACATGCAAGTGTTGATCGCCGCCTGTAAATACTTGAAGTTTAGCTTCGCCATTGTTCTAGCCGCTTCAATCGTTGTTCGTTTCTTCCGCTCAGCTACACCATTTTGTTGAGGAGCCGGCGCAGAGAAGTTGTGGCCGATCCCATGGTCATCGCAGTACTTTTCTACACCATTGTTTTTGAATTCGTGCCATTGTCGATCTTATGTCACAAATGTCTTCAAGCTTTTGAGTTTGAAGTCTTCTAAAAAGTGCGTGACTAGATCATACGTTTCATCTTTAGATGTCATAGTTTCAATCCAAGTGAATCTAGAGTAGTCATCAACTACTACAAGTGTGTACTTGTCTCCCGAAATACCGGCCGTTGTAATAGGTCCAAAGAGATCCATATGCAGAAGTTGAAGAGGTCTGCTTGTTGACAATACGGACTTTCTTTTGAAGGAAGACTTGGAAAGTTTTCCTAGTTGGCAAGCTTTACAACTTCGTCATGATCGGCAGACACCGTAGGTAGACCTTTGACAAGCCCATTTTTGGAGAGCTTGGAGAGGTGCTTGAAGTTGAGGTGGATCGAGACGCTTGTGCCATAGCCACCGTTGTCACGAACATTGTTGGCTACTAGACACGGTTTGAGAATCTCCCTAGAAGATTTAAGTCCACGACATAGACGTTTCCTTGTCTATTGCCGGTCAAGTATTGTAGAGCAGATTCACCTTGTCTTTGATGAGGCATGGTTGGAATTGAATTGGCATAGAAGTCCTTTGTCGCACTGGGATATGCTCGAAGATTGTGTTTTAAACCACTTACTAGAGAAACCTTGTTGATGGAGAGACTTCCTCTAGTAATTGAGCCATATCCAATTGTCTTTCCTCTTGCATTATCTCCGAAAATAACAAGGTCCTTTTGCTTCGCTATATCGTAAGAAGACTTGCTCCCAGATCATGTGTCTTGAACAACCACCTGCCTAGGTACCGATGTCTTTGTTTTCTCGATACTATAGCCATGAAGCATTCTCGAAAAGAAGTTAAAGCAAACAAGGTACCCTTTATTTTCTTTTGGGTCCTAAGGATTTTGCAACCCATACCGCTTGACCTTGAGAGAACTAGGTCTCTCGGATCTTGGGGTGAACCTTAGCAGCATTCTCGTGCCGATGGCCTAAGCAATGGCAAGAATGACATAAATGAAAAGTCCACATAGAACTGTTGAGTCTTCAACCGAAGAGTGCTTATGATTATTCCTTTTCTTGACATCCATTTTTGGTTCAAATTTTGCTTGTTGATGGTAGGCTTAATTGGTTTCTTTCGAATCTTCCTAGGTAGGTTACCAATAGACTTAGCTTTAGCTTTTCTGTTGATTACCTTTTCAGGAGGATTAGGTAGAATACCTTTAAGTTTACCTTCAACGTAAAGGAGCCTTGCTCGCTTCATAGACAAACTTGATAGTTACCTGGTAGAGGTTTAGTAGGTCTACCGTCGCCAGACTTTGCCTTGGCATAGTTGTTGCCAGACTTCACTTTCTACCGCTACCTTTTCGTGTTTCTCATTTGAGTCATCATTTTGGCTTTTCCTTTTCGAACTTTGGGGTAAACGTAAGGAACACTTGAATAACCAAGGCCTTGTTTCCCTATATTTCCAAATGTCTATTTAGAGAAAGATATATCATTAGCAATTTCAATTTGAGGATTCACCTTTCTATGACTCAAGAGATTGTCGGAAGAGGCACATCCGAATATCCTATGCCAGTTTTATCATTGCTAGATTTTTGGCTTGAAAGGATTTCTTCAAATGCATCCTTGAGCTATTCCAGAGTCAATTCTCTTTTGCAAGGCAATTTTCTCTAGGTCAAGTCCTTTGATGTGCTCATGACAATCAATTTTGTCATGAAGAAATTTGTTTTCTTCCATCGCTTGATACTCTCTTGTTGACAGCTATTGAGAGTTTGAATCTCACCGCCATCAAAGATTTCTCACCGTAAGTTTTCACGCTTCTTGGCCAATTTAACATAGGCTACTCTAAAGGAATTAAATTCTTCAAGCATATCATGATTATCCTTGAGAAGTTCTTCCTCATCGAAGCTATCACCGTTGGTTTCATTTTTGTCCAAAGGACTTGGTGAAACTACAACTTCATTTTCGAGTCATAGGTAGGACATGAATCATGAGCTATTAAGCATATGTTAGCTTGCTCACAATCCTCTTCCTCCTCTTCTCGAATCGGCCTCAAACCATGTAGCAACCTGTTTGTCTTCTATGTCTTCACCAACATACCCTTTTGTTTTTGAAATTTTCTAAAAGAGGGTTTTCTGTGTATGCTTCAAATTTTGGCTTAGGACATTTTGAGGCAAATGACTAGGTTTTCTACGGTTATAACACACAAGCTCTTCCTTAGATGAGCTTTCACCATTCTTCCCGAAAGGTTGTTGGTGAGTGTTCTTCCTTCCATATTTTGCAAATTTTTGAAAACGTTTAACAAACATAGCAAATTGTTCATCGATAAAAAATCATTTTCACAGAAGAAGTAGAAGGTTTGTTTTCAACAATGATTTCTTCTTGGACCATGGTCGGCAAAGACACGCTCGAACTGCTTGTCTTGCTCTAGAGCTTGATTAACTTCAAGTTCATAAACCTTTAAACTTGCGTAGAGACTACGAAGAGTCATCTCGTTTAAGTTCTTAGATTCTTTCATAGCCGTGGTCTTCACATGCCATAAGCTACCTAGAGAGCCTAGAAACCTCATGTCCATTTCCTTTTTGTCATACGTTTTACCAAGAGAAAAGCAACTATTTATTACCTCACTGAATCGATCGTATGCTTGTCTCAAGGTTTCCTTAGGATCCTTGTTGAAAGAATCAAACTGTTGGATGTATGTATATTTTATGTTGTCTCTTGTGTCTTGGTCTCCTTCCAAGTATTCTACAAGAGCTTCCCACATCTCTTTCTCAGTTGTACATCGAATCACTTGCTGGTATGTGCTTGTGTATAGAGAGCTGGTGATTATGTTGATTGCTTTGCTGTCTAGTTCTACCAGCTTTCTATCGTCCTCTGTCCATTCCGATTCTTCTTTAGGAACTTCTGCAGGGTTCCCAGCGATGGAGGCTATAAGATTTGCCTTCATTGGTACATGTTAACATGCAGTGACACATTTCCATAACCAGTTGTCAATAGAGTTCATGAATCTCATTACTTTATCCTTCCATACATCAAAATGACCTTCGTCCAATATTGGGACGTGGTTAGCATTAGATGTAGGCAGCATATAGTGTGCTTGTGCCATTATATCGTATCTCTCAAGAGTTTAATCTTGGAAAAACTTGTTTTCGAAGAGTAAGGCTCTGATACCAATTGTGGGTCCCAATGAGCACAATAATAAGCTAGAAAGGGGGGTGAATAGCTTATTAAACACTTAAAAACTTTTAAGTAAATTTCTTGAAAGTTACTTGCAATCTAAGAAAAGAATCAAGTAGCGGAAGACCTTCAAGAAGGCTGTTCCAGGTCTGCCGATAAGAACTACCGGTAGACCTTTTACAGTTTACTTAAGTTCTGCTGAGAATGGATAATATAAACAATGAAACTAAGCAATACAAGTAACAGACAAACAGTAAGGAATAACACAAGTATTTTGGGACGGTTCACACTATAATGAGTGCTACGTCCACCACCAAGGCAGTCAACCTTGGATTTAAATTGTGCACTATGTTTTCCACTTAGATCAATTACAAAGAATATCCCTAATGGATCGTGTACAAAATATTGACTTGTGTTTAGGGTCTAGGGAATTAAATATCTCAGAATACAGATATTTAATTGCGTAAATATAGTTAATGGAAGTTAACAACAAGAAGATTAAAGCAATAAGTGTTGATGAGCAGCTTCTTGTTGTTGACAAGGACTTCTAGATCTGTTGAGGATCTATTGAATGCACTGAGCTGAAGGAGTTGGAGTTATGAAGTTTCAGAGCAATCCTTTAAGTGTTCGATTGATTCTGTACAGTTGTTTTTGTTCCAGTCTTCAATGGCAGTATTTATAGCAGGTGCACTTCAAAAGATCCGTTGGAGAAGACGGAGACTTCAACATCTCTTTTCATAACTGCATTAAATGCATGGGGCTGTCAGTCAGGGATTTGCGTCTTCCCAGATATCTAGAGCAGGTAATGATTTCTGAGATCTTCAAAAGGTGGGCGATTTGGTGTCAGATCTGAGAGTTGTAGCAGAAAGTAGGGGACATACTGCTTTTCCTGCTTTCACTGTTCAGGACAAAAAGTCTTCCCGCTTTTCGAAAAGTTGCTTTCGGCGGCTTGACATGTCAGGGAATGTCTTGGATTAATTCAAATAACAAATGGGAATAAGTTTGAATTAATCCAGTTAACTTTTGCTGGAAAGGACACGTAGAAGCAGATTAGCTGGACACGAGGTCTACCGATCTTAAGCTTTAAGCAGGTCTTCCGGTGAAGCTGTGAAGAGGTCTTCCGCTGAACCTGAAAAGTCCTACAAAAACTATACAAGGAAAGGTTTTATACACAGTTGTCACGCTAATCGATACGCAGCCCGATTAGCCACTGAAGTATAAAACTAATGTAATGTATTGAGCAAATATAAATCTAATATAAGAATCAACACAAATCATAAATTTGTTCTAGTTGAAGGGTTGGAATATCAAATCAATGGTTAAAGAAGCAAGATTAAATGAAGTCAACAAAAAATTGCAACTTTAATCAGTTTAATTCTTCTACTTTGTTATTTATTTTATAGTTATATTTTTTTGGGAAAACTTTGCACATATCTTTTTTATGTACGACATTTGTGTTGAATACGAAAGATTCTTATTACTATCGATAGGCAAAAACTTGTTTTTTTTTTAGAGAAGCAGGGGAGGCACCCTGCGGGATTTATAGAAAGAAAAGGACGTACAAACTTGAGGGGGACAACCAGTCTCGACCTTGAAAGAGGGGAGACGGAGGAGCCTGACCTCTAAACTAAAATACATGAAAAAAGGAAAACAAGAAAACCGCTACAATTAACTATGATCAGGCCTAAAAGAGAAGAAACCAAAAGTATCCATAGCAAGCAGCTGTTTTATCTCTCCCGGAACATCCACCACCGACATGAAATTTTTGCACACTTTATGATGATGAGCAATACTAGCCAGACGATCCGCCACACGATTTTGCTCTCTGAAAACATGAGAAATGCTGAAATTTCTAGATAAACTTCTGCACTTGCGGAATTCATACACATATTGTCAAGGAGCTTGGTGATTATGCATAATAACATTAACTGCCACAAGAGAATCCGTCTCCACGTCTACATTATCCAATCCCAAAGAATAACACAATTGAAGACCATCACAAAGGGCCCGAACTTCTGCTTTCATGTTGGTGCCAAAGTCGTAGTAATTAGAGAAAGCACTAATGAGAGAGCCTTGATCATCACGAATAACCCCACCCCCCGTACAAATCCCATCTCTTGAAGAGCCATCCGTATTAAGTTTAACTCTACCAAGAATAGTAGGATTCCACTTTAGCCATCTCCCTTTCCGACCACATGGATTTTGCACTTGGATAGAAACAGATGACAGACACATGGAAGCTCGAATACTGTTAGGAGCCTTCGGCTTATAGGAAACAGCCATGTCACGGAGATCACCCAAAATCTTCTTGAAAATACTATCCACTTTCATAGGATTATTCTCAAACAAGGCACAACACATAGCTTTCTATATCTCCCAATAGGTAAAAACAAAAACCCCCAGTTGACACACCTTTATTTGCCGATGAAAAGATCCCTTGGCCCAGACCATGAAGAGCTGATGTAAGCTACTAGCAGCACTGCCCATCTGGAAAAGAGAAGCAAATCTGGTCCATAAAGATTGAGCAACCTCAGAATGAACAAATAGATGTTGGACAGATTCCTGGCATGGCAAAAGACGACAGCAAACACACTTAGAGACTATCGGAATATTGCGAGACTGAAGATTTGAATCAACCGAAACTGCATTGTTAAACAATCTTCCAAACAAAACAACTGACTTTAAGAGGGATCCATGGCTGCCAAATCTTCTTAGCCCAGCTAGGAGAAGGATGTTTAAGACGGAAATGGTTCCAGTAAACTGCAGTGTCGAAGTCACCCAAAGTGGTTAGGGTACAAACCAGTTTATCGGGCAGGTTTGTGACGCAGGAAATCCTGTTAATTTCCTCATAGTGGACTGGATCAACCAAATACGCCAAGTCATCAAAATTATTAAGGGCATTGCAGACAGAAAAAGACCGATTCAATGGGAGAGGACCACCTAGACGAACTCCACACCAATTAGAGTCCCAAAAGGAGACATAACCTTGGCCTATGATCCATCGACTAACTTGTTGAATCCTCCACATCTGACCCATGATTGCTTTCCATGGAAGAGAAGCATTTCGGGTATCATTGAAGTTGTGAGCCCATCCATACTTCTCCCAGCAGAACCGAGCCCAAAGACTATTCCTTTGCATAACATTCCAAGCAAGTTTGGCGTGTAAAGTTTCCATAACTTCCTTTAGAGGACGAATGCCCAGGCCACCTTCTGTCAAAGGCCGACATATTTTATTCCAAGCGATCCAATGAATCCTGTGCTCCCCATTTGACCCCCATAGGAAATCAACCATCTTCTTTTCGATACGGTGAAGGATAGAGGACGGGATTGGGAGTGCTGCCATAGAATAAACCGGAATGCTACCAAGAATGGATTTAATGAGAGTAACTTTAGCCCCAAATGATAAAATTCTCGCCTTCCAGCCATTGATACGATTAGTCACCCGTAACTTCAATTCTTCAAAATAAATTATGCGCATACGGACTTTAAATAAAGGGAGACCCAGATACTTCATTGGCCATAAACGTTGATTGCATCCTGACCAATGAACAATTTGAGCAGCCCTATGATTGGAACAATGCTTAGAACCATAAAAACCGCTCTTTTGCATATTAATAAGCTGGCCAGAACTCTCCTGGTAAGAGGCCATCACTTCTCTCAAACCAGTGATAGAAGATTTCCCAGCATTGCAAAAAAGGAGCATATCGTCAGCGTACAAAAGATGAGAAATCTAAATATTTCCACGGCCATGATCAAATTGCTTAACTCTCCCCTCACCAATGGCCTTGTTAATATTATGGCTGAGAACCTCCTGGGCCAAAATGAATAACAAAGGAGATAACGGGTCACCCTACCGAACACCACGAGATGATTTGAAAAAGCCACAAGCCTCCCCATTTATTCGCAAAGAATACCACACATTATTAATGAGATTGGAAATTAGTTCACAGCTTTTCTTGTTAAAGCCATGCGCAGACAATGCCTGGAAAAGGAAGACCCATTCTAAACGATCATAAGCTTTTGACATATCCATTTTAAACACCACATTGCCTCCCCTCACCTTTTTATCTATCCGGCGAACCATTTCATGAGCCAAAAGAACATTTTCCTGAATATTACGACCTAACACAAAGCCCGATTGCTCTAACGATATAATACGAGGCAGCAAATGAGATATACGGGTGGCCATAATCCGCGAGACAATTTTACAGGAAAAATTGCACAAACTTATGGGTCTTAAGTCCCCAAAACCATCCGGGGTAGCAACCTTTGGAATCAGGATCAAAGTAGTGGTGGACATACCTCGAGGAAGAGGTCTACCAGAGAAAAAAATCACGCACTACTGCAATTACATCTCCTTGAATAATGTCCCAGCATCCCCTATAAAACCAACCAGTAAATCCATCCGAGCCCGGAGCACTGCTGGGATTAAGATCTTTGACTACAGCCCAAATCTCCTCAGCCAAAGGAATAGCTAGCAGAATGTTATCATCCTCTTCAGTAACTAATTTCGACAAGCTGTAAAACAAACCTTCGTCAATCGTAACATTGAAAGAAGAGAATAACTTGGAATAATACTCTACTGCTACAGGCCCAATTTTGTTAGGATCATTACTAATAGACCCATCATCCATATGAACATTAACCCGGTTGTGATGAACTCTATCCTTAATACTAGCATGAAAGAAAGCCGAATTTCTATCTCCCTCCCTAAGCCACTGTTGTCTAGCTTTAGTGGCAGCCAACTCTTCCTCCCACTTGAGCAGCTGAGAGAGTTGTTGCCTAGAAGCTGCCAGAGAATCAGCCACCGTGAAATCTCCACCTTGTTGTAACTCGAATTCCCATCTGAGAATATCGTCCTGAACCTTCTCAATATTACAATGGATGTGTCCGAAAATATTCCAATCCCAAGCTTTAAGAGCTCAACGCAGCAACAGTAATTTCCTGAATAGAACATCCATAGTCGAGTCATTTAAAGAGACATGCCACTGCTTTTTAACAAACTCTAGAAAGTCCGGATGATCTAACCACATACGTTGGAATTTGAAACCACCATTCGGCTTACGAACATCTGTAGACACCCCAAATTCGTACCCCTATTTTATATTATCCAATAAATATTGCAAAATAGACTACTAATTATCTTTTGTATGTTTCAGGAACAAAGGTACAAAAAAATCAAGAAAATGAATAAAACAAAAAAAAGAATAGAAAACAAAACAAAAAACAAAAGAAAAGAAATCAAAAAAAAGAAAGAAAATCAAAAAGAAAAGAAACGAAAAAGAAGAAGTAAAACAAAAGAAAAACAAACAAAAAAACAAACAAAAGAAAACAAAAAAGAAAAGAAACGGAAAAGAAAAAGAAAAACAAAAGAAAAGAGAAAAGAAAAGGGAAAACAAAAGAAAATCAAAAGAAAGCAAAAGAAAAAGAAAAAATGAAAATGGGTTTGCCGGTCCCCCTTTCCTTTCCTTAGGCTCTTAGCCACTAATTAATCTCAACTATATATATACTCCTCTCATTCCCTCATTTTCTCTCTCTCACTCCCAGCGCACTACTCCCTCTCACTCTCTAGCCGGCCCACACTCTCTCTCTCAAATTCCCAACTCCTTCATTTCCCACTCCCAGCCGACCCCTCTCTCACAATCACTCTCCACCCGTCTCCCTCTCCCTCATTTCCCACTCTCCAGCCAAGCCGCCCCTCCCTCACAAACCCACTCTCACAAATACTCCCTCACCCACTCACCCACACATATAATCCCTCCATTTCGGCAGCCCCTTCCCACACACACAACCCGCACACACACACACACACAACACACATACATAAACATGCACACACTTAAACACACACCATGTCGTTATGCTGCCCGATTTCAGACAACAAAATCAACAAATACAAGCAGTCACGCTGCCCAAATTCACACAACACACAACACAACAACAACAACAAAAAGTCTCCCTCTCCCGAGAGGACAGAGCGAGCACACCTTAGGCCGGCTGTAAGTTTTTATTTTTAAGTTTTTCATTTATAAAAGTATTATTTTCAATCCGGTCCAATGTAGTTATATAAGCAGTTGTGCTGCCCGAATTTAATTAAGAAATAGTACTAAATGTAGCCGTTATTATGGCCAATTGTTTTTAGATAAATTTGTAATTATTTACTTTATTTAGTCATTAAAGTCTTTATTTGTAAGAGTATTATTTCCAGTCCGGTTCATTGTAAATATATAAGCAATCATGCTGCCCGGATTTAGTCAGGAAATAATACTAAATATAGCTGTTACTATGGACCAAATATTTTCAAGTATATTTGTAATTGTTTATAAAAGAGACTGTTGCAAATCCGTAAATAATATAGATGTAACGGATATATTTGTAGGCAGTTAATGCTTTATTTATCTGTTAAATAAATATAACAAAAAGTATGTTTTAGCCAAAAACCGTTTTGAGACCGAAAGGGCGAGTTGGGTGCCTAGCACCTTCCCAACTCGTAACTTAGCCTCCGAACCGTTTTCTTTATCTCTGGTTTCTTTTTCTGGTTTTGCTTTATTTTTGCCTTAAAATAAAGATAGCGACTCTCAAACATTTTGGATCCAGTGGGGCCTCGCAACATCTTTCTTTGCACTTTCACGTTCTCCCCTAAAAAAAGGAGAATGAGAATGGAAATGTGATGTATTCCTATATCCTGGTATCCCCTAAACAAGGGATAACTTGACGTAGAAAACCCAAAGCACCCATAGTGATCCGAAATAGGCCATAAGGCTATTTTCATAAAATCCATAGTGGGGGCGCTGCAACATCTTTCTCTGCACTTTCACGTTCTCCCCTAAACAAGTGAGGATGGGAATGGAAAGGTGATGTTTTCCTATATCCTGGTATCCCCTAAAAAATGGATAACTTGACATAGAAAATCCAAAGCTCCCATATTGGATCAAAATCCACTAAAGGCAACCGAGGCGCATTCCAACGCGCTATTCCGACAGCACTTCTCCCGCACTTTTGATTTCTTCCTCCCCTAAACAAGGGAGGGTGGAACGGGAGCAGTGGATGTCACCGCATCCGCACGTACGCGCACCCCTATCCAAGGGCGCGCGGGCGGAGCATTGAACCACGGTGGTGACTCTACTGGGGAGATCGTTTTTATTTTAATAAATAAAAATTGAGGGCTAGACTTAGTAACCAAAACTTTTTTTTCTTTTATTTATGGCTAAAGTATGCTTGTTATATTAATTTAAACATTTGAATATTGCGTTCCTTTTAACATCCGTGTCTATATTTGTGGATATGATCCTCCATCTTGCAGCAGTTTCTTTCCAATCACTGTTACGGATATACTTGAAAATATTCGTATTTTTTCAAAAAAAAAGATCTTCAATAATATATATATATATATATATATATATATATATATATATATATATATATATATATATATATATATATATATATATATATATATTATTTATATACGTATATATATACATGTAATATTTTATGTGTGATATTATCCGGGCAGCACAACAAAAAAAGGCCGGGGCTTTGTTTTAAAAAATAAAAAAATCTCTTCATTTTCGGCCATATATTACTATTTTCTGCTTTATTTCCATTCCGCAATATATACATATATGCATTCATTCTGTCATTTTATTTTGGGGATTAGGACCCATTTTCGATAAAAATAAATAGATTCCCCGTTTTTCTTTCTATTTTTGATGGTATGCTTGCTTGCTCGCGCTTAAGCTAAAAAGCCGAGAAAATCCATACATAACAGCAAGACAGGCTATATCTATTTTCTTTTTTATTTCTATATCTGAAAAAAAAACTTTTTCTGCTTTTTAGATACCGCACACACGCGCACATGCATGTAAATATATTCCGAACTGTTACTCTACACCATGGCCAAGCCTACCCCCTGCATAAGCCAACGTTAGACTGCATATAGATTCTCAGGACACTTCAAAGACCGACCGGTTTTTGCATTTTAAATTGTGAGTCAGCCCCAGTCAAAAAAAAATGTGCGCAAGTCAAAAAAAAAAATTTGCGCAAGTCAAAAAAAAATAATACAATGGGGCTGATTTATTATTTTCAAATGCTCGACCTAGATCATTTCGAATGGTGGATCCCGAAAAGAGTATAGGCCTTTCGCCTGGAATCAGTCCGATCTCGGGGAGTCGAAAGGCAGGTGGAATACGTTGGTCCTATACTCTGGAGAAAGAATCCACTGTTCCAGGAAAAGTCCTGAGACTGTCAAAATTAAGCAAGTGCTTATCCGGTCATTTCGTAGGGATAATGAATAAATAATAAAATATACTAATAAAGGCACGCTGTACTCCAAGCCCAAAAAGCCTTCAGCCAACCTTCTGATACATCCAAAACCCATTTTCCTCAAAATCCTGGCCCGAATCTGGAAAGGCAAAAATAGTACTGGCCGGTTGATACGGGAAATAAGTGCAAAAATTAGAACATAGGGTATCAATATCAGATCAGATAAGGGCAGTATCCGCGTCAGCAAAGATGGCGAGAAAATGAACAGTCCCCCGCAGTCCCCCAAGAAGCATCAACCTTCCATGTTCCTCCAAATCCAATTTCCCAGCCAAACACCAACCCACCAAATACCTATTATTACCAAAATCTTAACCCTTTTTCATTATACCTTCCTTATCCTACCCAACATCCATATCCAGTCCAATATCCCTATCCTACCCAAAATCCATATTCTATCCAGAATCCTTATCCTGCCCAATATTCATATCCAGCCCAAAATCCTTACCAGGTACCACAGCCAGAAATTAACCCAGCCTTCCCCAACCCTGCCAGCATCTACCAAAACCCAACTCTCCCGCCCTCCAAAATGGAGGCTGACATCGAATATTTGAAAACCATGATGCTTAGACCTAAACCAAGAAGTTTCTGATGAAAATTTGGGGGACAGCTTCCTGGGTATGATGGATAAAGACACTTCTTTAAAAAAAAAAAAAAAGGCTCCCTGCTGAATTTGAGTCCATTTCTAATAAGCCTCTGCAGAACCAGTATACTACGCCCGGCCCGCTTTGGATGCCCGCAGATATGGTGGACCGCTTTAGATATATTATCCCTATTCCTTTCCCTAGTGATCGATGTTTTAATTAATCTTTTTCCTTGCAAGTGGACAAGACTATTATAGAATAGAATTGGAAGCAAGGGTCGAACCCACAGAGACAAGTGATCACGAACAGTGTGATTATTGGTAGAAAATTATTAACCTAAGGGGGGTTTTTATGTTTAATTCTACTCTAAACTACTAGTTACAGATGTTTAACTAATTAGACAGTAATAACAGATATGAAGATCTTATGGTGAATGGAAATCTAGGATTCTGGGTTTCACTTATATCTCCTTTATGTTCAATTCATAATAATGTCATTCAATGTCTTGGGTTCGTTCACTAAAAATAGATATAGTCTGTTGAACAATTGGTTCAGCCTCCATCCCATAAAATTCATCCATTCTATATCCTAAGCACAGGAACTGTCAATCTAGCTGTCACCTAGATTTATGATCTATCTGTCACCTAGATCATGTAAGAACCTGGTCCTAACTTATCACTCTCGTGCATCGATAGGTCCAATTTATTGTGTTGGTGAGCCAGTGTACGACATATGCACTTGGTCATGCAGTTATCCGCACCTCTAAGCCTTTATTATTTGCGATTACATTCATTTGTTCAAAGCAAAATAATATAGGGGTTGATAAACAACACAATCAACAAGCATTGAATAGACATATATATAAGAATCAAAACATAAATTCGATACAAGTTACCTCCCACCTCCTAGATTATGGATGATTTAGTTCATCATAGACAATGAACAGCACATGGAGATGATTGGAGACATGATTTGATCTTCAATACTTGGAATTACAGGATCTAACTATGTTATACAATCTAAAACTACCTAAAAACTATGAAAAGAGAGCTTCCAGACGTCCTCCTATTGCTTTGCTCGGGATCTGGCTTCTATATATACTCGGGAGTTGTGTTTGGATTGAATGACTGTGTGAAAACCCGAAATTTAAGCATTCTGCCTACCTTGCGGTCGCAAGGTGTTGGATACTGCGTGCGTCATGAGGTCTAGTACATCCGGGCTTTGATTTCTTTGATTGCTTCTTTGATAGTCAACATTGCCTACCTTGCGGTCGCAAGGTCTGAGGCACCTTGCGTCCGCAAGGTGTCCAGTTTGTGCAGTTTCCTTGTTTCTTCAATTTTCCTCTTTTGCCCTTTCTTGTAATTTGCACTTAAAACCCTGGAGTTTCGCGTATTTTCACAATTATCTTGAAACTTACAAAACTCACCGAAAACATATATTAGTATTCAAAAGACTCGTGAAATAGCATAATTTAAGTCACAGAAGTATATAAAATCGACGTATAAAATACATCGATCAAATACCCCCAAACTTGAACTTTGCTCGTCCACGAGTAAACAAATAAACTTATAAATACAAAAGCATATAAATAACAAAAATTAAAATCTTTTTGTGAGGGTGACACTATTTACACTCCTCTATAAACCCACAAACTCAAGGAGACTCTTTCGAGTGACTCGACTATGCAGATAAATACAAAAACGGATAAATATTAAGCTAAAATAGAACTACAAATAAAACATAAATAAAACATAAAATCTTTTTGGTTTCATCCTCAACTTGTATGGAATGTATGTAATCTCAGTTTGGTGCTCACCACATATATGCAGGCTTAGTCATATAAAACCAACTAGTCTTTTCTTAAGACTGCTACTACTTTTAATTTCTCCGTGTGTGTGTGATCGCCAGTCTTAAAGAATATCTTAACTAAAACAGTTTTATTAAGCTAAACACCACATTCATATGAAAATCAAAGTTTAAGAGAAAATCATGCATTAAGAATTATGAGATCTACCATTCAAACCCGGTCAGTTATAGACAGAAAGGTCCCAAGGATTCAAAAGATTTATACATCCATCCCATGCACTTCTATGTATGACATACAATGCTCTCCTATCCCAATGACTTGTAATAGCTAAGATTATGCTAACACAGTGAGCTTTAAGGTGAATAATAGGGATCATGAAGTGTGTGATCAATTTCATGTTACTCACTTGACTTTTAACACAACATAAGCATTGGCAAGAAGATCATTAGGACTTTATAAGCTTGTAATGTAAGGCCAAGGTGTTGGGGGATATGATGGAAAGGAGTAAGAATTCAAAGTGAGAGAGTAAGACTACCCTTTATCCCTCATACTTCCAAGCAAAAGGAAGTTTTCCCTATTTAGGCTAGGACCTGCAAAGACCACAAGTGGAGGGGTGCTTTTTGTAACTTTTCAGTTTTCTTCTTTCTTTCCCCCCCCCCCAAACTTGTTTTGGGCAATGTATTCTTCTAAAAATACCACAACTTACTTATCAGCAGAATTTTTCTAACATATTTTCTCTTGGAAGCTATGTTTCCATTTGAATCTTTTGTTTACACTCTTCTTCTTCCGTTTCATTTTTCGTCGATACATGATTTTTTTATTTTTATTTTTTCGACGACGGAAAGAAGAAGCCTTCCGAAAAATAGCCTAACTGAAAAGAAGTGGTCCTCCTACAATCAATTTCTACCCAATCCTACTCTCTCAAAGGGTAGGCTAAAAGTGTATAGGCTTTTAGGGTTAAGTTAATGTGGGTAATAGAAACGATGGCGAACACTAAGATGTTTTTCTCCCCAAACTTGAATTTTGGCATATTTAATTAAAAATTAAATGTCCAAAAATAAAATTTAACGGAGAAAAGCATATTTAAACTAACTAAATAACAAATAACTTTCAAAATAGTGGGTTGCCTCCCACTTAGCGCCTTTTTTTAACGTCTTTGGCTCGACCAAACTGCAAGCCTAATCTCTTGGTGGTTCATTGTCAGCCAACCGGATTAACTCAATTGTTCGTTCAACTGACATTGGCTCAAAATATGGCTTGAGTCGGTGTCCATTCACTTTAAACACTTCATTATTTTTGGGGTTTTGTATATCAACAGCCCCATGAGGATAAATTCGTACTATTCTAAAAGGACCAGACCATTTGGATTTTAACTTTCCTGGGAATAACCTTAACCTAGAGTTAAACAGTAAAACTTTCATACCTGGATGAAGCATTTTGTTGGCTAATCCCATGTCATGATACTTTTTGGTCTTTTCTTTATAAGTCTTCGCATTCTCATACGAATTTAACCTATGCTCTTCTAACTCATTTAACTGAAACAATCTTTCTTCTCCGGCCAATGTTAAATCTAAATTTAATTCTTTTACCGCCCAATAGGCTTTATGCTCAATCTCAACTGGTAAATGGCAAGCTTTACCATATACCATCCTATATGGACTCATTCCTATGTGTGTCTTAAAAGCAGTTCGGTATGCCCATAAAGCATCCTTGAGTTTAGATTCCCAATCTTTACGATTAGGCCTAACAGTCTTTTCTAATACTGCTTTTATCTGCCTATTGCTTACTTCTACTTGTCCGGATGTTTGTGGATGATAAGGTGTAGCTAACTTGTGAGTTACACCATGCTTTCTAAGAACATTATTTAACAACTTATTGGTAAAATGAGTTCCTTGGTCACTTATTATGGCCTTGGGGACTCCATATCTAGCAAATAAATCTTCTACAAACTTAACTACTGTTTTTCCATCATTAGTCTTGGTTGCTACTGCTTCTATCCATTTAGAAACATAGTCAACTGCTACTAGAATATACTCGCAATTATTGGACACAGGGAAGGGACCCATAAAATCAATACCCCAAACGTCAAAAATTTCAACAACTAAATTAACATGTAAGGGCATCTCGTTTCTCTTTCCTATACCACCTGTTCTTTGACATTTGTCGCATGTTCTATAAAACAGTTCACAATCTCTAAAAACAGTAGGCCAATACAGACCTGATTGCAGAATTTTCCGAGCAGTTTTGTTACCACTGAAATGACCACCACAAGAATATCCATGGCAAAATTCCATGATACCTTGTTGGTCTTTTTCTGGAATACATCTTCTTATTAAAGAATCAGAACAGATTTTGTATAAATGAGGAGCTTCCCAAAAATAATTTTTAGTTTCCGCCAAAAATTTCTTCTTTTCATAATGATCAAAATCTGGATTAATGATATCAGACACATAGTAGTTGACAAAATCATCATACCAAGGGTCAGAATCTTTAATGGCTAAGAGTTGTTCATCAGGAAAATTATCATTAATGGGGACAGGATCATCAAGAAATTGACGTTCAAGCAAGGGTGAAAATTCTAACCTAGACAAGTGGTCGGCTACAACATTCTCGGTTCCCTTTTTATCCTTGATAGTTATGTCAAATTCTTGTAACAATAACATCCATCTAATTAATCTTGGTTTAGCATCCTTCTTACTTAACAGATATTTCAATGCAGAATGATCAGAAAAGATTATCACCTTTGATCCTAGCAAATATGATCTAAATTTTTCTAAAGCATATACTACTGCTAAAAACTCCTTTTCAGTAGTGGTATAATTCAATTGAGCATCATTTAGAGTTCTACTAGCATAATGGATCACATGAGGCTTTCTATCTACCCTTTGTCCTAACACGGCCCCAATCGCAAAATCTAATGCATCGCACATGATTTCAAAAGGAAATGACCAATCAGGGCCGGATAAAATTGGGGCAGTAGTTAACTTTTCTTTTAATAAATTAAAAGCTTCTAAACATTATTTATCAAAAATAAATTCTGTATCTTTTGCTAGCAAATTACATAGAGGTTTACAGATTTTGGAAAAATCTTTTATAAATCTACGGTAAAAACCAGCATGGCCAAGAAAACTTCGAACTCCTTTAACTGAAGTGGGAGGGGGTAGTTGTGAAATAACTTCAATTTTAGCTTTGTCAACTTCAATGCCTTTATTTGAAACAACATGCCCTAAGACAATTCCATGTTTTACCATGAAGTGACTTTTCTCCCAACTTAAAGTTAAATTAGTTTCGCATCATCTTTTTAGGACAGATGTAAGGTTTTCTAAACAGTGATCAAAAGAATTTCCGAAAACTGAAAAATCATCCATGAAAACTTCTACGCATCTTTCAACTAAATCTGAGAATATAGATATCATGCATCTTTGAAAAGTAGCTGGTGCATTACATAACCCAAAAGGCATTCTCCTAAAAGCAAAAGTACCAAAGGGACATGTAAAAGTTGTTTTCTCTTGGTCTTCGGGAGCAACAGGAATCTGATTGTATCCAGAAAAACCATCAAGAAAGCAATAATATTCATGACCAGCTAGTCTTTCAAGGATTTGGTCAATAAATGGCAAAGGAAAGTGGTCTTTCCTAGTTGCCGCATTCAATTTACGCAAATCGATGCACATTCTATAACCAGTTATAGTCCTTGTAGGGACTAATTCATCTTTCTCATTTTTAACAACAGTAATTCCCGACTTTTTAGGAACTACTTGAACAAGACTAACCCATTTACTATCTGATATGGGGTAAATTATACCCGCATCTAAGAGCTTAAGAACTTCTTTTCTTACAGCTTCTTCCATGTGTGGGTTAAGTCTTCTTTGCCTTTCTCTTGAAGGTTTACTACCTTCTTCTAAATGTATTTTATGCATGCACATAGAGGGACTAATTCCTTTTAAGTCAGCTAAAGACCATCCTAAAGCTTCTCTATGTGTCCATAAAACCTTTAACAAACTCGCTTCTTGCTTTTCCGTTAAGTCGGCTGCTATAATAACAGGCAAAGTGTTACCTTCCCCTAAAAATGCATATTTTAGATGGGATGGTAATGGCTTTAATTCTTCGACTTTGGGAGAATTAATGGAAGGCATAAATTCAGAATTTTCTACTTTAATAGTTTCTTTTATTTTAGCCTCATTATTCTCTTCTTGCTTTTCATCCTTATTTTCTTCCTCAATATCTTCTATCTCAATTTCTTCAAAAAGAGATTTCAGAATCTCTACCTCATCATCTTTGATTTCATAACTTTCTTGTTTTTCTTTTTCGAACTTATCAGAACTAATTTCTGATTCAATCTTTATTTCTTCATCATTTTTCTTTTTACTCGCTTCTAACTTTTCTCTTTCTAATCTTTCCTTTTCTTCTATTTTTCTTTCAATTTCATCAATGTCAATTTTTATGGGAGGGATAGGGCTATCATCGTAAACAATAAATCTATCTCTCTCATAATCTTCCTCTTCTTCAAAAGTTTCGGTTGATAATTTCTCAATCTCATCTATTGAAAAGCAGGCACTCATGTCACTAGGTCTATTCATAGCATCAAACACAGAAATTTCAACTGTTTCACCTAGGACTGACATTGTGAGTTTACCATTTTTCACATTGATCATTGTATTTGCAGTTGCCATAAATGGTCTGCCTAACAATATTGGGACCTCATTATTGGTGCATATCTTCCTTTCCATCTCTAGAACCACAAAGTCAACTGGTATGATTAGTTTATCAACCTGAACTAGGATATCTTCCACTATACCCAAAGGATATTTAACTGAGTGATCAGCTAATTGCAATTGCATAGTAGTGGGTTTTAGTTCTCCTAAACCTAACTGTTTATAGACTGCGAAAGGCATCAAATTAATACTTGCTCCTAAATCTAGCATTGCTTTCATCTTTTTAGAGCTTCCCAAGGAGACTTGGATATTAAAGCTACCTGTGTCTTTCAACTTAGGTGGTAATTCGGGTTGTAAAACAGAACTTACGTTTTCCGAAACAACAATCTTTTCATTGTTTTCAAACTTGTGTTTCTTAGAGTGAAGATCTTTGAAAAACTTTGCATAAGCTGGAATATTTTTAATAACATTAAGCAAAGGTAAATTAACATTTACTTTGGATAACATATTATAAATTTCCGAAAATTGTTTATCCATTCGGTTTTTCATAAGTCTTCTTGGAAACGGAATTGGAGGAACATAAGGTGGTGGAGCCACATAAGGTTCCTCTTCTTCTTGATCTAACTCTTTTTCAACTTCAATTGTATTTTCTTTATTTTGAATTTCTTCTTCTTTTTCTTGTTCCTTATTTGGAACATCTAACTCTACTTCTACTTCTTTTTCTTTTTCTACCTCTTGATTACTTAAATCATTAATCACTTTATTACTATCACTATCTTTCTCAATTTCTTTTTCACTAACCTTTTCAGAATTTTCTGCTGTAGCAGGCATATTAGAAGAGGGATCAGGATCACTTACCTCTTCACCTATCACCTTACCGCTTCGCAGGACGGTGATTGACTTGGCTTGCTCAGTTTGACTAGGGAACTTCTCTTCTTCTCTCTTATTTGCTTCAGAACTTTCAATATGTTTCTTCAGATTTTCGATTTCTTCAAGCATGTACTTCATCAAAGCTGCTTGACCTTTACTAGCTACTTCTTGCTTAGGAACTTCTTCAATTCTCAACTGATTTTGATTTGGCAACTGTGGAGGTTGTGGTGGTTGAGGTTGGAATTGTTGAGGTTGCAAAGGCTTATTTCCTCCCCAAGAAAAGTTAGGATGATTCCTCAAACCAGGATTATATGTATTTGAATAGGGATCATTCCTTGGCCTTTGAGGGTACATATTCATAGCATTAGCCTATTTAGAATACATAGCACTTGACGGGCAAAAATTAGTAGCATGAGAATATAATCCACATAAAGCACATGCTTCTTGAATTTGCCAATTTTCAAATTGAGCTTGTGTATTTGAATTATCTTACAATTGATATAGGCTCCTATTTTTACCTCTAGCACTTTTCTGTTGGGAATTAATACTTAGCATCTCAAATAATTCTTCTAGTGCTTCCGGTGTCATTCTATTAATAGAACCACCAGATGCACTATCAATCATTGTTTGTAAACCTGGCGAAAGACCATGGTAAAATTGAAGCACTAAAACATGTTGAGCCAGATTATGATGAGGACACATAATAAGCAGATTTTTAAATCTATCCCATGACTCATGGAATATTTCACCTGATTCATTTTGGAATGACATGATTTGTTTTCTATACTCTGTAAGAGATGCATGTTTGTAAAATTTGCTCATAAACAAATCATATAATTGTGCCCAAGTGTAAACACTATTTGGTGTTAGGTTCATAAACCATCTCTTTGCCAACTCTTTTAATGCACTGGGAAAATACTTCATTTTGATCTGATCTTCAGTCAACCCTCCTAAAGGAAAAGTACTCATCATGTATCCATATTCTCTTAAGAAACTGACAGAATCTTCATGGGGCATCCCATGAAAAGATGGTATGGCATTAAGATAATGTCCTTTTAACTCAAAATTCCTAACAGCATCTGGCAAGACTAGACATGATGTCACAACATTTAATGAAGGTCTACTAAAGTCATTAATAGTCCTTTGATTTACCACTACTTCCATGTTTCTTCTTGCAGGCTCTTCTTGTCTTTGATTCCTATTGACTGGGTCAACTAGGTTTTCAGGATTACGGTTATTGTTATTCTCTTCCATTGTAGGATCAACCAGAGGATCCTCTTGATTCAATTGATCTTGATTATCAGGCTCAAAAGCTAGATTTTCAAAATATTCTTGATATCTTTTAACAATATTTATATCTTGATCCAAGTCTACCAATTTAGGATTTAAAGATCTACGACCTTGCATAAAAATAAATTAAAGCAATTTAAAAACAAATAACTATTAAAAATAAAGTAAAGTAAAATCTTTTTGTATTTTTATTTTTTATTAAAACTGAAAATTAAACTAAAAACTAAATTAAATTAAAAACTACGCTACCTACAAACTAACTACGTGAACTAGCTTGTCCCCGGCAACGGCGCCAAAAACTTGATCGATGTTTTAATTAATCTTTTTCCTTGCAAGTGGACAAGACTATTATAGAATAGAATTGGAAGCAAGGGTCGAACCCACAGAGACAAGTGATCACGAACAGTGTGATTATTGATAGCAAATTATTAACCTAAGGGGGTTTTTTATGTTTAATTCTACTCTAAACTACTAGTTACAGATGTTTAACTAATTAGACAGTAATAACAGATATGAAGATCTTATGGTGAATGGAAATCTAGGATTCTGGGTTTCACTTATATCTCCTTTATGTTCAATTCATAATAATGTCATTCAATGTCTTGGGTTCGTTCACTAAAAATAAATATAGTTTGTTGAACAATTGGTTCACCTCCATCCCCCATAAAATTCATCCATTCTATATCCTAAGCACAGAACCTGTCAATCTAGTGTCACCTAGATTTATGATCTATCTGTCACCTAGATCATGTAAGAACTGGTCCTAACTTATCACTCTCGTGCATCGATAGGTCCAATTTATTGTGTTGGTGAGCCAGTGTACGACATATGCACTTGGTCATGCAGTTATCCGCACCTCTAAGCCTTTATTATTTGCGATTACATTCATTTGTTCAAAGCAAAATAATATAGGGGTTGATAAACAACACAATCAACAAGCATTGAATAGACATATATATAAGAATCAAAACATAAATTCGATACAAGTTACCTCCCACCTCCTAGATTATGGATGATTTAGTTCATCATAGACAATGAACAGCACATGGAGATGATTGGAGACATGATTTGATCTTCAATACTTGGAATTACAGGATCTAACTATGTTATACAATCTAAAACTACCTAAAAACTATGAAAAGAGAGCTTCCAGACGTCCTCCTTATTGCTTTGCTCGGGATCTGGCTTCTATATATACTCGGGAGTTGTGTTTGGATTGAATGACTGTGTGAAAACCCGAAATTTAAGCATTCTGCCTACCTTGCGGTCACAAGGTGTTGGATACCTTGCGTCCGCAAGGTCTCTAGTACATCCGGGCTTTGATTTCTTTGATTGCTTCTCTGATGGTCAACACTGCCTACCTTGCGGTCGCAAGGTCTGAGGCACCTTGCGTCCGCAAGGTGTTTAGTTTGTGCAGTTTCCTTGTTTCTTCAATTCTCCTCTTTTGCCCTTTCTTGTAATTTGCACTTAAAACCCTGGATTTTCGCGTATTTTCACAATTATCCTGAAACTTACAAAACTCACCGAAAACATATATTAGTACTCAAAAGACTCGTGAAATAGCATAATTTAAGTCATAGAAGTATATAAAATCGACGTATAAAATACATCGATCAAATACCCCCAAACTTGAACTTTGCTCGTCCACGAGTAAACAAATAAACTTATAAATACAAAAGCATATAAATAACAAAAATTAAAATCTTTTTGTGAGGGTGACACTATTTACACTCCTCTATAAACCCACAAACTCAAGGAGACTCTTTCGAGTGACTCGACTATGCAGATAAATACAAAAACGGATAAATATTAAGCTAAAATAGAACTACAAATAAAACATAAATAAAACATAAAATTAGAGCAAAGAGATCCGTTTGGGCTAAAAAATATCAAAGCTACTCATAAAACCAAAAAGATCGCTACTACTTTTCCACGATGTGTGTGATTGTCAAAGAATATCGAGATCATTCATATGATCAAAGAAGAGAAAATCATGCATCTACCATTCAAACCCTCACAAAGGTCCCAAGGATTCAAAAGATGCTTATACATCCATCCCATGCACTTCCCAATGCTCTCTATCCCAATGACTTGTAATAGCTAAGATTATGCTAACAGAGCGTGAATAAAGGATCATGAAGTGTGTGTCATGTTACTCACTTGAAACAACATAAGCATTGGCAAGAAGATCATTAGGATATAAAATGTAAAAATATGATGGAAAAAATTCAAAGTGAGAGAGTAAGACTACCTTTATCCCTCATACTTCCAAGCAAAGGAAATTTAGGCTAGGAACAAAGAACAAAATAAAAAAAGAAAAATATCACAAGGCTAGGTTGAAAAACCTCTTAAGCTATGCTTCCATTTGAATAGTTAGAGCGAAAAAATATATATATATATATATATATATATATATATATATATATCAGGAGAATAAGGAAAGGGAAAGCACTCTTTGAAACCTCAGCATCCTACCTCCAGTTTTCAGCATGCAAGGGGCTCGACTGACAGAAGAAAAAGAAAAACCACGACAGGAAGCTCGCAATAAAACACTAAAATATAAAGTTTTCGGGTCCCAAGGTGCAACTTAGGAATAATTGCTAAAGAAATTTAGATTATACATTAATTGCTTGTACATATCTATTATTGCCTATACCCCCTTTGTTTCCCCCAGAAACTATCCCTTCTTTTACAGCTTAAGCCCCAAGGTGGTCCATCAGTACCTGCGGCGTCCACCCGGCCGGTCCCATGTACTTCTTTTGCAAGGCACAAACAACAAAAAAAGAGAAAAAAAAATGGGCTCAGTCTCATCAGAATGAGAAGCACCAGAAGTGTCATCATCCTATTCATCAGCTGCACTGCCATTGTCCTGAAACAACCAAACGACTTGAATTCTGACCATTCATTGTTGCCCTGTCTGATTGCGAAGAAAATGCAGGGGCTCTGAGAATCACCTTATGCCAAGAATAGCCCTGCAACAATCATATGGCCAAGAACAGGAGAGAGGTATCTGCCTTTTCCTTTCCCCGCATATCACAAAAAAAAGGAGAAAAAGAAAAGCATGTTCAAACCCGAAGGTATACTCCTTTAAAATCCATTTTGGAGGAACATCGTGTCATTACCTGTTAGGTCGGTATAGCTTTGCTTTGTGCGTGCGTTTTGAGTCTGCATGTGTTTTTTACTTATTTATTTTGCATCATATAAAATTATATTGCATTGTAAATATTTGTACAGGTTTTCAAAAAACAAAAAAACAAAAAACAAAGAAAAAAACAACAAAAAACAAAAAAAAAACAAACAACAAACAAAAAAAAAAGAATTCGGGAGAGGGGAAAATACATGTACAAGAAAGGAAAATTTTTCAGGCGCATGCAACAAGAGCAGATGCGGCGGCAGAAGAAGAAATTTTCGGCTAAAGCTGAAAGATGGAGCAAAAAGAAAAACAACAGCAAAGAAAAGACGATTCCAGCTGATACCAAGGGATGCTGTAACAAGGAAAAGAAGTTTCTGACCAAGGTTAGAGGGAGCAGTAAAGAAAATGCAGCAACATCAAGAAATTTTCCAGCTAAAGCCGAAAACATAGCGGGACATGGGAAAAGATTTTCCAGCGAAGGCCGGAACAGTAATAAAAAGAAAAATCCCCAGCAAAGTGCAACAACAAACATCGTAAAGCAGCAAGCCACAGCAAAACAACATCAGCAGCAATTTACTGCATGGACACGACAAAGGTAAAGGAAAGGAAGGTATTTTCCTTTTTTAACAGTGCATTTGATTGATGTTTGGAAACTTTCCTTTAAGGGGTACACAGCCCCGGATTCATAGGGAAAGGTTTTGTTCTCCGCTGAAGGCTGAGTTCCTGAGGAGGCAATGCATTCCATGCATTTTCGCTGTGTTGGAAAACTTTCATTTAAGGGGTCAACCCCGGATTCATAGGGAAAGGTTTTGTTCTCCAGTAGAGGCTGAGTTCCTAGGAAACAATTCATGCCGCGCAGCCACAGGCAAGCTACGATTGGTCTGATTCCTTGTATAAGGATACATACGCAGTCTACCTCGGTAGATGCGACCAAAAACAGCACATTATTTACCTTTGCAGCACTCATTTGATAAAGCTTTGCATGCACTTGCTCATCTAGCATTGTCACACTTGCACCGCCACACTTGCACCGCAGCATTTAGTCCCCAGCTAAGTGAACTACGTCTCGGTCTGATTCCTTGTATAAGGATACGTAGGCAGCCTATTTGTGTAGGCACGACCGTCGCATGGATGATGGTTTAGGTTTTGGCCGAACTACGTTTGGTCTGATTCCTTTTATTAAGGGATACGTAGGCAGCCTACTTTAGTAGGTCCGACCATCAAAGCATTCAATTTGCATATCTGCTTAAAAACTGCGATAACCTGCTATAACTGACTAAAAATGTCTAGGATATGGAGGTTTGATAAATTGTCGCATTATAACCGCACGGCCGCATCTTTCTCCCTCGTTTTACAATTGAACGAAATTGGAGAGTCTATTCTCATCAACGATGTTCGTCTACTCAGTAAGCTTCGGATTACCCGTAAACTCCATCGTTGAGGGGCTCTGTAGACACCCCAAATTCGTACCCCTATTTTATATTATCCAATAAATATTGCAAAATAGACTACTAATTATCTTTTGTATGTTTCAGGAACAAAGGTACAAAAAAAAATCAAGAAAATGAATAAAACAAAAAAAAAAAGAATAGAAAAGAAAACAAAAAACAAAAGAAAAGAAATCAAAAAAAGAAAGAAAATCAAAAAGAAAAGAAACGAAAAAGAAGAAGTAAAACAAAAGAAAAACAAACAAAAAAACAAACAAAAGAAAACAAAAAAGAAAAGAAACGGAAAAGAAAAAGAAAAACAAAAGAAAAGAGAAAAGAAAAGGGAAAACAAAAGAAAATCAAAAGAAAGCAAAAGAAAAAGAAAAAATGAAAATGGGTTTGCCGGTCCCCCTTTCCTTTCCTTAGCCACTAATTAATCTCAACTATATATATACTCCTCTCATTCCCTCATTTTCTCTCTCTCACTCCCAGCGCACTACTCCCTCTCACTCTCTAGCCGGCCCACACTCTCTCTCTCAAATTCCCAACTCCTTCATTTCCCACTCCCAGCCGACCCCTCTCTCACAATCACTCTCCACCCGTCTCCCTCTCCCTCATTTCCCACTCTCCAGCCAAGCCGCCCCTCCCTCACAAACCCACTCTCACAAATACTCCCTCACCCACTCACCCACACATATAATCCCTCCATTTCGGCAGCCCCTTCCCACACACACAACCCCCACACACACACACACACAACACACATACATAAACATGCACACACTTAAACACACACCCTGTCGTTATGCTGCCCGATTTCAGACAATAAAATCAACAAATACAAACAGTCACGCTGCCCAAATTCACACAACACACAACACAACAACAACAACAAAAAGTTTCCCTCTCCCGAGAGGACAGAGCGAGCACACCTTAGGCCGGCTGTAAGTTTTTATTTTTAAGTTTTTCATTTATAAAAGTATTATTTTCAATCCGGTCCAATGTAGTTATATAAGCAGTTGTGTTGCCCAAATTTAATTAAGAAATAGTACTAAATGTAGCCGTTATTATGGCCAAATGTTTTTAGATAAATTTGTAATTATTTACTTTATTTAGTCATTAAAGTCTTTATTTGTAAGAGTATTATTTCCAGTCCGGTTCATTGTAAATATATAAGCAGTCATGCTGCCCGGATTTAGTCAGAAAATAATACTAAATATAGCCATTACTATGGCCAAATATTTTTAAGTATATTTGTAATTGTTTATAAAAGAGACTGTTGCAAGTCCGTAAATAATATAGATGTAACGGATGTATTTGTAGGCAGTTAATGCTTTATTTATCTGTTAAATAAATATAACAAAAAGCATACTTTAGCCAAAAACCGTTTTGAGACCGAAAGGGCGAGTTGGGTGCCTAGCACCTTCCCAACTCGTAAATTAGCCTCCGAACCCGTTTTCTTTATCTCTGGTTTTCTTTTTCTGGCTTTGCTTTATTTTTGCCTTAAAATAAAGATGGCGATTCTCAAACATTTTGGATCCAATGGGGCCTCGCAACATCTTTCTTTGCACTTTCACGTTCTCCCCTAAAAAAGGGAGAATGAGAATGGAAAGGTGATGTATTCCTATGTCCTGGTATCCCCTAAACAAGGGATAACTTGACGTAGAAAACCCAAAGCACCCATAGTGATCTGAAATAGGCCATAAGGCTATTTTCATAAAATCCATAGTGGGGGCGCTGCAACATCTTTCTCTGCACTTTCACGTTCTCCCCTAAACAAGGGAGGATGGGAATGGAAAGGTGATGTTTTCCTATATCCTGGTATCCCCTAAAAAAGGGATAACTTGACATAGAAAATCCAAAGCTCCCATATTGGATCAAAATCCACTAAAGGCAACCGAGGCGCATTTCAACGCGCTATTCCGACAGCACTCCTCCCGCACTTTTGATTTCGTCCTCCCCTAAACAAGGGAGGTGGAACGGGAGCAGTGGATGTCACCGCATCCGCACGTACGCGCACCTCTATCCAAGGGCGCGCGGGGCGCGGGAGCATTTCCTGGGAACCCACAACATCCTGTAAATCTAACAATAATGGAGCATGATCAGAATCAGAAGTAACCAAATGCTGCACCCTAAGACAAGGATACAAAACCTTAAAATAGCTATTAACCAAAATACGATCCAGTCGTTTCCAAATACACGAACCTCCATCATGATTATTGCACCAAGTAAAGCGGCTCCCCTCAAAGTCAGCATCTTCTAAACCCGCCTTCAAGATGAAAGCATTAAACTCATCCATCTCCATAAAGCTACAAGGAGCTCCACTGAGTTTCTCATTAGAATGAGATATAATGTTAAAGTCTCCTCCGACAACCCACGGTCCAATACACCTGTTAGAGAAGGCCTCAAGATCTGTCCATAAAGTTCTCCTCTCCTCTATAGAACATTTAGGATAAACTATAGTGGCTATGGACTTAAAGTTATCACCCATTTGCACCGAAATAGTGATGAACTCATTTGAACTATCCACCAGATCAACAACCACATTCTTCCTCCAAAACAGCCAAATATGTGTATTAACTGGATTCAATTGATGGCATGAATCAAAACAAAGCTTTCTACAAATGGCATCTATCCTATCACCTTTAATTTTTGGTTCCAAAATTGCACATAGAAAATGATTATTTTTCCTGATAAGTTGACGCAGATAACGTCTAGTCAATTTATTCCCCACTCCTCGGGCATTCCAAATAAGAACCGTCATAGAGGAAACTATTGAGTAGATTTATGACGGGCTTTAGTTACAGCCCTAATGACACGAGTAGAACTTCGTAACTGAAATTTCCTTGGCTTAAAAGCCTTAGCTTTAAATTCCTTAACACGATCGCCACAGTATTTTTTGAAAGAATCTCGAAGCTGGATCCTATCCACATCTTCCGCCGTAAAATGAACTTCCGAGTCCCGTGTGATATCCTCATAATATCCCCCCATAGAATGAGTTTTCCCGTGCTTACGAGGCTTTCTATGAAGAATGTCAGTCCATAATTGCTCCCTAGTACTATCCAATGTGGACCCTTTAGTTTTGCATGGGATATTCTCCTTCGTACCATTGCCTTCTCGCGTACCAGTTTGATCGAATTGATCAGAATGTTCTTTTAAAGAATGTGCTGAAACAGGCCTATCTTTTTTAGAGCATGCAGTCTCCAGATTGTTTTGCATTGAAGCCAAATTAGGAGCAGTCCCCTCTTCTTCCGATAAATCAATCAAAGCAGCAAAAGAGTTATTGAGAGCAACCGATTTGGTTTGACTAGAAGGAGCGACACTTCTGTCTCGATCATTCCAAACACCTTTCCCTTTGTCAATTCTTAGAGGGTTGGTTGGACTTTGGCCTACCACTATATTATCTGGTTCCTTATTTCAACCAAGAACATCTTTTGCCATCGATAACGACGGAAGATTAGCCTCGTTAGTTATACCAGTCGTAGGGGCATTAGTTTCCTTAGGGTCTTTCACCGAAACCCATTGAACGTTGTTAGGACGTTTAGGGGGTTGTGGGTTCCAATGAGCACAATAATAAGCTAGAAGGGGGGGTTGAATAGCTTATTAAACACTTAAAAACTTTTAAGTAAATACTTGAAAGTTACTTGCAATCTATAGAAAAGATTCAAGTAGTGGAAGACTTTCAAGGAAGTTGTTCCAGGTCTGCCGATAAGGACTACCGGTAGACCTTTTACAGTTTACTTAAGTTCTGCTGTAAATGGATAATATAAACAATGAAACTAAGCAGTTCAAGTAACAGACAAACAGTAAGAAATAACACAAGTATTTTGGGATGGTTCACACTATAATGAGTGCTACGTCCACCACCAAGGCAGTCAACCTTGGATTTAAATTGTGCACTATGTTTTCCGCTTAGATCAATTACAAAGAATATCCCTAATGGATCGTGTACAAAATATTGACTTGTGTTTAGGGTCTAGGGAATTAAATATCTGTAAATACAGGATATTTAATTCGTACAGAAGTATAGTTAATGGAAGTTAACAACAAGAAGATTAAAGCAATAAGTGTTGATGAGCAGCTTCTTGTTGTTGACGAGAACTTCTAGATCTATTGAGGATCTATTGAATGCACTGAGCTGAAGGACTTGGATTTATGAAGTTTCAGAGCAATCCTTTAAGTGTTCGATTGATTCTGTACAGTTGTCTCTTGTTCCAGTCTTCAATGGCAGTATTTATAGCAGATGCACTTCAAAAGATCCGTTGGAGAAGACGAAGACTTCAACAGCTCTTTTCATCAATGCATTAAATGCATGGGGCTGTCAGTCAAGGATTTTCGTCTTCACAGATATCTAGAGCAGGTAATCATTTCTGAGATCTTCAAAAAGAGTGGGCGATATTGGTGTCAGATCTGAGAGTTGTAGCAGAAAGTAGGGGGCGATGCGCTTTTCACGCTTTCAGCTCAGACGAAAAGTCTTCTCGGAAAGTTTTTCGGAAAGCTTTGCTTTCGGCTTGACATGTCAGAGAATGTCTTGGATTAATTCAAATAACATATTGGAATAAGTTTGAATTAATCCAATAAATCTTTGCTGGATAGGACACGTCGTAGCAGAGTAGGTGGACACGAGGTCTACCGATCTTAACCTTTGAGCACCGGTGAAGCTGTGAAGAGGTCTTCCGCTGAACCTGAAAAGTCCTATAAAAACTATACAAGGCAAAGTTCTATACACAGTTTCCACGCTAATCGATACGCAGCCCGATTAGCCACTGAAGTATAAAACTAATGTAATGTACTGAGCAGATATAAATCTAACATAAAAATCAACAGGGGTAATGAACCTGAATCCATGGTCCTATTATCCGTACGGAGGACACCATTATCCTTAGAGACTTGGGAAACTTGAGATGAGCGTCTTGTCCCTTTACGGCAATTTTCTTTCGTGTGACCCAAAAGACCACATCCCACGCAATAATTAATATTCCCTTCAAACTCCAAAGTCTGCCAAAATCCGTTGTCTTTGGACGTTCCAATCCAGAAACGATTAGGAAGCGGTTTCGAGATATCGATTTCGATATAGATCCTGGCGAACATGGGTCTTGTTAATGCCAATGTTTTCTCATCTGCTCGAAGAAACCTCCCCATGGAATTGCCTATACATTGCATAAAAAAGGGATTAAAATAAGTTAATGGCAACTAGTGGAGACGAACTCAAACAGCCACCATCGTGTTATCCCTTTTGAATGCAAAATCCGAAGACCACCTGAAAGACCGATACATACATGATTGCATCATGTGAGACTCCTTAGATAAGGCCAAAACCAAATCCTCTGCCGAAGAAAGGTGTACCATGACGTGTCTAGGGTCCAAAAGACCAACAACAAAAGAACCGTTTAGTTTCCAGGACTTTGCGATATCCTCCTGAATCGCATAAACTGAGGGACGACCCGCCGAGAATTTTAATATGATAGTATTGGCAAACTGTTTGTCAGAAGCTTCAATTTCCAAAGGGGAGAAGATACAACTGGGTTCCCCATTAAAACTAATAGTTTGGCGAGGAACCAAAGGCAACACTTGAAGAACTGGACATGCCGAGCTCACAAACTGCCTGGGTTGTCCAAGAACGTTCGCATAAGATTTAACAATCAGAACCTCACCTTGTGATGTCGTAAAAGGAGGGGATACCGGAGCATGAATGTCCGGCGGACCAGGAGGCACCGCTGCCGGAGCAGCCGCCATGCCAAAATTGTCAAACCCTAACGTGGGCAAAACATACTAGAGAGAATTTTAGTGAGAGATTTTTTTTCCAGGTTAAGTATGCGAGACCTATAGGCAAAAACTTGTGTAAGATGGTTTTACAGATATTTTTTGTAAGGCGGATCTTCTTTTCCCAACTCACTGAGTATTGGTGGGTTGAGCTATGAGAGACTGGCGCTCTGTCTTACAAATTAAGGTCTCGCTTAGTGCAGCGTTTTGAAAACGAAGCTTTTTCAAAACGCAACGTTTTTAAAACGAAGCATTTTCAAAACGCAGTTTTATTTTTGTAAACACGTTTGGAAAACTATTTCAAAACGCTATTTTTCATAAATATAGTAGTTTGTAAACATAACATATTTTTAAAATGCTACAAATTGGAGCGTTTTAAAACGCTGTATTGAAACACTTTTAAAGAGAAAGCGTTGTGTTTTTTACAAGCGTTTTGACCAAAATGCTCCACCAAACAAGCAGTAAGATGTATAAAACGATTTTACATGAAACCTACTCCTAACAGTATTACTAGATGGTGGTGTTAATTTCAGTATTCCACGGAGTTAGTTGAAGGTGATTGTTGCTGGTATTGGATTTGATACAAAGGGCACATGGAATTGCATGGATGGTAAAGAGGTAGTGCTTAGAGCCGTCAAAATGGACCAAACCCGTTGGGTTGGTCCGCCCCGCCATATTAAAAAGGTGGGTTGGGTTTTAAAAATATGACCCCGCCAAAAGGCGGGCTTTTTAGGTTAGACCCAAACGGGTCGCGGGTTAGGCGGGGCGGGGTGGGTTGGTCCGCCTATTTTTACCTACTCAAATATATATATATATATATATATATATATATATATATATATATATATATATATATATATATATATATACTCCAATCAACCATCAGTTGGACCCGTAATTGTTTCTTGCCAATGGAACATGTCTTCTCCAAGACTCCAATAGCCAACAGGTCAAGAGGAAGAGTACAATCATGGAAGGAAGTTCAGGAGCAAGCAATTCTAATAATGACGGGAAAGAGTATCCTCGAGAACTGAGAGACGATACTACCTCAGCTCTCATGATGAACCCGGCTATAGCAAAGCCAACCTTCTCCCACTTGGTACACCACTAGTTTAGAAACTATATGGACTATTTGGAGAATACAGTAAGCATTATGAAGGACAATCGACTGTGAGTGATTTAAAGGCTGGTAGAAACAGATCATCATCAAGGACTTTGCTAAATCCTCACTATCTTCGCTGTCCAAAACAATCACTGTCTCAGGCATCAATGAGTCATCTATCCTTTAACTCCTTCTAAATCCTCTTCGAAGCCATCACAGGTTTCAAGTGCTTTTTTTTTCAAATGGCGGGTTGGTCACCCCGCCCCGCCAATTGGCGTGGTCCGTCATTTTGCGGGTTAGTCCGCCCCGATGATCCGTTTTGACGGCTCTAGTAGTGCTTGACTTGGATTAAAAAAAGGGAAAATAGAAAAGGTGGGTTATGTAGTGGACGCGGTTATGATGCCTTTTTTATTCATTTTCATATTTATATGTTTGCCCTTCTTCTTTCCTTCTTTTGTCACTTGAGATTTTTCTTGTCTATTTTCTTGCGCACTTAGGTTCTTGGATGTCTTCCTTAATTTGGCAATTTGTTCATCTTACATTACTTTAAACAAAATTTAGCATTCGTTTATTTTACAGAAAATAATTTTTGGAAAACATTTTTCTCATTTTTTGGTATTTGGCAACCTCATGAAAATGTAGTCAACGTAAAAACTTTTCCGAGTCAATGGAAAATAAAGTCTTCTTTTCCAGAAAATGACTTATGGATTCATTTTCTGTAAGTCATTTTTCAAATGTTTGAACACCCCTTCGCCCCTTTCACAATTACACATATTTACATATGCGCATAATATTTCATTCAACAAATAAATTATTCAAAAATATAAATGCAGTTTGTGCACACTATTTATAAATTATAATATTAAAAAATATTCATTAAGTCATAAAATTAGTGTCAACTATATTATTTAGAGACGTCTCAAACATTGTCCATTTTGAAAAAAAATACGTTTTTTTTCATATTAAATATCATTTTTTTATTTGTATTTGTGAGATTAAGAAAAGATTAATTTTATTGATTTGACACCACTAATAATACATTAAGAGTTGCTCAAAGGAAAATTACATAAAATTCAACATTGTCTTATATTCAATATGAACATTAATATTAGAATAAACCTTTTGTATTTATTTTTATATGGTTTTCTGTAACATCTTTCGTGCATTTGTCAAACACAAGAAAATGTTTTCCGAGATATTTTTAAAATATTTACTAAACACCTGAAAACGAAATCTTTTTATTTTTCAACAATCATTTTACAAAAATCATTTTTTAGAGATCATTTTGTGTACTAGATTTATAGAAATAAAAAACACATGATATGGGGTACGAGATTTGAGTCCTTACGGTCCGTGAATATCTATAGTCGGTTATTTGACATCTTACCTGTTGAGACTATTGCTTTGCTTGGGGTACTTGCTTTTGAGCTCGTGATCTGCATGTGATAGTCTCACGAGCTTTCCTCGCGACTAAATTTGGGCACACACATCAAAATGCTTCTTTTAATATCGAGATTTGTGTTGAATGCTTCCTTTGCCATTTTCTCTCTTTCTTTTACTCCCTCTGTCCCTAAATTATCGTCCTTCTTTTTTTTTTCGTCCGTCCTAAAATAATTGTTCACTTTAAAACTTACTTTTTAGAATATCACTTTTACCACTTTACCCTTACTTTTTCACCTTACTTTAATTATGAACCACATACACATGGACTTTAAAGGAAACTACACATTAAACAAATATAAATAATCAAGTTAATTATTTTTTCTTAATCTGTGTGCCGAATCAACCAGGACAATAAATTAGGGACGGAGGGAGTATTTAGATATTACTATTTAAGTGTTGACATTTGTGTTGAATGCTTCCTTTGGCATTTTCTTTCTTTCTTTTCTTTAGATATTATTATTTGGGTCCTGGTCCAAGTAAGGTAGAAATAGGACAAGAATGCATGTATATATAATTTCGGTGTAGAGAGAAGTGAAGTAAGAAACCATTACAACTTATCAAAAGTTGGCCATGGAAGCTGAATTAGGAAAGCTCGGAGGGTCACTTCCGGTACCGTGTGTACAGGAACTGGCAAAGGAGCCGCTGGCCGTGGTTCCGGCTCGGTACACGCACCCCGATCAAGATCCTCCCTTCATAACTTCTTTACTTCAAGTCCCGGTGATCGATATGGAACTCTTGCTTTCGAGTGGAGATTCAATGGATTCTGAGCTTCAAAAGCTTCACCATGCTTGTAGAGATTGGGGTTTCTTTCAGGTACTCTATACGTTATATGTACCACTATTCCATTTCTTATCTAGATATCATGGGGAGATTAATGGGGGTCAGGGTGTTAGACTTACTGGGGATAGTGGTTTCATTAATTTGCTCACTTTCCACCATTTTTGGAGAGAGAGAGAGGTAGGTGGTTGACTTGAGGTGATTATGTTGTTCCATTTGTATTGATTTCTAGTTCAAAGGTTTCATATCAGTCGTAGCCTTGTAGGGTTGACTTCGTATAGATAGGGAAACGCTAACAATTCTAGTAGATTGAAATGAAAAGAAAAGGGAAATGAGTTTATTAATGCGTTTTTATGTTTCTTAGAGCATCTTGCTCTTTTCCTAAACCCACTTCCTAAGGGAACAGAGCATCTTGTATTGGTGAGCCTTCAAAAAAATCTCTTCCTGAATGGCTAAACAGGAGAGAGGAGGTGTTTTCTTCCAAAATAGGAAGAGAAAATGGTGGGAGGAAAAAACAAGCGAGGAAGCAGCCGTGTGGTGCAACACTTGACTTATGCTGGTGCATGCACCATACGCGGGGCAAGGGGCGTGAAAAGGGGGTTACGGTGGGTCCCACGATCTGAACAAACTCCACTATTTGAATTTTTTTACTATTATTATATGTGGGGGGTGGGGTGGGGTGGTTTAATTTGTTTTTTTTCTAATTTTTTACAAAGCCGCCGTTGTTGGTTTATTTTTTCTTGTTTTTTTCCTTAAACCCTATAAATAACCTCAACATTTTTTTCATTTTCTCCACTATTTCTTCGTTCTTTAGATAATTAATTAATTAAATTATAAATTATTTAATTTTATTAATTAAATTATAAATTATTTAATTTATGAATAATTAATTATTGATAAATTAATTAATGCAAATTTATTTATTTATACAGAATATTTAAATATGAAATATATTAAATAAAGTTAAATAAATTTATTTGTTTAAAAAGTATAAAAATAAGATTGAAGTGGGGACTCAGCGAAGAACATGTGTAAAAAGATTAGGAATGAGAAAACATATTTTTAAATGGAATAAGAAGAGAAAACTGAATAGGTGGCAATGTGACGCGACTAAAAAGTTAGAATATAAAGAGAAGCATTGTAGATGCTCTTATGAGGGTTAAATAGAGGTGGCAAAATAAATGTTATGAATAATAAATTAATCAATAATTATTCATAACATTTATTTTATCACCTAAATATTAAATTATTTCCTAATTTGGATTTTTAAGCCTTAAAAAGATAGTCTTCGCGTATCTTTCTTGCTCGAAGAATCTGCAAATGATTCTCACGATACGTTTCTTTATAGTTAGTGCTGCTCACATGCTAATTAACAATTTTGAATTCGTGCTGCCAAGTGTAATACAAATTAATCACATTTTCACATTTAGGCGGCATTTGTTCATTTTGTTGAGATTGAGGGTTAGCCTAGTAGTTAACACATTATATTGATTTGTAGTTGGTCGATGTAATGATCTGAGCCTGAGAGGCCAATTTGTTAGGCGTAGTCCATATATTGGCCACGAAATGAGCATCTTGGATCATCAGTCTATAATAAACCGATCGAAAAATACATGATGATGTTGGTTGTATGTGTGGTCCCACTTTGTTCACATACCTTAATGGGATGGGACCCACTTAAATCATTGACGCCCTCGTTATATCGTACCTGCGACATGATTGTGGTTCTCACTTTATGGTGTGCCCACACAAGACTTTGTTCAAATCATAAATCCGCTATTTGTACATAGCCCACGAGCACGCAGCACCTTGGGTCATCAGACCCACCACAAGCCGACTCAAAAGTTCATAGATGATGTTGGTACCTAGAGGCAGTTTGTGTTCATCTTATAAATCGAACACAATTCTCATATCTACCTGATGTGGTAGTGGGTCTGATGACCCAAGGTGCACGTATCGAATGAAGGAGTATTTTGAGAAGAATTGAAGAAAATTTATACATCAAAAGTATTTAGGAACATTAGTTAGGATATCCCAAAATAGAAAGTAGAAACATTTATCTGGGACAAAGGGAGTATGTATGACAGATTCTCTTACCCCGACCCATTATGTATTTGATTGAAGTGTCAGAGAGTGAGACTTCGTCTTATGAATTACGTTTCAAAGGTGGACAAACTATTTTTCCTTTAGCTTAAGACTCATGTTGACTGAGTTTCAATTTTCAAATCGCGTCTCTTCTACATGTTTAGTAATTTCTTTAACGCAAAAACTTAGGAAAGACAGTCTTACGGATATTTTTTGTTAGATAGATCTTCCCGATCTTACTCACCGTGCATTAATGAGTTAAATTGTGAAAGAATTAAGATTTATCTTATGAATTATGTTCGGTAAAACGGTTTAACTGGGTGCCAGTACATTAACTAATAACAATTAATCAACAATCTTTCTAATGTACGTTGCTGATAAATTTATTCTTAATTAGTTGGTGACGTTGATGACTATATGGCATGGTATAAGGATGGCTTTAATTTCAAGTTCCAATATCTATTCAAATCTTGGAGACAAGATGAAACTTACTCTACCCCTATTACTTATTATTATTGGAATAATCATAGCTAGATTTACTCAAAGAAAAAATATCTAAATGATCTAACGAGTGTGTTTGATACGTGGATTTAGAAGTTAAATTTGTAATGATAGGGGGAAATAAAGTTGAAATTAAACAAGTGATGATGGTATTTTAGTTGATAAACCATGGAGTGAGCTCTTCATTGGTGGAAAAAGTGAAGGTAGAGACCCAAGAATTCTTCAACATGCCAATGGAAGAGAAGAAAAAGTTTTGGCAGAAAGAAGATGATATTCAAGGATTTGGGCAAGCATTTGTTGTATCTGAGGAGCAGAAGCTTGATTGGGCGGACATCTTTTACCTCGTCACTCATCCCCATAACATCAGACTTCCTCACTTGTTTCCTAAACTCCCACTACCATTCAGGTCATACTCTCTCTCTCTCTCTCTCTCCATAACACACACACACATAAGGGCATAAATTATTCATTATTATATCTTATTTATTACTAACATCAATATTCATGTTTGTCTAAGTTGAGAACAATATTTTTCATGTTTATTAGACTTTAATTGAGTAAAAATATATTGATATTATTTTTATTTGATACTTTAATACGTATCGATTTGAATCAAAAAATTTAGGATATAGATTGAGTTTAAGATATCCGAGAGATAATCAGATCCGATCTGAAGAGATTTGACATATCCAATCTGAATACGATCCAATGACAGACCTATCTACAATGGTAAAATGCATAGGAGTATGATCCGAATTATCAAAACTATTTACAATCGTAGAAAGTTGAATGAGTGGTTCTTAATGGAAAAACATAAACAAATGAATTATTATGGGGCACAACATTAATTTCATCATTCAATTTCTTGGATAGCAATTGAGTTTACCATTGTGAAAAAAAGTTTGTGAATGAATGTGTTTTTTTTTTTGTTTTTGATGTAACAACTGATGTTACACATAAAACTGTGAAAAAAATCATTAGAAAGTTTACCGAGGAAATTATCAAGTATGGGTCTTTGATCCATTCAATCTTCTTTCATAACCTTTTCAAACTAATAAAGTCGATAAACAGACATAAATACACTTCAGATAATAAAGTCGATTAAATATCTATTAACTCGACCTTTGATAAACCTTTAGATTCGACCTTTGATCAAACCTTGATAGATCCAAAGGTCGAGTTAATCGGCATAAATCTTACTAAATTAGTTTTGTGAGCAAAAAGAATATTATAGATAATTCATCACAAAAGAGACTATGAAAGAATATTTTTTAAGAATAATGTTAGTTTTGTTTTTGTATTTTGTATGTTTAAAAATGTTATAAATAAAAATACCCAGGTTACCACCGAAGATGTTCTAGGAGTAGAATATTTCGTTCCAATATAGAGTTTGATTTAAAGTGCCTCGATGTCATAATTCTTATCACGAAAAATTAAAAAAAAATACGTTAATAATAATATTCTACACGCAAACCAAACATGGAACCAAATTATTTATAGGTACTGTTTAAGAAATTGAGTGGTTGATGAGATTTCACATCCATAAAATTTTGAATGAAAATGAAATGTATCGGCGATAAGGAAAACCGTGTTATATGTATTTATTTATTTATTATTATTATTATTTTTTTTGTAAGATGGATGCCCTTAACCCTATCCATCGTGTGCTTTTGGCTAAGCTATAAAAGACTGAAACTTCATTTTATAAATCAGGGTCCGTAAGATCGAAGACTTACTGTAAGTCTATAACGCCCCAAATTTGGGTCCCATTATATGGGCCCACATCTGCCCACATCACTATATATTCAAACTTAAATCAATACTAAATCAAATGTTATCCAACTAGAATTACAAAAGTCTCTAATTTAAAATACAGTCATCTAAAATAAATTACAAAACAAAAGTCTACTAAATTAACTATGTCTCTATTAAATTCCAAAACATATAAATACACTCTAAAAATCTTGATTCCTTCACTGGTATCCTCTACCTCAAGCTTAATCCTTAATTCCGACCAAGAAGAAGAGTGATGTGAAGGGTAAGCAAACAAAGCTCAGTAAGATCATACGTCGCCCATCTGGTTTTTAAGGAAGGGTGACTCAAATAATAATCATGATTTATGTAGAACAAAGTTTAGACATTTGATAACTTGCAAAACCAAAAGATAGTTAACCAAAGATTTAAAAATCTCTTTTTAATTGGAGAGTTCAAGCAAAACAATATGGATCAAATAAGTTTGTCATTACTGACTGTCTCATACCAGCTAGTAATAACCGAAGATCAAAAAGATTTATTAGAATCACGTAAGGGTCTATTGACTAAAAACCAAATCCCCCAAGGATACCCAAATCCCCGTAGGGTACACAAATCTCCCGTAAGGTACACAAATCCCTTAAAGAGTACAATATTAAGGTATATCCGAATTACCGCACTCACGGGCCAAGTGGTGCAATTTAATTTATTTAATTATTTGCCGCGTAATCCCCGTGACGAGTTGTTCATACTTAGTGATCATAATTATTTTCAAAACAGAGATGGTACTATAAATCTACCACTATCAAAATAAAAATTGTATTGTGATTTATTATTTTCAATACAAAGGAATATGTCAATAAGTTGACCAATATGGGATAGATTTTTCGATAATAAAAAGTATTTCATGTAGACAAGTTTAAGCACAAAAAAAATTGCGATAACGAATTCATAATGAATAAATTCAACAAAGGCTAACGATGGAATCAAAACAACTACTGACACGAGGTCGGACATGACAAATGAAAGAACGAATAATTCAAGAATAGCGGAAACCTAACATTAAAAGTATTTTTATACTTTTGCAAAAAACCTAAAAGAGACATAATCTCTTACCTTAGTATGCTTATCAAAGATATTCTTGCGACATGTACGTTCGTCCTAAGCTCGCTTGTCCAAATCTAAATTTAAACACAACACTAAAATTAAAATATTGAATTTGGGATCTTATTATTTGAAGCTTGAATAAATGATCAAAAGAAAAACTCTAATTTTTCTTCCATCTCACAGATACAGAACCGACACATACACAACTAAATTTTATTTTATTTACTTCCTCTTTAACTTTCCTTCCTTCTCACATTTTCTCCCTCCAATACAAACATCACCCCTTTTCTTCCAAACTAATTATTACTAAAATAAAAAAAATAATTAAAAAAAAACCTCTCACATCACATATACAAAAAGAACCCGCACAATACTGTCATTCCTTTTTTTTTTTTTTAACAATCACTAGCACACACATAGAAACATATACTCACTGTCATTCATTCCCTTTCTCTCTCTTTTTATTCCACCCACTGCCACCCATTCTCTCTCTCTCTCTCTCTCTCTCTCTCTCTCTCTCTCTCTATATATATATATATATATATATATATATATATATATATATATATATATATATATATATATATTTGTAAGTCTCCACACACACAGATCTAATCTATGATGACACACGCATTATAACATCGCCGAATACACATCAATTTAACAGCTATATTTAGACACTGTTCACCCCTTGACAATCCAGTCAAGCAACAAAAAAATTTATAATAATCTAACCTAAAAAAACATATAATTATGAACGGTATCATAAGTCACCATTAACGAATCAAAACAAACAACCAAATTACCTCAATTAGTTGTTTTTCAATGTGTGCGGCCAAAGTTTTTTTTTTTTTTTTTTCAAATCCGTCTTCTCAGACTCTCTCCCTCTTCTTAATTATTGTTGTACATTAAATGGGCTTTTCTCCCTTCTCAAACCACTATTTATATAAGTAAAACTCTATTAAGATTTTAACCCTAACCAAATTCTAACGTGATTTAATTAAAATAAATTAAGTAATATTAATAGAGAATTATTATTAAAAATCTTAGTCAAAAGTGGGTTTAGCCCGACCCAATTAAACTAATTACTAAATAGGTCAAAAACAAAATTTTAATTTTTTTTAATCAATACAAATTAATGTTAAAAAAAAACGGGGTATTACACTTACTCTTGCTCAATAGACACGTTTGGATCCCACTGAATGAAATGGTGACATTGTGTTTGGTACCAGGAATGTCAAGGGGAACGAACCAAAAATATTGATAATATCTAAATTCCCCACCTTTTTTTTAAATATCATGTATAATAAGTAATAATAACAATTACTATTTTAATACTCCATCTATTTCTAATAAGGCAAAAACTTGTGTAAAACGTTGATGAGAATCCAAGATCTGCTAGAAATGTTTTAGAATGAATGACTTCGCGACCCAACGCCCTTGAGATGACGCGAACCTTTGAATTATAAATGACTGTCACAATTGGGATGAATCTCCAACTAATAAGTCGAATTCAATTATAAACAACGAAATCACGATGTTTATTGTTTATAATCCGAGCTTTCAATCTAAGATACTCAAATAAGAACACAATTTTCTATGCAGAAAATCAACGCGATTTTATTAATCAATCAATTCTCATAAATAACAATTACGATAAAAGTTTGAAACCAAAACCCTACTTAAAATTCCGGGTAACAGAAAATTCGTTGTAACGCGGTCGCCTTGTATGTTGGCAACGCGGCCGCCTTAATGTCGTACGCGGTCGCCGTCGCCTTTGTTTGGGACGCGGCCACTTCAAAATTGACATCCAACACTGGTGAATGGGCGATCGCCTTGTGTTATAGGACGCGGTCGCTTTGTGTTGGTAGAACGCAACTGTGTTCTTCGCTGACCCTCCCTTGCATGATGTCCTCACCAAAGATCATATCATACTCCTCCTCTTGAAAAGGATTTGTCCTCAAATCTACTCTTTGTCGGTCATTAAAGTGTCCTTTGACCCAAGCATGAGACCCATAGCGTTATCCATTCTTCCAACCCCTTTCACCTGAATCAAACACCCCATTTTTTCCAAGCCCCTTAAAATCATTACAAACGACAATTAACAAAACTTGCTTACCCTTACTCACAACTAGTATCCTCCTTTGGTCCTCATGCACTTGGCTTGGAGTTAATGGCACGAGCGTGATTGGCTTTTGATTAAACATGAATGAATATTTGTTGGTGAACACATCATGCTTCACTCAACGATCATATTGCCATGGTCTTCCAAGTAGTAGATGGCTTGAATGCATTGGAACTACATCAAATAAGACTTCGTCTTCATAAGCTCCACCTTCACTTCACCACAATCATTCAACCATTGTAGATTGTAAGGATGTGGATGCCTTGATGTTGACATACCGAACTTTCCCACCATAAGAACACTAGCGACATTAGTACAACTACATCCATCAATAATCACACTACAAACCTTGTCTTTGATACGACACCATGTGTGAAAGAGGTTATCACGTTGACCTTCTTCTTACTCTTTATCTTGTATATTCAAAACACGACAAGATACCAAAGTCTCCAATGGTACAAGTTCCCATTCGGCTTCAATGTCTCCATGTTCATCTTCCTCTTCTACTACCACCTCATTGCCACATACAACCATAACCCGTTGATTTGCAGACTCACGTTCAATGTGTCCCCACCCTTTGCACTTGAAACACTGCACTTCCTTAGATTTCAACCTTGGATTTTTAGCTATTCCTTGGGGCTCTTGTGAAGTCATAGTCACTTTTGTTTCGGACTCAACCTTGGTTGTGACCTTATATTGTGGTTGCTCTTGGTTTGAACTGCTTGGACGAGTGATACTCCCCCTCTTTTGTTGTTGCTCTATCTTGATATAAATCAACAATGTAAGTCCAGTTGGTAACAAATAAGGCTAGACGGGGGGTGAATAGCCTTATTTAAAACTTTAAGGGTCTTTTGAAAAACTTCAAGTTTTGCAGCGGAGATTGTAATTTTGTTAGTCAGTTGATATAGTGTCATCTGACTGATGGTTTAGACAGGCTGGCATT
Organism: Codonopsis lanceolata; assembly: GCA_013146195.2. Classification (NCBI taxonomy): domain Eukaryota; kingdom Viridiplantae; phylum Streptophyta; class Magnoliopsida; order Asterales; family Campanulaceae; genus Codonopsis; species Codonopsis lanceolata. The sequence goes on from CM028379.1 coordinate 14,832,256, forward strand.
GTAGGCTGAAGAGAAAACTGATGGTCAACTGGCTGACACAGTTTTACTGTTTAAAAAATAGATCACAATCTACAAGGAAAGAGTTGAAAGACAATTTATAGATCAAGTAAATAAGCAATTTATGAAACTGACTGGCTGACACATAAGTGGATTAAGACTACTTAAGTGTTAGAATAGTTTGTAAGAGATGATGAGTAAAGACAAATCAGATAAAAGTGGTTCACATTATAAACTGCTACGTCCACTACCAAGTTAGTCAAACTTGGATTTTTGAAGTGCACTAATATTATTAATAATATAGATGATCACTAATGGATCAGTGTACAACAAAGACCAGTATTTATGGAGTATGATTGAAAACAATCACACTCATGTGACAAACAACTGATTCCTTAAAGAATATAAAAGAAATAAGGAATATCAAGACAGAGATTGTCTAAAACAATAACTAGTAAAAGAATAACATTGAGAACTATCTAGCTAGAGTTTTAAGGATAAGGCACTTCAAATGGGTAATCTGCTTTTTGAGAGTATGAATGCTTTAGTTATTTTCTTCAAGAGGTTCATGTCGATATTTATAAAAGAATTTGAAGTGCAGTCCATTAGGAACACATTTGAATTTGAAATGTGTCAATAATTTGAAAGTATCTTTTCACAAGATCATAGGGATCCTGTGTGAGGGATAAAGAACAGTAAGATCTATTATAGCACAAAACAGGTAAGCGCCAGTACTTCAAATGTTTTAATATAAAGGGTAAGCAAGCTGACACTTAAAAACGTGTGTCATCAGCTTCTAAGTGATTGTCAATATGATACTGCAAGCTGACCAATTTTACTTAATCAAACAGATTATAAGTTCTAACTGTCTAAGTAAGAGCATAATGATTTTAAGCAAATCTTAGCATATTTCAACAATCTCCTCCTATTTGCTTAAAACCACACACCTAAAGTAGAGAGCGGGATATATAACTAATAATTTTGCAAACAAGATAGGGCTTATATTCCTACAAAATAAATGTTAGGTAAGCAGGTAGATATATGATAATTGAATTGCCAAATTTAAGCCAAGGAGTAAAAAATTTGTCCAAGTAAAACAAGTATCTTCTAATAGAGTTTTAAAAGGAGAAAGAGTTGGATCATTTGTCTGCTGATCATGTGGATCCTTCAGTTGGCTTGTCTGTTGGAGAAGTAAGTGATGGATCAATATCAGCAAGAGAGACTTCTCATTCCATGTCAGCTGCAGGTTCCTTGTCAGTTGTTGTGTCTGCATCAGCCGCTTGTGAGGGTCTGAGGCCCAAATCTTTGTCTAAGAATTATGTTCTCAGTAAGGAAGGCATCAACACGAGCTCTCTGTTTCTTCTCCTCCTGAATGGTTTGAAGCATGACAGCTTCAGCATTGAACGTACGGTTGGCCCACTCCTTCTGATAGAGTAGTATGGACCGCCAATCATCCATGTAAGGCTCACGAGGTGCACCAGTAGCAATAGCAGTTTGTACCTCAGCGGTGATGATCTGCAAAAGATTGGGAAGAACAGAAGCAACCTGTTGTTGGAGAGTGGCAAGCTTATTGGTATGATGTTTGTAAGCGACCTTCATTTGAAGATGATGAATGTAGAGCAGGTCCAACTTGGCAAAGTCAGAGAGAGTAGGAGGTGGAGGGGTAGCGTCAATTTCATGAGCAGGTGAGTGAGAAGAATCGAGAGCATCTGAGAATAACTGGAAGGATATAATACCCTCATCTTCAGTGTCAGCTGGAAAACATAGGATAGGCAGGAACAGGAGAATGAGGTGCATGGTCGGACTCAGGGGATTCATCAAGGAATATTGTTTGTTTTTCTGCCAGTTGGTTGCTGAAGGGCTTGAGAAATGATGGCTTGTTGGTTCCTTAGCTTCTTGGATGCCAACTATGGTGGAGTCAGAAGAGAATCATCCGCTGAAGTAGATTTAGAGGAGCTGGAAGAGAAGGCCATGGAAGTATTGGAAGAACCTTCAGCAACGTCTTTAGATGAGTGAGGATCAGATGCATCAGATGAAGAGAAGCATGTTGGACTTCCATATGGCCAGTGGCGAAAGTGACTAACAAAGGAACAGTAGAATGTAGAGACAAACCAAGCAAAATGTATAGAGGAGAAGCTTCATTGGGATAAACTATCGAGCAGCAACCATAGGAGTAAGAAGCTCAATTGTAGGAGGCAAACAAACAACTGGAACTGAGGAGGTCATGTTATCAACTGGTGGATCAGCTAGAGGAACAAGAGTTACTGACACGAGAGTGGCTGACACTTGAGTTGGTATAGGAATTGGAGCGATTGAGGATGAAGCTTCAATTGTTGGGGCAAAGACATGTATTGGGATGGGTGTTAAGGTAGTTGTGAATATGTGAGTAAGGGTTCAATAGGAGTATCAGCAGGAATATTAACAAGTGGTGCAGTAGGGATGTTAACTGGAGAAATAGTAGGAGGGACAGAGGGAAGAGTTACCAAAGCAGAAACTAAAGGGATCAGAAGATCAGTGATTAAGGGAGCAGGTTCACTTGTGAAGGCATCTGGGAAGGCTGTAGAAGCAGAAGCTCCTCCTTGCATGGAGGCCATCTTTCTGTGGAGCTCAATGTAAGCCAAATTGGAAGAATTAGCAGCATCTTGCACATATTTGTTGGCAGCTCTCTGAATGCGGATCAGTTTAGCAACCGATGGTTGTTCCCAATCCTAATGCACCAAATCATGATCAGGAAGTGGAGGCCTTCCAACCAGATATGGGTCATTATGGGGTAGTGCATGTAGCTAATGTACTTTGCTATAGATGGTCCAAACAAGGAACACAAGTTCATCTTGAACAAAACGGTCATTGGACAGATAAAAATGATTTCATAGAAGAGGAAGATGATCAAAATACATGCCATAGTTAGCAATGAGGTCCTCTTGGCTCAGGTTTGGGGTTTCTGGATACAGAATATAGGGTCACCGTTTAAGGTTGTGATCAATGTACTTGATGGGATTGACTTATGGTTTTTTATTCTTTTTCTCTTCATGAAAAGAGAGAAGAAATTGAACAAAGTAAGGCAAGTGATCAATAGGAAAGACCCAATTGAGAGGAATGGGAATAGGATTTTCTTGGTAGTAAGAGTGTCTTGGATGAAAGGTTGGATTCCTAAGAGGGGGGAAAAACTTGATCGGAGCAGTATTTGGTGAAAGAGGATTAGGAGAAGGTGAATTTGGAGCAGGATCAGAGAGAGGAATTTAGGAGTGAAAGGAATGAAATTTCCTGGGTTAAGGCCATGATTTCTTATCTGTCTTTTGGTTCGAGGAGGAAAGGTGGGAGTTGGAACAACTTGAGTATGCTCATCTTCAGCTGAATCAGTTGTTATCGATCTTCTTCTTCTTGTCCTTCTAGACTCAGGAATAATTGGAATGTTATCAGTTGGTTGTACATGCTGACCATCATCAGCTGGCTGACCACCATTAGTTGGTTGACCATCAGCTGGTTGACTAGTAGAGGTGGAAGTGAGAGCCTAAGTCCTGGTCCTTCGATTTCTTCTTCTGTTGGAGCTGTGGAGATTTCTTGACCAAAACGGCTAGATACATTTGCTCTGTTGACATCCGCATCAATGTATTTCTTGATTATGACTGGTTCCAAGTCCCCAATAGCATGAAGTCGATTTTGAAGAGTAGGTAGAGACCAAAGAAAAATATTTATGCTAAGATGGTGGGTTAGCCGTGGATTTCAAGATTCCATGTTGTCTTTGTACTTGGCTATTTTTGTTTTCACACACTCCACAAGAACAACACCCCAGTTGATTTCGTAATTTTAAACAATTCCTTCCATAAGAAACAGTTGGGGCTCTGTGATTTTATCGTGCCCACCAGACTTTATGAGAAGACATTTATCCAACACGGCTAGGACATAGTAAAGAGGACCAAACTGATTCTTGTGACGATCATATGCAAGTTCAACAGGAACCTCCCCTCGCATGGTAATCCACCCAGCCTATTGTGTTTCTTCGGGAATGGTGTAGATGGTTGAACCATCATCCAAAAGATTAGGAAAGGCTAAAGAAATGGTTTCTGGGTCAAAAACAATATTGACCCCTCTTATAGACCCAGTAAGAAAGAAGGGATCAGAAGGGTCTTCCACCATTGACATGAAAAATTCCTCCGTTAGCTGACTGCTATAGTTTCGAATATTGAATATCAGTAATGGAAGCAGTCCAGTATAGGATATAAGATGAACTAGCTCGAGCCCTAGAGGGTCGGAGTTAAGAGAAGGAACATCCAAGAAGCATCCCAGAGCTGTATTGTTTACCATTTTACTTGAAAGAGAAAAAATTGTTAGATTTTTAGGGTTAAAAGAAGAAGAAGAAGAAGAAGCAAGCAAGCAGATAGTTATGAATAATACCAGTTGAAACTGTTGGGTTAGGGTTTTGAGGAAGAGTTTAAGAAAGACTTTTAAAAGTCATATATATAGGAAGTGTTGAGAGTAAATTTTTTAAAAAAAGAAATTGAGCCTTTTATAAAATTAAATTTTTTATAAGTACGAGTACATATAAAGAATTTTGGGAGTGGGTTTTAAAAGTGAAGATTAAGACTAAATGGCTGACACTTAAGTAGATTAAGATTGCTTAAGTGTTAAAACAGTTTGCAAGAGCTGATGAGTAAAAACAAATCAGATGAAGTGGTTCACAGTATAAACTGCTACATCCACTACCAAGTTGGTCAAACTTGGATTTTTGAAGGGCACTAATATTATTAATAATATAGATGATTACTAATAGATCAGTGTACAACAAAGACCGGTGTTTATGGAGTATGATTGAAAAAGAATCACACACGTGTGACAAACAACTGATTCCTTAAAGAATATGAAAAAAATAAGGAATATCAAGACAGTGATTGTCTAAAACAATAACTAGTAAATGAATAACAGTGAGAACTATCTAGCTAGAGTTTTAAGGCTAAGGCACTTCAAATGAGTAATCTGCTTTTTGAGAGTATGAATGCTTCAGTTGTTTTCTTCAAGAAGTTCCTGTCGATATTTATAGAAGAATTTAAAGTGCAGTGTGTTAGGAACACATTTGAATTTGAAATGTGTCAATAATTCGGAAGTATCTTCTCACAAGATCATATGGATCCTGTGTGAGGGATAAACAATAAGATCTATCATAACACAAAACAGGTAAGCGTCAGTACTTCAAATGTTTTAATATGAAGGGTAAGGAAGCGGACACTTAAAAACGTGGATCAGCAGCTTCTAAGTGACTGTCAATATGATACTGCAAGCTGACCAATTTTACCTAATCAAACAGATTATAAGTTCTAACTATCTAAGTAAGAGCATAATGATTTTAAGCAAATCTAAGCATATTTCAACAAACAATATCCACAATAGTAGGATTCAAACCTGTAAGAAATCTCTTCATGGTAACTTCGGCACCTTCACCCAAATTAGCCCTAGTAGTCAACATCTCCATCTCGTTGTGGTAGTCTTCAACACTTTTCGATCCTTGTGTCTATTTTTGAAGTTTATGTAGAACACCCTTATAATAGTGGCTAGGAACAAATCAATGACGCACAAGACGCTTCATCTCTTTTCATGTAGTAACCGTAAGCATCCCAATTCTTCTCATATTAGCTACTATTTAGTCTCACCGTATACTAGTATAGTCCACGAACTCGGCACCAGCTAATTAGACCATCATCAACTTAGTGTAGGTATAACAATCAAATACTTTCTCTATTTTTCTTTCTCAATCGAAGAATTCATCTGGATCACTTGATCTCTTGAAAACAGGAATCTTCAACTTAATTGTTCCCCAATTGTTTTCCTATCTCCATGAAATCTCTCGCCTTCCTCTACCATGATTCTCTCCTAACCCCAACTCTTCAAAATCTTCATCTAACTAGTTACCTCGTTGAGCCCTACGTTCACTAGGTTCCTCCATTTGTCTATCCCCCTTAAGTCTATCAAATATCTCATCTATTTGAGTAAACTTATCATTTACTTGAACAAACTCACCCCTCATCTCCTCAATACTTCGGAGTATCGCTCCCAAATAGTATGTAGGATTAACAAAAGGAACCCCTTTAACTGGAGTTTCTTTTGTCATGGTGATTATTTGTTGATTCCCTTACGTGTATGCATTCAAGATCACAATTTTTAAAAAAATTTTTTTCTTTATAACAAACCCTAGAACAATTAGGATTTCGAAACTGAAAAAAAGAACAGTTAAACAAGGATTGATTATCCAAATTCAAGACAACTAGAAGAAAATCAAAACAACACCATAACAGTTTTTTTTTACACGAACCCTAGCGAAATTAAGGTTTAAGAACTAGAACGATAATACGCGAAAAAAAAAAGAAGCTAGAATGGAATTAGCGTAATTAAAATTTATCTGATACCAAATGATGAGAACCCAAGATCTCATCGAAATGTTTTAGGATGAATGACTCCGCGACCCAACACCATCGAGATGACGCGAACCTTGGAATTGTGATTAACGCCACAATTGGGATGAATCTCCAACAGATAAGTCGAATTCAATTAAAAACAATGAATCCACGATGTTTATAATCTCGAGCTTCCAATCCATGACACTCAAATAAGAACACAATTTTATATCCAAAAAATCAACTCAATTTTTATTAATCATTCAACTTTCAACTGTTTTTCTTTACAACGAAAAAGACATATTTATAACCCTAAAAGTTAACTCTCATACTGAAAACTCATAACTAACAATTAAGATAAAATTCTGAAACCAAAACCTTCTTAAAAATCAGAACAACAGAAAATCTGACGTAACGCGGCCGCCTTGTAAATTAGCAAGGGGACCGCCTTAATGTCATACGCATGGAAAATGGGTGGTCGCCTTGTGTTATAAGACGCGGCTTCCTTTTAGACGCAGTCGCTTTGTGCTGGTAGAACGCGATTGCGTTCTTCGCTGGCCCTCCCTTGCATGATGTCCTCATCGAAGATCGTATAGAACGTTCTTTTGGAAATTGCAACGTCACTCATCACGCTTACAAATGAAGAGCGTCACTTTTTAGCATAAACTATGTCACTTTTGACCTTAGAAATGTCACTTTGCATCTTTAATGAAAATTATTACTTTTTTTCTTTTAAAAAATGTCATATTTTGATTTTAAATATGTCATTTTTGCTTTAAAAAGTTTCACTATGCATTATATCGTCACTTTTGACGTGAATCGGTGAAATTATCACTTTATATCATTAAAAGTGTCATTTTTAAGCATAAAATAGGTCACATTTGGCCATAAAAGTATTACTTTACATCATAAATAAAAACTTTCACCGTTGGCCTTAAATATGTCATTTTGTAGCATTAAATGTGTCATTTTTTAGCGTGAAAAAGTGTCACTTTTCATCATTGAAGTGTCACTTTGGATTTTAATAAAAATTATCATGTTTTAACTAAAAAAATATCACTTTTTCCCTTAAAATGTGTCACTTTTGTCTTTAAATGTGTCCATTTTTTCCTTTAAATGAGCCACATAGCATTTCATCAAAATTCGTTAGAGTTTGTCAAGCCTCCCAAGACAATAAGGCTAACGGAGTTAACAGACGATGAAATTGCAAGACTTGGGAGGAAGAAGATCAGCAAACCTTAGAAATATAGGGACACGAGAGCAAATAAACAAAATAATCATTAATGTTGTGGCGGGCTTGGCACATGCCATATGGCTTCCCTTCTCTTGCGCGACACGTGTATTTTGTTGACAGATCCGGGTCGACCCGTGTATTTCAGCCCCATTTGTCCTGCTTTTAGCTCATTTTTCTCATATTTTGACTTGTTTCTTGTTAGGTAACCCACGGTCTTTTTTATGGGTTACACGTTCCATCAGTCTTTTTCATCATTTTTTGGGCTCCATCTTACAAATTTGGATTTGTAAGACCATCCTACGAGAGACCTACTCTTCTAATAAATTATCAATCTTTTCTTTTCAAATTGTTCAAAGAAAATTTAGACCTTAAATTTATCTTTATCAGGCATTACTAATTTTGAACTCATTTCTTATCTGATTATTAAATCCTACTCAATTAGTCAATTTATAGTAACCTCCCCACCCCCACCCAAATCCATTATCACAATTCTGATGGTGATGGAAGTGAAGAAAAGGCAGTTGTGGTTGTATGGTGAAGTGGGGGGACAGAGGACGGCAGCGGTGGTGGACATATGGTGTTGGTGGTGGGAGGATTGGGGAGGGAGGAAGAAAGAAGATCATGACAATGGTACTTTAGGGTTTACGTAAAATGGGTGGTGTTATTTTTTGTTTCAAAATAAATACTTTGGAAATATTGTTTTACGAGTATTTTCTGTATGATGAATCTCTCAAAGTCCTCCCATTGTATGTTTGTAGACTAAGCTCTGAAAAAGTGGTATTTGTCTTACAAATTATGATTGTAAGACCAGGGGTGGATCCAAGATTTCGAAATCACGAGGGCTAGATACTTTAAAACTATTGCAAACATTAATAACCGTGAAAAATAATTTTCTTAACATTATAAAAATCATCATTTTTTAGAGAGCCAGTATTGAAATAATTTTAGAAGAAAATAAATTAAATCAAAAGGAAAAGCCAATATATGCCATTTACATCAAACATAAAAAAAATTAAAAAAATAAACTGCATTTTGAAATATTTTAAATATTACGATCAAATAGGTCAATGTCTACACTTTGATACCAAAATGTGTACAAAATACAAAGATCTAAAAATAATCACTACAAACTTACCATGCAAATATCACATTTTTATAATAAAATCAAAATTTATGAATTTAACTATTTAGAGAGTTCAACAAAAAGAGATAGAAAATATGAAACAAGAAATTTGTAGAAACGGATGAAGTAAATGGTTTATTTGAATCAATTTGAGTGGTGTAAAGCTCCGACACAACATTCCGCTCAGGCCAATTTTATAGGCAATTGCATTAATTTGATTAACAAATACTCGTAATTGTGCCGACTGACGAGACCAAGGGGAGAATAATTGATGGGGAGAGAGTATGGAGTCAGTTGGCATGTGAGGGCGGAGAATTAAGTGGTCCGTGAGTTTGGGTAGTTAGGTGGCTTGTAATTTTATGATTTATAAAAATGGTTTTTTTTTTTGCACAAACTTGATGTGGGTTGGAGCCCTACTCATGCTCTACTTAGATCCGCCCTTTGTAATACAACCACAGGAGACCTACGCAAAAAAATATACTTCCAAAGTGTTAGTAATTGGGCTCGTGACCCGATTATTTAGTCCCGCCCACATGGAAAATATATTTATATTATTTATTGGTTAATTAGTATCCTAATCCAAGTGGGATTAGGATTGACTTAACCTACAAGAAATAAGTTTCTTGTAATAATATAAATAAGGCAACAAAAGGGATAAAACCCTAATCAACTAATTGGAGGAACATGTCCTCTCAAAGTGTCGCCCTCTCTCTCTCCCTAAAATCTATCTCACCAAAATACTCCCTCTAGCCTAACCATCAAGAGGCTTGGATTTGCGGTGTGAATCAATATTGATATCCGTGCTCCGTGATATCAATCCGACGAGAGAGACTTGCAAGTCTGTGGATCTTGGTATACGTAGATCGTAGCTCAAGCGAAATTCTTCCGCTTCGCACAAGGTTCAAGTTCGCATAAGGTAATTCTTAATTAATGTTATAAATCGAACTTGTATGATATATGATTAGATATATCCTTCATTGGTATCAGAGCCTATATGCTTGATTGCTCGTATCGTTATGTCATCAATTGCATGTTCTTGTGTTTGGGTTTGTTTAAAAGTTTTACCTGATAACAAAAAAAATGGGTTTTATTATTTTATGTGTAAAACTTAAAAATTTTCGAGAAAAATTTATATGTCTGACTTCCCTACGACGAGGCGAACAACATACTAAATTCTCATTGAATTCCGTTCGGTATTTTTCAAAATATCGTAAACCCAAGTTTTGTTGAAAAGTGATTTTTCCAAAACTTTGCATGCTGTTTTGACCTGTTTAAGTTCTGTAAAATCATGATTTTATAGACTGTACTTGTAGTACTCCGTGAGAGCTTTCCAACGACATATTATATGCTTAATTTGGACTTAAAATGAACGTTTTATGGCCTCGCGAAGTTGGCACTTCGCGAATCGATTTTTTGTGTTAAAAATTCGAGTAAAAAACGAACCCCACTCTCGGCTTCGATACACGTGCCATTTTTAGTAGAGCCGTCAAATAGGGCAAAAGCCCGCAGGCATGCCCGCCCCGCCACCTATTAGGGGCGGGTTGGGCTGGTGTTTTTAATACACGTTAGGATGCGGGCTTTTCGGGCTTTGCCCGTGCGGGCCGCGGGCTTTTACGGGTTGGGCCGGGGCGGGCAGCGGGCAGCCCGCATATTCTGGGCTTAATTATATATTTATATGATTCATATATTAAGCTTTCACCTTTTAGTGGCCCAGGCCGGAAGGCCCAGTTGAAGCAAGGCCCTTTACCTTTAGTCTAACTGAAGAATAGCATTAATATCCAAATATATTAATGCCAGACAACTTTGATCGTGTATATACCCAATTCTAGAGAGAGAAATAGAACAACGCCAACCCCAACCCATGTCTCTTTATACCCAATTACCCACACTGATTATGCACAATTAAGAGAGGTTTTTGGTTGTTAAATGCGTATATAAATTAATTTAAACATGGGTTTATTTATAAATTTATTACCTCTCCCCTCACGAGCCACTGCTGCTGCTGCCCTATCGTGATCTTCTGGCCGTTAGCTGCGGTGGCGGCGTTGTTGTCGTCCATCCCTCACTGGGTTCGGTTTCCTGACATGGGTTCAAGTCCAATTATAAGTGGGACCGGCACGAGTGGTGGTGGTGGTTGGCGGTATCGGTTATTTTCTAGGTGGCGGCAGGATCAATTCCTAATTTCCTATCAACTTTTTCGTTCTATTTCTTCGTCTTTTTGTTATTGGGTTCAATTGGAATGCTGTAGTATTTATGTGTACCCAATGCCTACAAATTGGGCAAAACGGTTTGTGGGTTTTTGCCGTTATATTCGCGGCTTTTCGCCTGTTAGCCCGCCTGCAGTGGTTTTTGATAGCTTTAATTTTTAGCACTCCTTTCGAGGTAAAAATTACACCACTGGGAACTACTCGATGAGACGAGTCCAACGCCACTGTTGGTTGCGCGAACGCAACACGGGCAAGATTACCCGGTCAAACAAGTAATATAGTGATAAAGTAGAGTGTCGATCCCACGAGGAAGCAATTTGATTGTTTTTTAGTGAGTACCAAGTATGTTGCAATTTCAACTATATTTAGACTATCAAATTTAAGAGAATTAACTAACTAATTAAGCTAAACAAGAATTTAAATAAAGCAATATTAAATTGAGGTTGGCTTCAATGAGAGAGGATCTAGGGTTTTGATTTTCAATTGGCTCTTCCGTTGTGATTTAATAAGGGGTTGCTATTAAAAAACTATTCTATTTTTGGGAGTCGGGGATTCAAAAATCACCGTTAAGGGCTTTTGCTTCGTATAACGGTGCTAATTAACGGTATAAACTCACGGGCTTTCGCTACGTATGAATTTATCCAATTAATCGCGTCCAAACACAAAACCCCAATTGACTATTTTAAAGAGGATTAATAACTTAGATTAACCCAACCCAAAACAACTATGTTGTATTTTCCAAAATTATCAAGTCACTTTCATGCACTAAACAATTTTTAAAATCATGTAATGGGTGATCAAATCATTACAAGCATTAAGAGCACAACAAAATACCCAAAAATTAATGAATAGCAATTAATAACAAAAACCTCAAATTAACATCACAACATTCAAGTCAATCTACATCAAAACCCTAGGCAATTAATTTAGTTCATGATGCTAAGGAAATAAATCAAATCTTCAATGAAAAGTATTTTCATTAAATAGAAATATAAATAAAGGTGGATAATACTTTACAATGAAGAAAGTGATTGATATTCCTTGGCTTCTTGGGCTGAAGAATAATGAAGGAACAATGGAGGATGATGGTGATGAAGATGGGAAATGGGTGGCTGTTCCTTGGGTTTTCTTCCTTCCGGATTCTCCTTAGTTTTATGTTCAGCTTCTTTGTTCTCCCTTCAAGCCCTAACCTCTGTTCACCAGCCCCAGCCTGCACGAAAATTCCAGCTCTCTGAATCTCTCAAAGGAAGCTCGGGCAGAAAGGGCAAATTAGGAAGGTTAATTAAAGTTTGGGGGCAAAAAAGGGTAAAGAAAAGAGAATGGGCGCGCTAGGGTCGTGGTCGATTTGGGTGGTTCGCTGGTCGCCCGGTGAAATGAAAGCTTGTGAAAAAGCAGTGGAGCTGTGGATGGACAAAACACGGGCCGGATCCGACCCATCGGAGAAGGTCGCGCTTCGATGACGTGGCCTCTCCACAGCCGACGCATTAATGAAATGCGGTTTCATGAATTTGCTCCGGCCTCTTCTTTCGACTTGAGCGCCGGCTTCCCTAAGTTTGGCGTTGGCTAGCGAAGTCATACGCCCCCAGCAATTTAGTCCTCAATCGGCTTGATTAAGTTACATTGCCTTCTCGCACATATAAACTCTTAACGAAACTTAACAGAAAATGCCCAAACTTTATAACATTGGAGCTCGGGATGTCCTCGATTTGCACGTATTGAGCCATAGAAACTCGAATATCTTTGAGATACCTACATGAAGCATGAAAATACATAAAAATAATATCTCAAATGCAATTAATTATCAACCAAGCTCAAAATAACCTATAAAATTCCGGAAAATTAATGAAAATAATAGAAAATAATAAACTTATCAGCCACCTTCCGTGAGGTCATCGGACCACCAGAAGACAGCGCGTGGGCTTCAAACTCCAGCCAGGCGCGTGGAGACGGCAACGGGCTGACCAGTCAACCGTTGACTGGTCAACGGTCAACGTGTTGATTGACACGTCACCTGCCACGTCATCAGTGGGGCCCACTCCAGAAAAATCTTTTGTATTGACGGCATCATGCCACGTCGCCCTAGGTCCTAGTCGGCCCGGCCTAGGAAGCCCACACGCCGCAGTGGCGCGTGAGCGCGGCCTCTCCCGATTGAAACACGTCGCTCTGTTTTGGCCGTCTGAGTCCAATGGTGGCCTCTGTTTTGATCAATTCAGCCTGTAAATATTTGTTTTTGCTTTTTTAGTGTATAAAAACATGTTTTCTAATTTTTAAAAATTACAAAAATAATATCCAGGGGGTGTTTTGCCATTCTGTAACTGTTTAGGGCTGTTTAGGACTGTTCTGGAATTTTTTTAAAAAATTATTTGTGAATTTTAAGCTATTTTTAAGTCATTTTTAGCATATTTAATTGTCGTTTTGGGCTCTAAAATTGCGATTGGGACTATACGAGACCCAATAAATTTATTTTTAGTAGTGAAAATATTTATGTACATGATATGTACTTGATGGATTTGTTCTATCATATTTATTTTGTTTAAATTATCAATTTATGAATATTTTCACGTTGTGCATGCTTTGGTTGTGATTACGAGTCTCGCGGATTTTTCCTCCTTACGTGTATGATGTGATTACATTTAGTAATTATTTTTTAAAACAAAAGTGAATCGAAAAATATATATGCTTATGTCTTATTCTTGCAATAAATTGTAGTGAAATGGCTTCTCAGAATGTAATCGCTGACCTTAATAAGGGTGAGAAATTAGATGGCTCAAACTATAGTGTTTGGCAAAGGAAAATCACGTACTTGCTAAATGAGCAAGAGGTTCTGGACAACCTTGATACTGTGATGGTAGAACCAGAGATGGGTAACTTAACCATCGCCCAGCATCGCCAGAAAATGCAGGAATTCCTTGACTGGAAAAAGAAAGATCGATGTACACGTTTTACTATGTTGAGTAGCATGCATAATGATCTGAATTGGGGAGTTTGAGGATTGTCTGACTGCTAAACAAATGTGGGACCAGATTAAGCGCACTTATGGGAATACTTCTGCTACAAAGTTAAGGACTTTGACTTACAAGTTTGAAAGCTATAAGATTGATCAGAAACGAAACATTCTTGAACAACTACGTGAGATGTCTGGAATGATTCGAGATCTTAAAGCTGCTGGTTCTATTTTATCGATGAACAAGCAAGTTCAAGCGGTGATTCGTTCCTTTGCGACTCTTGGAGTGGTTTGAGGCGTATCTTGACTCATACACTCCATTCGGACTTTGCGGATGTATCTCGCCATGTTGAGCTTGAGGTGAGTGTCATGAAGTGAATCGCGCAATAAGTCTTTGCGACTCGTGATCTTGTTCTTGTTTCCCTTGAGGGTCCGCGCAAGCCACAGCAACGCAAGAAACAAGCTAAAGGCAAGAAGACTCGAATTTGGCCCCAAAGTGACAAGATTGCTAAACGCCGTAGAGGCAAAAAGAATATTGCTAGCGAAGTGCTACAATTGTGGTGCCTTGGGTCATTTTGCTCGGACTTGTCCCGACGAGCCCAAGAAGGTATCACTTAATCCTATCTCCATGCAAAGTTGTGTTTGCTCTCATGTTTTATTGGCTGACTCTCTCCCTGTGTGGATTGTAGACTCAGGCTCAACCAAACATGTGACGAGGGATCGAGAAGGATTTGTAGATTATCGAAAAGTTCCTGCGGGTACAAGAAGAATTTTCATGGGAAAGCAGTTAGTGTTGAAGTCAAAGGAGTTGGCTCATACCAACTTCAATTGCGGAATGGGCGCACATTGACTCTTCATGAAGTTCTTTATGCACCTGGAATTCGACATAATCTACTATCAGTAGTACAATTGCTAGGACATGGATATTCTTTTAATTTTAGTAATGATCACTTGGATATTTGTTTTGGTGATGAGACTTTGGGACATGGTTCTTTGTCAGATAATTTCTTTAAATTAGATTTGTTGGATTCCCATAATTCTTCATTAATTCTTCTTCTTGCATGGTTTATGATGATTCTAATTCTGAGTTATGGCATGCTAGACTTGGACATATAGGAAAAGATAGGATGACTAGATTGGCTAGAAAAGGCCTATTGGGGTCTCTCAGCAAAGTCAACCTACCCTTGTGTGAATCTTGTTTGGCAGGAAAAGCTTGCCGAAAGCCTTTTGGTAAGGCAAAAAGAGCCACACATCCATTAGAGTTAGTCCATTCAGACATTTGCGGACCAATGAATGTTAAGGCACGTCATGGAGCTTCCTATTTTCTCACTTTTATCGATGACTACACACGCTATGGTTATGTTTACCTTATTTCTCACCGCGATGAAGCTCTCAAATGTTTTGAGCGCTTTCTCGCAGAGGTTGAGAATCAAAAGGATAAAAGCTTAAAAACTTTTAGAAGCGACCGACTGGGCCGTGAGTATTTATCGATCAATTTAAAGAATTGTGTGAGAAAAATACGCCGACGCGATTGACAATTCCTAGAACTCCGCAACAAAATGGTGTTGCGAGCGAAGGAATCGAACATTGTTGGAAATGGTTAGGTCGATGATGGCACAGCCAACCTCCCAATTTCGTTTTGGGGATGCGCTAATGACTGCCGCCTACATACTTAACCGAGTGCCTTCTAAGTTAGTTCCCACAACCCCTTATGAACTTTGGAAAAGTGAGAAGCCTAAATTGGGGCATCTTCATCCTTGGGGTTGCGCATGTTATGTCCATAGTACTTCCATAAGTTTGGAAAACTAGGCCATATAGGAAACAAGTGTGTTTTCATAAGGTATTCAGATACCTCAAAGGGTTATGTTATGTACGGTGGAAAACCTGACGTAGGAATGATCGAATCGAGTCGCGCAATGTTGATTTCATTGAGAATGATTTCCACGATAGGTGAAGTTAGGAAAGACTTTGAACTTTTTGAGATGGAAGAAGAACACATGACATCTTTTGGCGAAGGTGGGGAATTGCCTCAACCTAATCCTACGGTACAACATGAGGTTGAACCTATGGAAGTCGCCAATGAGAGTCAAGGTGATCTTCATCCAGAGTGGAGATGCGGATTCTAGTGGGAGTCCGATACTAGAACGAAGAAGTAAACGTGGAAATATACCTCGTCGTCGATTCGCGATCGAAGAGGAATCTTTCCTAACTACTTCTTTCAATTCTAGTGAGCCTACATCGTTCAAAGAAGCCCTTTCTTTACCTACAAACAATGAATGGATGACTGCAATGGAAGATGAAATTTCCTCTATGAAAAAGAATCAGGTTTGGGAGTTAGTTGATCTTCCGCAAGGTCGCAAGACTATTGGAAACAAATGGGTTTTCAAAGTCAAGCGAAAGGCAGATGGATCAATTGACAAATATAAGGCACGTCTTGTGGCGAAAGGCTTTACCCAAAGAGAGGGTTTAGACTATGAGGAGACATTCTCCCCTGTGGTGAGATTTTCCTCTGTTCGCCTAATCCTAGCGATAGTAGCACACATGGATCTAGAACTTTATCAGATGGATGTTAAAACTGCATTTTTCAATGGAGAACTAGATGAAGAGATCTATATGACTCAACCAGAGGGTTTTGAAGTCAAGGGACAAGAGCGCAAAGTGTGCCGACTCAAACGTTCCATCTATGGTCTCAAACAATCATCTAGGTAGTGGTACATTCGCTTTCATCAAGCGATAACCTCAATTGGCTTTGTGATGATTGAGGAAGACCACTGTGTGTATGTTAAATGATCCAAGAAAAAGATCTTGATTCTGTCATTATATGTTGATGACATCCTACTAGCTGGGAATGATATGGAGATGATAAATGCCACTAAAGAGTGGCTGTCTGCGCTTTTCGATATGACAGACTTGGGTGAAGCAAGCTATGTGCTTGGAGTAAAAGTCATTAGAGATCGTTCGAAAAGATTTCTCGGTTTGTCTCAAGAGACTTACATTAAGAAAGTTATCGAACGATTTGGCATGACTAACTCAAAACCCGTTGTCACTCCAATGGAAAAAGGATGTGTCCTTAGTACAAACCAATGCCCTAAGAATGAAGAAGAGAAGAAGAGAATGTCTACGACTCCATATGCAAATGCGGTAGGAAGCTTGATGTATGCTATGGTGTGTACTCGGCCTGACCTATGCTTTGCAGTAGGGATGTTGAGTCGATTCCAAAGTAATCCTGGACCTCAACACTGGATGGCAGTGAAGAGGGTTCTGCGTTACTTGGTGGGAACCACAAATTTAACCCTATGTTACCAAGGTGGTGATTTGAGCTTGAAAGGTTTCACCGGCGGATTGGCTGGAGATGTAGATGGTTATAAATCTACTTCGAGCTACGCTTTCCTCCTTGGTGGTGGAGCTATCTCTTGGAGTAGCAAGCGACAGACTAGCACCGCCCTATCTACGATGGAGTCAGAGTACATGGCTTGCTCAACTGCGGTTCAAGAAGTTGTGTGGTTGAGGAGTTTTCTTCAACATCTTGATGTTACGACGCATGTGAATCGTCCTGTAGTCATTGCTTGTGATAGCATGGTTGTTTTAGGTTACACTAAAGATCCCAAGTACCATGGGAAGACGAAACACATTAACATCAAATATCATTTCACTAGAGACATGGTTGCAGAAAAGAAAGTTGTTCTAGAATATATTCCTACTAGAAGCATGTTAGCTGACCCTATGACTAAGCCTCTAGCTAAAGAGATCTTTCAGGATCACATGTTGGGTCTGGGGCTTCGTAGGATTTGACTTTTATTCTGAGAACACTTATGTTGACATTTGATTATTATTTTTTCAATATCGTTTGAATAAATTGCAGTTTCATTTTGTTCCTTTTATATGTTAATTGGATGATTCAATATGAAATTGCATAGCATATATATTTTGATTAAAAAGATGTCGTGGATATTGAATTGGCCCTCTCACACGGGTAATTCACCTTGTCGCTAGGTGGGCGAGCAAGTTGAGATAGTAAAAGTCTTTGGTACCTACAAAGGGGGTACGCAAATGACATTACATTTATCGCCTTGGCATACGGCCAAGATGAGACCTTTTATAAGGTCGACTTTATATCCCAAGGAAAAGTCCGAATGTGAGATCTTAAAGGAGAGTCACTAGAAGAGTGACTGCTTTCAAGTACTCAAGTTAGACGCCAGAAGGGCGCCTAGACTAAGGTTCGTATGACGTTTGAGCATGACATGCCTGCTTCGTGTGGGAGTTCCGTCATAGAATACACTTCATACTGTATGTGACTATAATGCGACTTAAGAAAGTGATTGAATGATCCCTGCTTCATCACTGTGTGAGTTCTAGTGATCAAATCCAGATCACAATTATACCCTATGTGACTTAGAAATATATCATGAACTTGGACGTTGATGATGCTACTTTGGCATGGCCGACCAACGGGCTATGCACATCTGATCCTACGAGTATTGTTGGGAAAGCAGTTAACCAAGAGTGATTAATATGAGTGTCTAAGGAAGATAGTATGATATGCATCTCTATTTTTGTGTTTCAATGCCATGGCGATCATATTGAACATACGGTTCAAAAGGTTGATCTTGATACACAAACATATTGAGATTTAAGCACCGCTCTTGAAGGGATTGAGGATGCTTAAATTGATGTATATATACGGATGCGGGTATAAGACGAAGTTTTGTTTTCTAACGAGGACGCTCTATGCTGGTCAGATGGTGATTTGGTATAGGGCTCCACCCTTTATCTTTCTCGTCATGTCGCACGCTTCACTTCCAGTATGAAGAGGCAGTGTTTAACGGGTTTTGATGATACGATGTGGTTAGAGAGGTGAGTCCATGTGTACGAGTGGGAGATGTTAGTAATTGGGCTCGTGGCCCGATTATTTAGTCCCGCCCACATGGAAAATATATTTATATTATTTATTGGTTAATTAGTATTCTAATCTAAATGGGTTTAGGATTGACTTAACCTACAAGAAATAGGTTTCTTGTAATAATATAAATAGGGCAACAAAAGGGATAAAACTCTAATCAACTAATTGGAGGAACATGTCCTCTCAAAGTGCCGCCCTCTCTCTCCCTAAAATCTATCTCACCAAAATACTCTCTCTAGCCTAACCATCAAGAGGCTTGGATTTGCGGTGTGAATCAATATTGATATCCGTGCTCCGTGATATCAATCCGACGAGAGAGACTTGCAGGTCTGTGGATCTTGGTATACGTAGATCGTAGCTTAAGCGAAATTCTTCCGCTTCGCACAAGGTTCAAGTTCGCATAAGGTAATTCTTAATTACTGTTATAAATCGAACTTGTATGATATATACTTCCAAAGAATATTTTAGAAAGGATTTCATAATTCCAACTCCCTTGAATTTAAAAATTCATCGTATAAGAGTCTATTTAGTACAACGTTTTCAAAGCACAAATTTAAAAATTAAAAAAAAAAAACATCCTTTTTCAAAAAGTTTCAATTTATAGAAGTGAAAACAGAAGATTTATTTTGATAACATAGCTTATTCAAACACTATATTAATTTATTGAGTAATGCTAGCCCTACAACTAGTGTTACCATTAGTATTACAACTTGTCTTGAGAAATGCATAGTTAACTTTTCAACTTTGCCTTTTAGTATGTAAGTTTTAATACTTAGGGGTGGCAATTCGTGTTATCGTGTCGTGTTCGTGCCTCATTATCGTGTTGTAATATTATCTATCTTATTTTATCATAAATAAAACAATAAATATTAATTTGAATATATTAACAATTTCGTGTCTTTCGTGTCGTGTTTTGTGTCGTGTCGTGTCGTACTGGGCTTATCGTGTCATTTGTCTCTGTAATCGTGTTTTATAATCGTGTCTTATTGGTTCATGCTAACATGCCGTACCAGACATTGCCACCCCTAGTAATACTAATGGTAACACTAATGGTAAGGATATCATTACTCTAATTTATTTAAGTTCTTAATTTTCTTGCAGTTGTTTCGAGCACTAATTAGCTAGCTATTTCATTTAAACGGATTTATCACGATATTATCATTTCTCTTTATTTTATAAAATAAAATTAATATATTTAAACCAATAATTTTTATTACCCTGAAAAATGTATGACTCAAAATAACACATACTCTGTCCTATTGCTGAATGTTAACATGTATATTTTGTATAGATGAGATGACTGTGTATAGAATCGTTTGGTACTATTAAATTCGATTCAAGTGGTTTATACCAAATAAATTTCACATTTGTAAATGGTACAGATATTAGTTGTTATAAGTAAGTCTCTTGAAAGTTTTGAAAGACGGTTTACGGATCTTAATTCATAAAATGGAGTTATACTCTTTTACAGCTCAACCAACTAATACACGGTGGGTCAGATAAAAAGGATCAGTCTTGCACAAAATGACCGTAAGACCGTCTTACCAAAATTTTTGTTTTAAGACTTACGTATAATATAACAAAGTTTGACTTTTCAAATACCGAAACATGAACTTAAAACTTAACATTTAACAGTTTCCATAGGTTACTAAGCAGTGAATGCCTAAAATTGTTATGCAGGTACACCCTCGATGCCTACTCAACAGAGCTAAAAAGCTTAGCCCTAAAAATCCTTACACAGATGGCAAAAGCCTTAAAAATGGATGTTGACGATATGACATTGTTATTCGAAGAAGGAATGCAAGCCATGAGGATGAACTACTATCCACCTTGTCCGCAACCGGAACTCGTCATCGGCCTTACCCCTCACTCTGATGCCGTTGGCCTCACCATTCTACTCCAACTCAATGAAATGGAAGGTCTCCAAATAAGAAAAGATGGCCTGTGGATTCCTGTTAAACCTCTCCCCGACGCTTTTGTTATCAACATTGGGGACATTCTAGAGGTAAGTAACAAAACTATTGCGTTTTATTACCGCATAACATCATTATTTAGGCTCCAAATCGTCTATCTCACTCTCTGTCACATTCTCTAAAACATGTAGGGTTGAGATTAAATGGGATAGAGAATATGACAGAAGATAGATGATTTGAAAGCCTATTTCTGATCCCTGATAACCTAAGTTGACTTTCATTTTTACTATTGAACACAAATCGAGTGTCGATCATAATGGAAGGGAAATTAAGGTCAATATAATATCTATGATTCTACAAAAATTACACAAAACTAAGTAAAAAGTGTTTCATTGAGTGAAGCATGCCTTCAATTTTTCATATAAAACACTCACTTGAATATTTAGAGTGACATGTCAAACTTAAAACGTTAATAAACCTAATGGATTTATATTTTGTGGACTTCAGAAAAGAGAAATTTTGAATATAATAGGCAAAGTGAGAAAATAAAAGATTCGTAGATTGTCACACTGCATCATCATATTGATGTGATGTAACGTTTTATTTATATTTTGACATATTAACATTATCTGTGAATCCTAGTAAACCAGACTATTGGATTTTGGGGGTAATAAAACACATTACACTGATTCCCCCCAAGTATAAGTATGAATCGGTGCATCAAAGCAATTCATCTTAGTGACATGACCCAATCGTGACCATCCCACTAAAAACCTTTTCCAAAATGAAAATAATATTAGCCATTTTAGTATAGTAGAACATGACAGATATGATATTGATTCATGATCATCGACATGCTTTTGATCAGATTGTGACTAACGGAGTTTACCGGAGTATCGAGCACCGGGCAACGGCTAACTCACAAAAAGAGAGGCTCTCTATTGCTACATTTCTTAACCCGAAACTCGACGGCGATTTGGGTCCGGCACCAAGCCTCATTTCTCCCCAAACCCCACCATCATTCAATAGGATCAGTGTTTCAGATTACTTCAAGGGTTTGTTTTCCCGGAAACTCGCCGGAAAATCATACCTTGATGTGATGAGGATTCAAGGAGATAGCAAGAAAAATTGAAGACTTTGTTGGGCTTAATTTATTTCAAAATAAATTTATATCTACTTAGTGTTGTGTACTCGAAGAAATATGTAGTGCTGAATAAATGTTATAAATAATTCAAACCTGAATAGTTTGTTTATAATATACTATCACTTTATACAATGATTTATACAATGAATTGAAATATGATTTACACTAATAATGTTTCATATATTATTCCAAAAAAAGTCTATTACATAATTATCTTACGATTGACTAATAGTTTTTGGAAGAAATTTGGGTTGATTCGCTCCGGATAATTTTCAACCATTTTATACTTTTATATTTTTTTCGTAACCGATAAAAGACACTTCATGCATTGCAATATACAAAATAAGACACTTTCATGCATCAAGATTGATTAAGTATTTTTTTTCCAATTACGAAAAAATATAAGTGTAAAACGATTGAAAACTTTAAAAAGGGAACTGGCCACAATTTTTCCATATTTTTTTCTTGTAATCAAGTTCCATCCTTGGTGAATATTTTTTCATCATATCAACCTCTGATTAAAAAAATTTGTGAAATCATGTGGTAGTACTAGTACTAATTATTAGCATGAAAAAAATAATATTTTTAATTAAAAAAATACACACAAACTCAGTACTTTAGGGTGAAGTGGAGATGAAAAGATCACCATATCCTAAGAGGACACTCTGATACACAACATGAAAAAGTTTACTTTAACTCTCCCAAACAAAAGTCTTGTTTCAGGAAAAAGGTACAAACACATAAAGCTACGATCTTAAGAAGGGACTTATGTTTTTAGGACGGAGGGAGAATTTCTCTTTCAAATAAACTAACCAGACCATCTTCAAATAAAGAACGACACGACAGACACGACAAATGCCATCGCAACCATCAACTTGAAAAATCACGATCAAACAAAAGTCGAGCAGAGATTTTAAGATTGAGATTTAAACTGAGAGAACCTCTGAAAATTTACCAAAGGGCAACTGCTGCTACAATTCAAAAACGAGCTAAATCCTTTACATTGAGCTAACTACTAAAATATCATACACATTCATATGCTACACGGACCAATGGCTTCATTCCCATATTCGAAACCGGAAGTAGATCGTTTCATGGATACTCTACCTCCATGTAGTATTACAACACTCCGCCATCATGCTTGTTGGAATCAAGCACAATCCTCACAGCAAGCACCACTACTCTCTCTGAACCTAGCATAGAGAAAAGACGTACTCCAGTGTAAATCACATGATAAAACTAATATATATCAAGAATCATTGAAGCAAATATATATATATATATATATATATATATATATGTATGTATTTATATATGTACGTATTTATATATTTCAGAAAGATTTACAGGTAATACTAAACTCGAATCAATCACAAACAAGAGAGTAGAAGTGGAGTACGCGAGGTTCTTAACAAATCTCCAAGCCAGGTTCGACCTCACACACAAGGCCAAGTATCTCATACGTTCCCTTACTAGTTTCCCAATTTACTCAGTAAAAGAAGATTTATTAAGTGATGTATTCAAAAGTACGCAAATTTCTGACAAGTGCTGCTGTGGCAAGGTGATGAGAGGTTTACTGCGGAATTTTGAATAGACCAAGAAGTGAACACACTTTTTTTCAAGTGTAACAATCTAAAACAAAGGGAGATGATGGTCGGGGGGATAATGTTCTTGTAGAGGTGGCCACTGGCTAGTAAGATATTGTCTTTATAGTTTATAAAGGACTGTACATCTTGAGAAATTGTGATGCATTCAAACTGTTTACAAGAACATGAAGCCTAATTTCCTTTTTTCTTTGCTTCTTTGGGGTCCAAGGAGCTCTCTTTGGTTCCTATACTTCTTCCATTTCACTCATAAAGTCCTACCTTCCTTTTTGGGATGTTCCACCCAAAGAGCCTTGTTTAGAAAAAATAAGGCTGTGATGCTCGTGACAATGATCTAACTTACCCTTGTGTAGGAAATAAACCAGTTGGATACAACAAAAAGAGCTTGTTATAATAATTACTTCCTAGGGTAGTTATATATCGCTAATATATTTGACTTTTCAGATGCCAACAATTTGAGCAGATCAGATAGATCCATGCAAAACAAAGGCCAGATGCAATGAGAATAGAGAAAGAAGCAAGCATCTTCCAAGAAAGTGAAAAGTAATTTCTACATGTATCAAGAAGTCGCTCATATCACATACTGCGTTCGTCACACTTGGGTTCTGACGAGGTTAGCTTGGTGGGTTCTAGGGGTGTACAACCGAACCACCGAACGACCAAACCAAACCAAACCAAACCAAACCAAACCAAACCATGCTGTTTGGATCGGTTTTGGTTCAAGACGGTTCGGTTTTGGTTTTCAAAATTCACAAACCAATCTCTTTCTTCATAGTTTATGCTTCCAAACCAAACCATATTTTATTTGATTATTTATTATATATAATATTCTTACCAAGTATCATGGATTCAAATGATATTTTGACTTGTATTTCATTGTTTGTTAATGTTTCATGTTTGTAAGAAAAAGTTTGACTATTTGTTTATTAATATTTGATGTTAATTTACCAAATAAAATTTTATTTGTCTAATTTTTAATGTTTTCTAAGATGATTAATTTGATATTCTGTCAAACCATAAAACCGAACCGAACCAAACCAAACCGAGTGGTTTGGTTCCGTTCGGTTCCAAGCGTTGGTCGGATCGGTTCGGTTTGAGAATTTTGAAACCTTTGTTTCACGGTTTTAGCCTAAACCCAACCACGTACACCCCTAGTGGGTTCTGAGGAGGACCAATTATACTGACTACATGAGTTTTATGCTTAAAATTTTCAATTCATAGTCTTGGTTCCCTATCCAAAGGCAGCACTCGTTTATAGGCCATAGGGAGTACTACAGACACGCTACCTATACTTCTAAACCTAGTACCCTTGCATTCACTACTCAGCTTACTTGTAGATATTAATAGTTTCGACTTTTTCTCCAGAAAAGCCCCCAAGTAACATACAAAATCCTAACATGCTAGCTTTATTAAACCATTCAACTTTCTTTCGCCTACTTCTATTAACTCTTACTGCCAAAACTAAAGTTTTCATAAGTGAAAGTGTGAAACCATTCAAAGTTGGATCTGTACATCGCGAAAACTTTACGTGATGAATATTCGGGTTAAATGTTAAGGTCATACACTTGCACATTTAGACTTGTGGATATCATGGCCTACTGGTTCAAAGGCCAACCTAGAAGATTTCTTTTTTATAGAAAAGAAACCAAAAGACAGGCAATACCAAAAGGATTTTACAAAAGACAGGCAAGAAGTCCATCCAAAGACAAAACACAGGAAGGAAAAAACAAAAAACAAACTGTATAAACACCAAGAAATCAAAGCAGCCCAATCCATCATAAACCTGAAACCGGCACTCCTCGAAAGGCAACCCTAACCAAAGCCAAAAGAGATGCTTCAAAAACAACTAGGGTCAGACTGTGGGATAGATTTGTCAAGCTTGTACAACTATGGTTAATTTCATGATATAGAGCTTTAAGACAAACAGGAAGTAAGAACAAGTTAAGGCTCTGATCACCACAAACCACAATCTCAACATATCTTTTATCATTCTCTCCCTTTTATGTTATATATAGTAAGTTATACTACTTTAACCTTTTAAGTTAAGAGTTATTTCAACCAATGAAAATTGTACTTTTGGGTTCTAAACTGTGTATTTCCATGAGGCGGGTGGACTTGAAGCACATCTTAATGGGCTCCAAAAGTTGATTTGAAGAAATGGACAAAACAAATATATGAAAAAATTGAAGTACTATTTTCATTGGTCAATATAAGAAAGTAAACTAGACTAAAGAGGGGACTCAAGGATTTTTCAGGGGGTCTGGCTGTTACAACAGAAGAGATGCATGTGGAGGTGCTTGCGACCACGTCCGAAATGATCCATTGGTTGTTCTCGGCAATATATGATAGTTCTAACCCTCAAATTAGACAAAAGCTTTGGGATTATCTCCAAGATGCTAATCATGCTCATAGCCTACCCTGGCTTGTGGCGGGAAACTTTGATCAAGTGGATGCGTCTTGGGAGAAGACAAAGGCAGAATGGTTAATGGGAGCAGATATAACTATTTCCAGCATTTCCTCAACCCTTGTCACCTTATTATTTAGGGAGCTTATTGATTTAGGGGGGTCCATAGGTCCAACGTTTACATGGTACAACATAGGGAGGCCTTCCGCATGTTGATGAGAGATTTAACAAGGCCTTCGCCAATATAGGATGGAGGACTTATTTCAGCGAGCGTGGGTCCGGTCAGTCCTAGAACGCCCGGATCATCATCCCATATATAGACCTCGATGGTGTTACTCTTCCTCCGCCATAATCTAGACCTTTTCACTTTTAAGCCGTGTGGTTGAATCACGAGGGTTTTGAGAATATACTAAATCATTTTATTATTTTTTATAAGTAATAAAGAGAAGTGTTAATTACAGTGTCAAATGAGGTAGGTGACGGGTCCTTGTACACAAGACGTATACAAAAACAAAAAATTAAACAACCAAAAAACTGTCCACCATATCAACAAAAGGATTCCATGCACTTGAACTCCAAACACCAAAAGCGAAGGGTCAGAAGAAAGATCCCCTTAATCTGATCAACATCAGTATTATCAAAGATCCTCCGGTTCCTTTCTAGCCAAATATACTAAATCATTCTCAAAATCCTACAGCAGGAAGCCTTCGCAAGACCATGCTAGAGTTTAGGGGTAAAGCTGAACAGTGGAATACTTTTTTAAGTGTTCAGGAAAATTTTAAACGAAAGAGACATTTGCTAGCTACCAATGCAGGGATGCGATGCATTTTAAGTATTAATCCTTTGCCCTTTCACGTGAAGCTCAAAAAGAAGTTGGTGGGGAATATAATATAATTCTCAATTAAGAAGAGCTTCGCTCGTGCCAAAGTTCTTGGGTTCAATGGACTCAAAAAGGGTATGGAAACATGAAATTCTACCACCACCACCATTTGCACAAAAGGAGGAATAGAATTGGGATGCTCAAGAATGATTGATTGGGTCAAAGATATGGAGGAGCTTTCAGAGCTGAAGTTGAAGAGGCTGGGTCCTTCTTTACTAGGTCAATGTTGAAGTTATTTCGCTGGACTTTGTGAATTTAATAGCAGCAACTACAGCTTCGGATCAAGCAGTGAGGTTAGAAAAGCCCGGGCAGATGTGGAGATTTGGAGGGCTATGAGTGTATTAAAGCTCCAGGCATGGATGGGCTTCAACCCATCTTTTTCCAAAAGAATTGGGAGAAGGTCTGGCAGAACAATGTAACTTTGTTAAGGATCCTTTTGAGATGGGAATTTTTGATAAGCAGTCAATAGCACTCTATTATAAAGGTTTTGGTTCAGCAGAAAAATCATGCAGTTTCACCCCATTAGCGTGTTTGAGTGGCGCGTACAAAGTCGTTACAACGTACTCGTTACTCACCTTCAGCTATTGTTATAAGACATTATTCCCCCGCTTAGTGCAGTGTAGTTTTACTCCTGGAGGATAAGAATGGAGAGCATTATTCTCCTTCAGGCGATGTTACATTCAATAAGAAACAAGAAAGGGAAGAAGGGGTGGGTCGCAGCTAAGAATGATCTAGAGAAGGCGTATGGTTGTGTCCAATAGGCTTTCTAAGTACGATGACTGATATGACCGTGACCAACCCTAGAAAGTGTTTCTACAAGTTCAGTGGTCTACTTGACAAAGGTGGAAGTTGTTGGAAACTTGGAGGGGTCAGAGTAAAATTTCAGAAAAAGTGAGCAAATTTCAAATGCACATTCTGTGAAGGAAGCGCTCGCATTAAGGGAAGAAAGGCGACCGCATCCACTAAAAATTTGGCGTGTTTTATTGTGCTGTTAGCCTGTTATTTTGGATTTTTTACTGTTTTATTGTTTGGGTATTTTTAGGGATTTTGTTTCCTTTTAATTAGATTTCTTTTCCTATAAGCTTAGGTTTAAAGGTTTCCTTTTATTTAGATTTTTTTCCAACAAGATTTAGGATTTATTTTGTAAGATTATATAAAGGCATCCTTAAACATTGTTTTATGGGAGAGTCAATTGATGAATAAAATTAACTTGATTTTCTGGATAGAAAATTGTGTATTCTTTTTTAGTGTCATGGATTGGAAGCTCGGGATTCAAATAACGTGGATGCATTATTTCTGTCTGAAATTCGACTTATCAGTTGGAGAGTCATCCCAATTGTGGCATCATTCACATTTCCAAGGTTTGCATCATCTCGAAGGCATTGGGTTGCAGAGTCATTCATCCTAAAACCTATCTAGGAGATCTTGGGTTTTCATCAATGACTCAATCCAACTAGGTAAGGATTATCATGTGATGTTTGTCTTCGGCTACTCTTGCAAAATGGTGAGGTCACAAAGAGCTTTAACTGACTAGAGGGGTTCATCAAGGTTATCCCATCTCGCCCAATTTGTTCATCCTATACATTGGCTAATATTTTTGAGGTGTTGGTTCGTAGTAGGAAGTGGAAGCCAGTTAGCTTGACCAGAGGTGGTTCAATAATTTCTCATGTTCTTTTTGTGGATGACTTGGTCTTCCTTGTGGAAGCTAGTGATACAAATATGAAGGTTATACTGAGATGCTTGGATATTGTTTGTAAAATTTCAGGACAGAAGATAAATTTGGACAAGCCAATGCTCTTTGTCTCTCGAACATTCCTAAAAAGATAGCTCAAGGGCTAATGCAGTGTGAGATGGCTACTTTGACTCTGGATTTGGGGAACTACTTGGGGTCCGTTGCCTTACAAGAGAGTGGATGGATGAACCTATTAGTTTGTGCTAGAAAAAGTTCAAGCTGCTAGCTGATAGGAAGGCTAGGCAGCTATATATCGCTCATTGAATAGTATCATTCAAGTGGCTACTTTAATTATCCCAAGGTATGTTATGCAATCTACAAGACTACCTCAACACTTGTGTGAAAACTTAAGTCATGTTAATTGAAATTTTCTGAGGAATGGAGATGACAGTGATTAAAAATAAAAGTAGTTCACATGGTCTCTTGGGACGGAGTCTGTTACCCAAAAGCGAGGGGACGTCTGGATTTGAAGAATTCAGTGTCATAGAATGATGCTTTTATGGCTAATCTTTGGTGGTGTTTCAAAGATGTTGCAAACCAGCAAAGAAGAGTTGTTCATTTGTGTGGAGGAGCATAAGGAAGGGTAAAGGAAAGATAAGCAACAACCGTTTGATCAATTTAGTTACTTCATCAGTAACTACCAGGAGTGGAATTGGGTGATCGCTAGTTAGATTACCGAAACAAGAGCAAGAATGGATGATTGCTAGTTAGATTATAGAGGACAATAAGTTGAAAGTGGTCGAAATTTTTTGATCTTTTGCCACAAGACGTTGGTTTACAGATTAGAGCAATTTACATTGACAAATTTTCAAGTATTGAAGATGAGGTCGTAATTTATATGGGAGCAAACTGATTCCAGAAAATTCACCGTAGGCTTGGAATATAATTTGGATAATGAGAATTGATGGAGTGAATTGAAGGAGCTTATTTAGAAAGCGGTGTGGAAGATTACCGCTGCAACGAAGCAAGAGAATTTCATGTGGAAACATGGCCTCGATCAGTTGGTTACCAATAAAGTGCGCTTTGAGAGGAATATAGGGGAGAATCTGTAGTGCTGCAAGTGCGAGAACATAGTAGAGAACAGCCTGCATATAGTTAGAAATAACCCTGTCACTGAAACCATTGGGAACAAACCCCTTCAACCAACATGGTCACTCAGTTTTTCAATTTGGATTTAAGCAGTGGCTATGTTGGAATATTAGTAAGGAGGACCTATGAGTGGTGTGAACCTGTCTTGGAACAAAGTGTTAGGGGTAGTGGTGTGGCTCCTTTAGAATCTGGCGTAATAAAATAATTTCTAATGAATCCTTTCAGAAACCACAGAACCCTATCCAGCCTCGGTTATCAGGAGGCAATCAGAGGAGATTGTGTCTGAATGTAACCCGAGAAATACAATTGGTTCGAAAAATGAAGTTCATTTCAGTGGCAATTATGTGCAGATGAGTGGGTAAAGATTAAAATGGAAGGGTGTATTAAAGGGTGCCTGGGACTAGCTCTGCTCGAGCAGGTGGCAACAGTTGCGATTGGGGAGGGGCTTGGTCTGCGGGTTTCTCTTATAATTTAGGCATCTGCCACTCTCTCACAGCCGAGATTTAGGCTACCTCGTTTGGGTTAGAAATTGATAGGATAAACGGATTTCGGGGCGTTATACGGGAAACAAATTCATTGGTCTTCTCAGAGGCCCTTAGAGACTCGAAAGTGGAGTCTGGCCATCATCAAAATTTGGTATAAAAGTGCTAAACATGGACCACAAACTGAGTTTGGGAAGTAGGCATGTTCACCAATAGGTAAATCACATGGCATAGTTGTTCAAAGACCTACCCGTTGGAGCTGACTGTCTTTGAGGAACTCCTGGGGACATTGCTGGTAAATTGGAAAATGGTAGGGTAGAAGTGGCGTGATCGAAGTTCTGTAGAGGCGTTTAGGTGCTGTTGGGCCTCCCAAGTACCCGAGAGAGAGAGAGAGAGAGAGGGAGAATAGTTCATTACAAAACACGGACAAGAAGGTCATGAACAGAAAGCCAAATACAAAGGAGAAAGTGGAAAGAAAAATCATGAGAACTCAGGAAATCAAAGAACTCCAATTTGTTGCATCACCAAACTGAGATCTTCTCTAAATGAACGCAATGCATGCATACCCAAGGCCATAGAGAAGCCATAAACACCAAGACATAGAGAAACACAACTCTATCGCAAAGAAGATGCCGAGACATAGATAAACACAACTCTATCCCAAGAAGATGCCTACAAATCGATCAATCCCTAAAAATTCTTTAGACTTTTTATCCAAATGGATCAAAAACTAGTACTCTTTTAGTCAAGAGTTTTATTCATTGGAGAGATAAATTTTGCACTACCTTTGAGAGAACTCTTACATTTGTTTGCATTCTTAAATTTCAAATCAAAAAAGGGTGGGAGGGTGAGGGGGTAATAGCTATGATTAACTAACAACTCTTCATGTTCATTGGATTCTCAAGTTTGAAGTGAAGCTTGATTATCTCATTACTTTTCACCTTTAGAGGTTTTAACCTTAGATAGGCCATTCTATATTAACTTACTCATAAGGTAATTTTGGGATAAAAAGACAAAAACCCATAAGGGGATCCGTTTGTTTATATATCGTATATGAGATAAATTTATACGTAGACACACAAAAACTCTGAAGAGAGTTCCGTCTTTTTTTCAGCATGATTAAAATTCCTGGAACTGGTTTAAGGTTAATATACTCAACGAGACACTTTCAATAAGCAAAAATAGAGGAACTAAGTCTAACCCCATTTATTTCAAGAAAAAAATTCCACAACAATTAGATTTTCTCCCGTATCTATGAATCAGATATAGGGGAAAAAAGGTCATGGCAATTAGATATTCCACCCAAGGCCCAAACATTGAAAAATCAGAGATAAGAATGTGAGAGGAAGAGCTTCCCAAACCCCTGTCAGCAAAATACTTTCTTCGCCACTGAGCATTGTGGAGTATGTCCAAAGGGTTTATTTGGCAATTACAGTGTTCAATTCAAATACTGCATATGCACCAATATGCATAAACACAATATGGAAACCGCAAGCACAAAAGAACCTAATGGGATTGGGCATATAATTTTTTTTAATACCAATAACTCCACATAGCCATGTAGCACCAAGCTAGGGAAACGCTAGAGAAACCCACTGGCACAATCACCTGCGTCAATTCAGGATATTTTGCTCCAGGGGAAATCTAACTTGGCCCATGTGTGCCTAACCACACTTTTCCCAAGTACCTCTGCAACTGAGCTAATCTGGGACGGTTAAACCCAAGGTGCATATTTTACCCTTGCTTTGGACTCTTGTTAGTGATAGGAAAGTTTGGTCCTCAATTAAGCCCTTGCAATTGCACACTATGCACATCGAGAATAACATGCTCAAACTCCGAGAGTGTAATTGAGAACCAAGGCAAGAGGGAGATAATAGAACCTTTGAAAACGAAGAGTGTCCCATACCCATCTGGAGATCCTCCCTGCGCCATGGACTTGTATAATGTAAGGGGCTTATTGGCTTTTTCCAGTTATAAGTTCAATAATTAAAAATTAATTTCAAATTGGTTAGAGCCAAACTATATGCTTTCACTAGCAATGGGGTGCAATACAAGAGTCCTTGTTTCAGAGAAAAGATGAAATTACAAGAAATAGGCTAATTATCTTGAAAGGGGTGCAACAGCAAAAACAGAGGAACTACACATACTTGATTTCAAGAAAAATTTCCAAGACAATTAGGTTTTCCCCCCCTATCTTATAAAATCAGTGATCAACAATAAACTATAAAAATTCACACAGTAAGATTTTGCGCCCAATTGTCTTGAATTAATGTCAAATGTGATCAAAAAGAGAAAGAGCCTCCGCACCCCTGTTCGAAGGTCTGCTGCCTGCAGCACTGAAGTGCAATACATTTAAAAAGGCATTTTTTATTTTGCACAGCCTTAGGTTAATAATTAGAGATTAGTCAACTTGAAAAAGTAATTAGTGTCAAGCCATGGATTATTAATACATTACCCCATCAAGCCATGCCCGATATATTATTTTACTCCTCATCATGAAGGGGAAAACAGAATTACCAACTGTACTCCCAAAATATTAGTGTACTATTGGCTCTTTCATTGAACGCGGTTTTATTGTTATTTATGTTGCACAGCTAAAATAAAGCACATGCGTCAAAATGGATGAACATAATACGGCCAAATGCAAGCAAGAATACACGTATCCAATATGCATTTATTACTCTTGCCTTAGACTGTTGCTGACACTAGGAGAGGCCAAACAAGGCGCGTCACCACAATCAAAGAGAATAACATGCTACGAAACTGCCAGAACACAATCGAGGACCAATGGGAAGAGGGAGTGTTAATAGAATATTTCCTTTATCCGAAACAAAGATATGATATACCCTAAGTTCCAAATTACTTGATCCCTCTGGCTTTGGAAAACTACATCATACTCCTACTGACATTCAATCATGACCACATTTTAACTACACGGGATACACTTAACTAAGACAGTTGATGCCCATAGCTAGGAATGAAAGGGGCTAAATCATAACCCAAAAAAAAAAACACACACACACACACACAGCCCGACATCGCAATAAGTCAAAAATAGATTTAGGGTGTTTAGGCTTTTAGCAAAGAAAGAAGAAATCAAAAACTATGAAAATCACAAGTATTCAAACATTTGGTGATATGGAATTCAACAGAGTACAGACTATATATACAACCAGGAGAGCTTTCAAGTAAAAACAAAAATCCCCACAATGGGGCTCCTCATTGTCAGATCAAAATGATGTAAACCCATATCCAGAATAAATCATTTTTAAGTGCATTCAGCATTATCAGACCCTATACATTCAAGAAATCCAAGAAAGGAGAGTAATTTATATAAAAGGGAAAAAAAGAAAAACATTGCACAATGTAGTAGATAAAAGAGAGGACAGGAAATAAATTTACCAATACAACCACTCAGTTGATTGTTTCTTCTTCTTCTTCTTTGCTCTATCTTCTCCTTCTCCGCCAGCTCCTTCTCTCATTCTCTCTCTAGGAAAATGGTCTAAAGCCCTAACTGGGATGGGCAGCTTCTTCAGTCCAGTCCTTTGTCTGACTGACCTAAGCAAATTTTGTGATTGTTTCAGTTTAAGCCCCCGACCTGTTTTCTGAATGCCATATTTAGTCCTTCATGTGTTTCCAACGCGTCACATCTCACAACTCACATGTGCTTCTTGTCGGATGTACTCTCTCTCTCTAGAAAATATTCAAAACGGTGACGTTGGCAATTTGGCACGTTGTGGTACAAAGTGTTTTAAAAACGAAGATTCTAAAATTCGTTAGGCGATCGCTAGGCTGTATATTAGTGCTTAGCGCATAGGGGATTATTTAAGGCATAATCGGAGTCTAGATGGGACCTAAAATTAAAGCATAATTACCATTTTTTTTTATAATTTACATCAAAGATCAAACGCATTGACTACAAATTTAATTTTTTTTATATTTGTCATTTTATCAAACACTTGTCTATATTTGTAAAATGAACAAAAATATACAAACCTACCATTAATCTCAATTCTCAAAAACCCCAAAGCAATGAACCAGTTAATTTTAAAACTAAAAACAAAACATATATTACTCCACCTATCTATTACTCATATAACTCACGGTCCAACATATCTTCTCTAATCCCTTCTTATTCTAAATTTTGAGTCTCGAGACAGCCCCTTTCTTCTTCATCTTTTTTCTTCTTCTTTCTTCTATCTATCTGGCAGATCGGCAACCATTTTTCTTCCTTTCTTTTTTTTCTTCTCTCTCTCTCTCCGGCAGACCGACTCTCCTCATTTTTTCATCCTTCAATCTCTTTCCTCCTAGATCTAATCCTTTAATTTATCCCCTCTCCCGTCCCATCGAATATCCACAAAATCAAACATCTTTTCTTTCTACCTCCCTTTCTGCTTCACCATTACCACCCCTTCCTTCTCCAGTTCACCCCCCTTCCTTCTCCGGTCACCGCATGCCACAAAATCAAAGCTACAAAAATAAATTAAGGTGGGCGACGTTTGGCATAGGCGCCGACTTGGTCAATTAGGCGGCGACTAAGAAAGTCGCGGCGGTAAAGAGGGGCCTAGCGCCTAGGCGGGAGTTTTAGAACACTGTTAAAAACCTATCCGTTTCATTTTACTTATTGATATGTGCTGATCACTGATCACTAATAATTAATGACCGAGTAATAACTGATGTCGTTTGATTTAATTTTTTAAAAGTGATGATTAGTTTTAATAAGTTAGTATGTAAAAGATTAGTTAGTTAAAAAAATGTTGGCCCAGTGATAGACATGAGGCTTCACAAAGTGTGAGGTCTAAGATTCGATCCTTCCATGCCCCCCTTAGAGGAAAAAAAAAGGTTAAAAAAATGTTGAATTTAAAGACTAAATTAGCATCATCGCAAAATGTGATTTACATTAATATAATTAATATTATTATTAAGTGAGCTTACATGTGTTTTATGTAGTTTGTACATTAGTTATGACTTATTTTATCATGCGTGAAATCAAACACTACGAAAACAACTTATGATAAGTCATAAGCATATTCTGATAATCAAAATCAAATAAACCCCTAAGGTACATGTATAATATCTTTGAAAAAACATGCAAGTTTAATATGGGTTGTCTTTTCAAAGTTATCATGAAAAATTTAGCATAAAAATACTTCAACGAGAAAAATACTTTTGAAAGTTTTATACAGATATAGTGCGAATATAATTAAAATATATGAGATAAAAAATAAGTCATATTCTATACTGATATTTTTATATTTTCTTCATCTTTAATTTTAAATATCTTAATATTTTCATTTTTTATACTCTCGAAGAAATTATTTTCTTATCATTACCTATTTATATATAAAAAATATAACTAAGGGTTAGTTGTTAAAAAAAATTGTTACTTTCGGAAAAGAAAGAAAGACAAAAAAAGAAAACTAAAATCTGAAGAAGGCAACTCTCCTACTAATGTGGCAAAAATACAGCTTGGACTGTTCAGTGTTATGAGTAGGATGTATGGGTTTGATCTGCTTCCTTGAACCTGATT
Organism: Codonopsis lanceolata; assembly: GCA_013146195.2. Lineage (NCBI taxonomy): Eukaryota > Viridiplantae > Streptophyta > Magnoliopsida > Asterales > Campanulaceae > Codonopsis > Codonopsis lanceolata. The sequence continues at coordinate 14,867,825 of CM028379.1, forward strand.
AAGATCACGAAAACACTTTAGTGGGAGTGTAAGACTTGGCCTCGCGAAACCACTCCGACGTGAGAGTAACTATCGTATAAGAAGTCAAAAGAGAATTTGACAGAGGTTCGAGGCTCAAGAAAGAGTGTGTACCTTGAATATAGTTTATGGAGGGGTATTTATAGGCCCCCAATGTCTTTGAATACGTCTATGATTCACTGCCTTAGTTATCTTGTAGGATTATGAGAGAATCCCTAGATTTTAGGTGTGATAGGCGGCTCACCGCGTGAATGTAGGAGCAGATATGGTAAATTTTCAGCTCGGATAAAGAAACATTTGACTTGTCTTGGAGAGCAAGGCTCTGCCCAGCTACTATGATGCAGATCTGTTGAATTGTAGATCCCGGGCATGGCCCCTAGTTGTGCCGACATGGCCTATGCTCGACCAGGTTTTGACGGGAGCCATAGTGTTCTCTGTTCGGTCCTCCTAGCTTTGCCCGCCAGGTGGGTAAGCCCCTTGTTAATTGAGCTCATGACTAGCACGTGATGGGCGCTTGTGTTTTGCTCGTGACCGAATTTGGGCCGGGCACATCAGTGGCCCTAGCTCCTTGTCTGGCGAGTATCCATGCTCGGAGCGGGGAGCGCTTATGCTCGATGATGTTGCTTTCGTATCGGGCTTCAACACTTGTGAATTTTTGCGGAGATCACGATCTGGATGAACGGCAAGCTGGTAGAAGATTCTAGAAGCTTGGTGGAAAACTGCTGGAGCGTATTGAGGAAACTTACCGTTGGGAGTGCAGTAGGACAAGTAGGCGAGAAGGCGCGTGAGCCGTCAAAGAATGGCGTGACTTGATGGGGCGTGGTTTCTGAAGTGGCGCATTAAATGCGCGCATACTGGGATGACGTCAGTTGGCCTCAAGAGCGTCGTTTGGGCGTCCACTTTCCCCCCCCCCCTCCAAATCCAAAAATCCTGCCTATAAAAGCCCGTCCCCTTCTACGATTTCTGAGTTTTAGAGAGAAAAATTTCTAAAGAGTTCTTGCTCTTCCTGTTGCCGCTTCTTCAGGTGATTTACAAATTTCGATGATTTCGTGCTTCGATTCCAATCGTTAAGTTTTCTGTTATTCCTGTTTTTACAGTATTTATGCAGAAGAACTACTCTAAACCCTTCTTGACAGTAAGTTTATTACCCCTTTTATGGGTTTGTTCTTCACTTTCTGGGCTTGGCGAAGTTTTTTTCTGGGTTCATCCTCTTAATCTCCATGCTTTTCTGGGTAGGATTCTTAGGTTAGAATCAGACCTTAGATAGAGATTGAGGAAAAGACCAAGTGGTCCTATTCGCTAGGCGGGCATGGCACCTTGTTGTACCTAGACTTAGGAGTTTTCCCCTTTTTTCTTCACCGGTTATCCGAGCAGAGTTTTGACTTTTCTTCCTCGATCTCTTTATAGATATATCTGGTGATTCGGACAACGATAGGGAGCCCTACAACTATGGCGGGCAGAACGACCCCCTGAGCAGCGAGAAGACGCCTTCCTTGGACCATGTACTGGAAGAGGGAGATGAATCAGTGGCCGGAGAGGCTGTTGATAAGCGTGTGCCCGCTCTAATAGTTGATCTGATTGATTCTTCCGGCAGGCATGGCCCCTTTGGAGAAGAGAGCGTTGAGGGTGGCGAATATCTTTGGGGCGGGGTCCAGCAGTGGTTGATAGAGGCGAGCCAGGTGGTTGAGAGTGCGCCCGAGCAGGCTTGATTGAAGGAGCCTCCGAACCAGATGATGTGGACGACATGCCCCTTGCTCGGTGCTTGAAGAAAATTGGTCGTTCCCAAGTTGAGGCCTTGAGGACGAGGTTGAGGATGAAGAGGACGAGCCTGATGGGTTCGTAAATGCCGTTGAGAGTTGGTATACTGCCCACTGGGCTTCTCTGAACATAAGGTGACCATTTGGCTTACTTCCCTTGGTATAAATTCCAAGGACTACGCCTTCCACTGGAACATTTCCTGGTGGACTTTCTGCTCGAGACCAAAGTCGTGCCTTGTGACCTGATATTGAACACTATCCGAGCAATCACGGCCTTCACCATAGCCTATCGTCTATTGGGCTTTAAACCGGACATGTTCCTGCTACGAAAACTTTTTATCTTCACCCCGAGCATCGGTGGATGGATCGGAGTCAGATCCAACTCAAATCTTCTAAGGCTTTTGAGTGATGTCCTCGGCAAAGTTGAGGCTTAGGATAGGAGAGTTCTCTTCATCGTGTCCCGAACTGGATGTCCATTTGTGCCCAAGGCGAGCGGCAAAATGAAGATACCCAAGGTCACGAAGCAATATTTCAGCTTGAGCGAGGCTGCTCGCCTATTGGCCTTAAAGACCATGGTTGGGGTTGTTGAAGAGAACGAT
>CM028379.1:14870298-14930176 GCA_013146195.2 Codonopsis lanceolata
GGCCCAGCCGGCGTCGTCAAAGGTATGAGCGAGGAGACACCTCGGCATTCCGGAGAAAGAAGCAAGGTTCGCCATCCTTGCCACTTAGGCATCGATACGAGCGCCAGCTACTCGAAAAGCTTGAACTCGGCTGGTCTCCATATAATTCAGAGACTCATCCCATAAGCCGGCCCGAGTCCGGTACCTTCGCAAAACTTCCTCCTCTCGGAGGCCTTAGGCTTGGCTAATGTTATCGGCCGTAGTTGGTCATTTTGGTCCAGCACACCTTTCGACTTCGCCTCGGCTACGCCACCGCCCGATCCTTTTCCGCATAGGCCTTATCCTTAAACATCTTTTCTCGCCCGGCCGAGGCGGTCTTCTCGGCATTAAGGCGGGAGATCTCTTGATTCGGCTTTTTGCAAGTCCCCTTCAGGACTTCACCTTCTCGGCGGAAATAGAGATCTCCCCCCTTCGCATTTGAGAGCCCTCTCCGGTCCCTTGCGGACTCGGCGGCCTTACTCGGCTTGTCATGATAGGGCCAGCGATGCCGACCCGGCTGCGAAGCGAAGTCAACATAAGCAACCCGGGGAAAAAGGAGCAAAGAAGCGAGAAAAAATAAAGAAATTAGTTACCTCACTCAAAAGCAAGCCCGCAAAAGATCTTGCAATTGAAACTCCTTGGCGGGACGTATCGTCTCCAAAGCCTCGGCCGGCACACCCTCACCGAGTAACCTTTGCACGTAGCCGGTGAAAGGGGCAGGAAAGTTATTTATCGTCTTCACGATGTGTCTGACAACGTGCTCATTATCAGACACCTCGCTCGCCGTGGGAGGAGACTGGACCGGAGCCACCTCGAGATCTGCGGGCGTGGAAGAAGGCGGAGGCCGAGTTTGAAGTCTTACGCCTTTTAGACTTAGGAGCATCAGTGCGGTTGCCTTCCCTTTGGCCTTGGTGGAGGGGCGAGGAGGAAGGGAAGGGCCACTTTGGTAGGGTCCTCGAGAACAACTGGACCATGGCGGCACTATTCTCTCGGCGGTCGCGAGGCCCTTGGCTTCGGCCGCCGCCGTTCTTCTCGGCTTTAAGCATCTTCGGAGACGGCATCAGCGACATAGCCATTTCTAAAAAACAGAAAGGTTGCATCAGTACTCAAAAAAGAAATCCAAACAAAAATGCGAAGGAAACACAAAACAGGAATAAATGAAATTGACCTGGAGTAGAACACTCGAGCCCATCTATACCCTTACACCTCGAACAGGGCAAATATCCGAGCTGCAGGCCCGGCCTCTCGACTCACGTATTCAAACCCGAGAATCGCCACATCCACTCCCTCGGCGCTGCCGGTAGAAACCCGAACCTTGATAGGAGGCCCTCATCCTCCACTATGGCCTTCAGTTATAGGACCGAACTTGCACCCCTTCATCGTTGAGCAAGGGGGCCTCGATAGCAATCTCGTAGCAACCGTCGGTGGGATTTAAAGTCTTAGATCCTCAAAAGACCGTGAGGTTTTCCTTGAGGAATCTCAAAATTCCACCCATGACTCGACTCCACGAGCAGAACTTTCTCGGACCACCTATTGTCTTTGTTTCCAAAGCTTTCCAAAAGATGGAATCGAGGATGCCTAAAAACCGGTAGGTTCATAGAAAAGTGACCTTATAGCGATAACGAGAAGAGGCAGCGTGAGGCTCGAACCCCTCGTTCGGGTACAAGCGCAAAACTCACCAATGCTCGAGTCAAATTGGGCGAGAGATCCAGTGATATCGAGCTCGTGCAGGTCGAAGCTTCGCGAGATAAAAGGATCGATAGGCAAGCGAAGTCAGGACTCGAGCAGGGGAATAAAGCCAACATGGGCTGCGGCCTTAGCTTGCTAACTCTGAGATCCAGAATCTCGAATCGGGAACAAAGTCTCGGAACGTTTCAGAACCATACACTCGCGACCACTCCTCCACATCAGCTAGGCCTATCTTATTTTCAAAGGGCCTCAAAACGCGAGGTACCTTCTCACCCTCGTCTCCTCCCCTGCCAGAAATAGAAGCCTCAGCTCCACTCGCCATCTGTCAAGGCTAGCGACAAGTAAAGTCCTTTCGATCTAGCTGAAAATGCAAGACTCGCTCCACGGTAAAAATTGAGTGATCGGACTTAGCAATGGACTCGACATGAAAACACTCTCATAGGGGCGTCGGATGGATAGTCAGGGGCGAGAAAAAACTTCATCATTGAACTTCGGTCGGGCTACCTTCACCTTCCCCATAACTTGCAAGAGAAACCTCGCTTGAGGAGTAAGCTGCCGCCCATCTATCCTCGCCTATACATAGGACCAGCGGGGAGACTTCCCAGGCGACTCAATGAAGGGGCCTCACCATCAGGAGTCTAATGAAGAAAGGTGCATGACCCGGAACTCTCAGATTTGAGAGGACCCACGGTCGTCTCCTTATAGATCACGGTATCCACCACAATCTCCTCGGCCAAACAAACTTTCACCTCCACACCCCTCCAAGCGGGGCCGCGAGGAACAGACTCAGCTTCGTCGTCACGTAGGTTACCGCCCTCGTAACCGCCGAGGTCAGCATCCTCGGCATCGAGTGGCGAAACCTCGAGGTAATCCTCGGCTAAGGGCAGTGAGCCACGAAGGGAGCCGAAAGATCCTCGGCCACGAGAGACTCACTCGGGCGTTCTCGGCCAGGCGAAGCCTCGGCCACGTTGCTGGGAAGAAAAAAGGAGGACTCCTAGCAAAGCTTGATTTTCGAATCACCATTCCGGTAATCTATCAGTTCCATGGAGGAAGCGCTAGAAGAAAGACGAAGAAAGAAAACGGGAAAAGGAATCCTATGAGACATACTCCACTAGAAAACAAAGCGAAAGGAAAGAAAACCGTACCAAATGAAGTCAAAATTTGGGAAGATCGCAGGAGAAATCTGGGAGAAGAGTGGAGAATACGCTGGAAAAACCAAAGATGCCGAAAAAGTTAAAACCTAAAGCGGAGAAAGACCTAAACCCGATGCAGGTAGGAAAAACAATAAAGCAACCGTGGAAGCCACCGGAGAAGAGGAAGAACGTGGAAAACGTGGAAAAGGGTAGAAAAACACTTACGGGTTTCAAGTAGACAGGGATGTGAACGAAATGGAAACTGCGGGAATTCTGCCGGAAATCGCCTATGAACTGTAAAGAAAATATCTGATGGAGAGAGAGAATGAAGCGATAACGGTGAAAAATAAGAAAAGAAGGCTCTTATACCCCCTTGCAGCGACATCGTTTTGAGGCAGACCCAGGAAATTCTCGTCAATCAGCGTGTTTTTGAGCATACCCAAAACGGCCACGTCATCATTTTTCTGGATTCGAGGAGGCGGAAAAAGGCGGCATTAAAAACTTTTCGAAATTGAAAAGCCGCCCAAAACGAAACCAAACCGCCAAAAACTTGCATTTAATGACGGCGACTGAAAAGACGAAAGCGTCTGAGAACGGATATACAAAAACATCCCATAAACTTCCAACAAATCTCGTCAGAAATACTCGGCATCAGCCTCGACAAAAAGCGCGAAAGTTCATCCTCGACAAAAAACGCGACCCCAGGCTCCCACCACCGAACAACGAGAATACTTTTTGCCTTCTCGACGTCGACCCGCCAAAAAGTAGGGGGCCACTAAAAGGATTAAACCGAGGGATTGAACCTCGGCACTTATACCCTCGGCACAGAGATGCGAGGGCCCACTTAAAGAGCCACTAGTAAACGAAGACAGGACCACTCGCCCCTAAGACAAGCGCTCCAGCCTCGGCGAGGTTATCCTCAGCTAATAACAAAATCATCCTCGGCTAACCTGAGAACCTCTGGTACCCTCGGCCTCGTCACCCAACCGGCCCCTTATGTCCTCTCTCTCGACAATCGACACTTCACCACGAAACCACTCGGCCTCGGCTCTAACTCAATCATCATCCGGTCTGACAAAACTGCTTCCCTAGGCCCGAGAAAACCGCTGCACGCAACCACCAACTCCCTGACAAGCGCACAGTTCATTTATTCCTGACGAAGACCCTCAACGCATTTAATGATTGCCGTTTTATGCTCCCCAATCACCAGTTGCCACGTCGCCATAAACTTCAGGTATAAATAAGAGAACGCACATTTAAGGCAGGATATGCAATTTCAGAGATATCACAACGGACTTATCACTGCCTCTTATCAAACACTTATCACGGCTCACTTATTACCATTTTCCCCCCGGAAACCTTACTCTCACACCGGAGGGTTCTAGTCGGGCCACCCCGACTACTTAATGGTGTTTGTTGTTTTACTTGTGCAGGTTAAGCAAAAGAGACGAACCAGCGACCGCCACCTCATCCTTGCTCACACGTGGACGACAAGACAAGATCACCACCAAAAAAGCGTGATCAGAGTTAATGATAATTTTAGGATAAAAACCTTTTCTCCAACATTACTTCTTTTCAAAAAATTGTTTTATTAATATGATCTCCAAGATTTATGATGCTTAATTTTGTTCCATTGCACAACCCTGCAGCATGACCAATGTTTCTCAATAGCATTACTGGAACACCAATTTTAAGTATCAATTCATGACCTGACAACCGTGAACACTTTATACTATTCAAAACCTTGTAGAATGAAAGTTTTCGAACAAACTTGAATTTTTTCCACCCTACAAATAAAATCTGAACTCAAATAAGTTCTTCATTTTGAATGATTACTTTTATTAAATTATATTTGTATTTTATGAATAAATAAATTTATAATAAGAAAATAAGCTAAAATAAAAAATAACGAAATTGTTTTTAGTAACCTCAGTTTAAATTGTTTTTGTTTTATTGACTCCGTTACTATTATTTTTGTTCCATCAAATATTTTTATTTTACTAACAATTTTTTGTTTTAATTTTTTTTATAAGAATTTTTTTTAAACTTTTGTTCCGTAAATTATTTTATTTTACTAATCTCCGCATTAAATTATTTTTGTTATGTTGATTATGTAACTTATATTTTTATAGTGGCTTGTTCCATAAATTATTTTTATTTTACTAACCTCTTATATTTTTGTTTTCTTGACTCCGGAACTATTATTTTTGTTTTAGTTACTATTTTTTTTGTTTAAAGAGAGAAAAATGTTTAAACATAATTAAAAGAGAGGAGATGGCGGTGATGATAGAGAAAATATGGAGAAGACATGAGAGAGAAAGAGAAATACAACTAGGAGAGATAAGATATGAGAGAGAAAGAGTGGAATGGTAACTCAAAAGTCAAAAATTCAAAAGTGTGATTTTGGAGAATATATATATAGATTTGGGGCGAAAGTATGCCACTGCCCAATTGCCGATTCAAAGAAACTCAAATTAGTTTTGTACGTATGTTTCGGAAGCTTAACCCGATTTACCAAAGCTCAGTTGACAGAAATCGCATATGCGTTGGAAAACACTGGCCATTTCTTCGTCTGGGTTGTTGGTAAAGTTTTAAGAAAAGCGGGAGATAGAGAAGGAGATGAAGAATGGTGGTTGCCAGAGGGATTTGAGGTGACAGCTAATGAATCGGACAAAGGACTGATTATAAGGGGTTGGGCTCCACAAGTGTTGGTACTTGAACATGAAGCAATTGGGGGACTCATGACACATGTCGGAACAAACTCAATTCTTGAAGCTGTGACGGCTGGTGTACCTATGGTAACTTGGCCTCTGTTTACATATCAATTTCAAAATGAGAAGCTTGTGATTCAGGTGTTGAAATGTGGCTTGCTAGTAGGCAATCTGCTCTGGAAGGCTCATTCCATTTCGGAGACAGCCTTGATTATGAGAGAGAACTTAGTGAAAGCGGTGAGCTAGGTGATGAGTGATGACAGAGACGCAGAGTAGATGAGGAAGACTGCAGGGCAACTAAGTGAGCTTGCAAAGAAGGTTGTGGAAGATGGTGGATCATCAGCAAAGAGCTTGAAGGTTTTGATTGAAGAAATCAGAACATACGTTAAAAAATAGGTGGCAGATTTCTTAGCCCCAATTGATGGATCCCCAAAAGTTTATCTGTTTGAAATGAAATCCGTAATGTTATTAGTGCAAACTAGTCAATTTTACATGTGTGTTTGAATTTGAATTTTTACAGAGACGAGATACATCATTCAAGTAGGGGCATAAGACATCGTTTATTCGGTGATGCAGGGTTTGACATCGACAACGATGCAGTTTGGTAGCAACCTGATGCTTGGGTTTTGCAGCAACGATGCACAGGTTTGGCATCGGTAACGATGTCGGGTTTGGCGACAACGATGTCGGGTTTGGCATCGATAACGATGCACAGTTACGATGCCTATCCTTGGCATCAGCATTATTGATTTTTTTTTGTCTTGAAAATACTGTGTCAATAGTTCTGATGCCTGCATTGGCATCAACATTATTGAATTTTTTTGGTCTTCATTAATGACATTTTTTTCATTTGGCAACCAATTTGTATTTATATGAAATGTCCAAAAAATTGATGGACTTAGATGAAAACATGTTTCTAAAATTGTACCCACTTGAAATTTGCCCAAGGTTTTAGGATGAATGACTCCGCGACCCAACGCCCTCGAGATGACGCGAACCTTGGAATTGTGAATGACACCACAATTAGGATGATTTTCCAACTGATAAGTCAAATTCAATTATAAAACGAATCCATGATGTTTATAATCCGAGCTCCCAATCCAGGACACTCAAATAAGAAAACAATTTTCTATCCAGAAAATCAACTCCCTAAACAATGTTTAATAATGCCTTTATATAGGCTTACAACATAGATTCTAATTATTGCAGGAAAAGAAAACTAATTAAAAGGAAACTTTTAAACCTAAACTTTAGGAAAAAGAAACCTAATTAAAAGGAAACTAAAACCCTAAAAATACTAAAATAGTAAAACAGTAAAAGACCAAAAATAAAACAAATAAAAACACGCCAGATTTTATTTTGCGAATGCGGTCGCATTCCAAGGTTCTAATGTGGGCACATTCTTCACCGAAGGTTTTGTCCAAAATTGCTTCCAACTTTTCTGACTTGCCACTTTGACCCCCTGAAGTATTCAAATAGTTTTCTAAGCTTACAAACTTGACTCCAAGCTTCCAAACTTGACAAATGAATCCCCAAACTCTTGGAAACACTTTCAAAACTTGTTAAAATCGTATCAGCACACACTTTCTACCGCCTAAAACCTTTGTCAAATTAATTTGATTCTCACATACGATATTTACTCTCATACTGGAATGGTTTCATGAGGCCAAGCCTTGCATATCTACTAAGGTTTATTTCATGTTCTTAACTGGCTAAGGAAGCAATTCAATCCATATACACAAGCTCAGATATCCTTACATCAAATTGGACGGCCCAAAACTGATTTTTGCCACATGAATTTGGTTCTGTTGCTAGGAAATGAAGTTTCGAAGCTTTTCAATCAATTTTTTCTGGTTGTGTTCTTCCAACAAGCACCACCGTTGCAATCGCCAGAAAGAACAACAAAAAATAAGCTGCTACCAGTGCTCGATAAGCCGCTAGCCAGCAGTAGGGAAATAACAAGTGAACAAACACCCAGGTGACGTCGTTCCCCCACAAGGACTCCCACCTCTTCATGTGGGCGTGAACACGCGAAACCAGAAGAAGGCCGCCAGGCGTGCAATACATGGAGATGAAGCTCCATACATTGAAGACCATGTGTCCCCTTAGGCTGCTAGCAAGAGCCAAGGCCACGGGCACGCGGATGATTGGGATCAAATTAATCAGCAACGTGCCCGCTCACGAGACGTGAGGGATCTTCTCAATCAGCAAAGAGAAGTGGCACAAGGCAGTCACATGGCCATGCCCGTGTTTCCTGCTAAGCAACAAGCTGCTGCCCTTTAGGTCCAAGCAGAGTATTATAGCAAGATGTTCGCGTTTAATCAGCACTTGCTTGCCCTGGGCCATGCTTCGGTACCAATTGCTGGCCTTATAACTCCTACTGCGAACAATCCAGTTCTTGTTAACGGTGGCCATGTCCTCCCAGCAGTGCCGCTCAATGCGATTGCGATGCGTGGTTCAAATTGCCTCTGGTCATAGTGAGCACAAGCAAAGGCTGGAGCAACGAATAGAGAGCCGTAATAGCCGCCAACAAGAAGCTAATCCCCGTCCTCAATATAACGGGCATATAGAGTATTCCCAAAATGATAAGGGTCATCGATGCAGAGCCCGAGAATACACTGAGGCAAAGGAACAATAACCAAGGTGTAGTGCTTGGGCAGATCAGGAGGTTGAGTCCTCCTATGATCCCACATACCATCCCTCCAAGAAGTATTCCACTGCATCGCATCCATACAAGTCATAGAGGCTGCCAAAATGGTCATAGTCATCGGTCAGAGGTTGCTCGATCAAACGTGTCTGGCCGCACTACTTCCACCAGACTCACCGTGGATGCTAAAAAGAGGTTGGCCGAGCAGATGAAAGCCATGAAAAAGACATAGCCAAACAGATAGCTGAATTAGTGATTACAAAACTTGCAAACAGGATAATAAAACCAGTAGAGGGCAGCCTCTTCACCGAGGAGATTGAGAACGCTCCACCAGCACATGGGGTGATATTTCCCCAGTTTGACAAATGCTTTGGGAAAAGGCGGGCAAACGACTAGTTCAGATCTTTTGAAGCCTAGATCCGCATGGTCACCGACAACGAAGCTCTTAAAATGAGAGCTTTTGAAGGTGCCCACTAAGGGAAACACATGCATAGATGTGGAGAATTCCCCATGGATCGATCAGCAGATGGGCAACACTTAGTAAAGATTTCCTAGCTGAATTTGGAGAATTCCCCATGGATCTCGCTAAGATCGTGTAGAGACAAAACAAGTCATCGACTAACTATCTAGAACGATTCACCAAGGAGCTTGAGCACGTGGTCGGGGTAAGTGATGCAGAAATCATGTTATGCTTTCTAAATAATAAAATGAAATCTGGCAAGCTCATAAACATCCTGGTTATGAATCTCGACACTACGAGGGTAGAAATGTTCGGTAATACACATTTGTACTACACACCGGAATCCCCAAATATTTTACCAAATCTAAAGGGAGAGATAAAACTCAAGACAACTCGGCCACACCAGCTATCTAGAGCTCGGAACACAATCGTCCCCGCAAAGAATAGAATCGGACCTCAACGATCGGACAAAGATTCAAAGAGGCACAGTTCACCCCGTTAAACGCCTCCTGGGAAGAAATAATGCTCCAAATCATTGAGGCACACCTGTCTGAGCCCTACCAGTTTAATCCAGAATATGCTCACACTAGGGATAATTCCAAGTTCCGTGCTTATCATAATAACACTTGGCATGAAACAGAGCACTGTGATGTGTTGAAGCGGGATCAGAAGATTATCAATACGGGTAAGCTTGATCGCTTCAAAAAAGAGTAAGGAGCTGGTATCAACACTGGTAATAATCAGGGAGCACCACTTGCCAAGAGAGGAGGAGGCTATTCCCCTCAGATTCAAGGAGTGATTAATGTCATCCTAGAAGAAATCCCAACTAACGCTCAGCTCGGCAGGCACATCGACTCCCTAACAAAGGCAGTCAGTGCAACAACAATCTAGCGAGCATGGGAACAGAGTATCTATTTTGCTCGCAGTGAACTTACGAGCACCGCTTAGCCTTCGAGCAACCGCTAGTGGTTTCTATTCTCATCAACAATTGGCAAGTACACATGGTACTAATCGATACAAGGGCGTGCATGGATATCATGTATTAGGGGTGTAAGTCTGAATCGCCGAATCACAAAATTGAATCGAATCAAATCGGGCGGTTTGGTTTGGTTTTGGGTGAGGGTGGTTTGGTTTTGGTTTGAATAATTCATAAATCACTTGGTTCGATTCGGTTTGCAATTTTTACGTTCGAATCGAACCAAATCATGGTATTAAATTATTAATATTTATTTTTATAATATATATTATATAGAGCCTTTTATAAGAAAAATATACACCTAATCCCTAATTTCATCTCTCCATCTTCAGACCAAACACACCCACTTTCTCTCTCTTCAAACTAGTCGTCGCCCTCTCTCGCTCTCTAATCTCTCTCACAATCCACTTCCACCGACTTCATTCTTCAATTCAGCCACAACTTTATTGATCGCTGCTTACGCCACCATGGTAAGTTCCCGTCTTCTTTCCCTCTTTTGTAATTTATTTCTTCCTCCCCTCTTCCCGATCTATGTCTCCTCCCCCTCTCTCGATCTATTTCCCTCTTTCTTTGTATGTTTCTTCTTCAAACTTGCATGCCTCCGAAATCTGAACAACCTTTATACACCCAACTATTTTAATATTGGATGAAGTTTTCTAATTTAGTTGGTAGATCTGGCTCCCTTCACTACGAAAAAACTCTAGATTAGCAAGGACAAATTACCAAGGAAATTTTATTCCTTGGTATTTCCCAAAGAATTTACCCAGGAATACATATTCATTGGTCATTCCAAAGGAATTTACCAAGGAACAATTTTCTCACTTTTACAAAGGAATTTGCCAAGGAAAAAATTTCCTAATAAATTCTCCTCTTTAATTTCCTTGCCAATTTCACTCGCCACATGAAAAAATTTGCGGGAAGTTTCCCTTCAAAATTACCTAGGAAATTAGCAAGGGATCTTTATCCTTGGGAATTACCAAGGAAAGATTATTATGTTATAAAGTAACCACAAAGTAGAACAAAGAGTGCATGAGAGGAAGAGAGAGAGAGAGAATATTATTCAGAGTGAATCGTTCGTCTGTACAATAGCCTTACATTGCTCGGTATTTATAACCGAGCAATGAACGAAGGTCTGCCAATTTGTTGCCCATTGTTGACAAAACATGCCAACCTAGTATGCTAGCTATGGCTATGTTCATTTATTACAACACTCCCCCTTGAACATAGCAGTAAGTTGACTAAGTGTGTCTCGATAAAAACCTTTAAGCCGAAAAACCCAGTAGGGAAAAAAATCGGACATAAGGAAAAACGTACACAACTTAAATCTGAATTGTGTGCATGGGCTGTCTCGTTAAAAACCTTTTCATGGAAAACCCAGTGGGAAAAAACCATGATAAAGGGAAAAAGAGTACAGCCATATATGCTCCCCCTTGAACTGATAAGGGTCAAGAGAAATCACCTTTGTAAATCTCGTAGGTTTCGCATCCCAATATTGTGAACATGCTTTCTGAAGGTTGTAGTGGGGAGTGCCTTCGTAAATAAATCTGCAGCATTATCACTTGATCGAACATATTGGATGTTGACCTCTTTCTTCTTTTCAAGTTCCTGAGTGTATAAAAAGAGCTTCGGGGGGATATGTTTGGACCTGTCACTTTTGATGTATCCCTCTTTACTTTGGGCGACACATGCGGCATTGTCTTCAAATAATACTGTCGGGTCTTTGTTGACAGGTAGTCCACTGGCATTTTGAATATGCTGAGTCATAGATCGAAGCCATACACACTCTCGACTGGCTTCATGAAGTGCGATCATCTCAGCATGATTTGACGATGTAGCAACTAGCGTTTGCTTTTGAGAACGCCAGAAATTGCGGTCACCACCCATCGTGAAGACATAGCCTGCGTGATCGGCCTTATGAGGATCGACAAATAACCCGCATCCGCAAAACCAATCAGTTCATCCCTTGATCCTTTGGGATAAAATAATCCCAAATCGATCGTCCCAAGATAACGAAATATGTGCTTGATACCATTCCAGTGTCTCCGTGATGGAGATGAACTATATCTTGCCAATAGATTTGTAGCAAATGCTATATCCGGTCTGGTACAATTAGCAAGGTACATAAGAGCTCCAATAGCACTTAAGTATGGTACTTCAGGACCAAGTATCTCTTCATTCTCTTCACAAGGACGAAATGGATCTTTTTCAACATTCAGTGATCTATTAATCATGGGGTTAGTGAGAGGGTTTGCCTTATCCATATAAAAGCGCTTCAAAACCCTTTTTGTGTAATTTGATTGGTGTACAAATTTTCCACTATGAAAGTGTTCTATTTGTAAACCAAGACAATATTTGGTCTGCCCAAGATCTTTCATTTCAAATTCTCCCTTTAGGTAATCAATGCTTCTTTGATTTCCTTGGGAGTTCCAATGATATTCAGATCATCTACATAGACAATGATAATAGCAAATCCAACTGTCGTATTCTTTATAAAGACACACGGACATAATTGATCATTCACATATCCGCTCTTTCAACAAATGCTCACTTAAGCAATTATACCACATGCGCCGGATTGCTTCAATCCATACAGTGATCGATGTAGTTTAATTGCACATAATTCTTTGGGCTTTGAGCTCAGTGCTTCAGGCACCTTAATTCCATCAGGAATTCTCATATAAATATCGGCATCTAATGATCCGTATAAATAAGCCGTTACAACATCCATGAGATGCATATCTAGATTTTTCGAAACCGATAAGGTCGATTAGATATCTCCGAACGTAATAGCATCCATTACAAGAGAATACGTTTCTTCATAATCAATCCTGTGCCTTTGAGAAAAACCTTGTGCAACAAGGCGAGCCTTGTATCTCACAATCTCATTTTTCTCATTTCGCTTTCGAACAAAAATCCATCTCAGTATCCAATGGGTTTCACACTTCGTGTGAGAACGATAGATCCAAATACTTTTCGCTTATTCAACGAATTTAATTCAAGCCTTCATGGCATCTATCCATTTGATCTTGTCATGCCTCTTTTGACATTCGATATCGATTTTGGTTCGATCATCGATCCCATTAATTTCTTGGGATACCGAATAAGAGAATATATCATCAATATTCTCCATTTCATCTCGGTTCCATATTTTTCCATTACACATGTAATTAATGGAAATCTCATGGTTATCATTGCTTACTAGATTTGCATGATCGTGTGTTTTTCGAACAATTTCACGATCGTGTGTTTCTTCTCGAACACTTTCATGTGATTGGGGATTTTCAATCACTTTCCTTTTGCGAGGATTTTTATCCTTTGAACCAATGGGTCGCCCACGCTTCAGCGCGTGTCTTAGATTCATTTGCCATTTTATCATTTGGTAGCCCTTTGGTATTTCAATTCGGGCAGAGCATTTATAGCCTACATGTGACTTTGTCACTCTCTTTGTATCTATAAATGCATCCGGCAATTGATTTGCTACATTTTGTAAATGTATGATCTTTTGAACTTCCGTTCACGTTGCTTTGGGAGGGTCAAGGTGCAATAAACGATGATGTGCACCATTTGATCTCTCTTCCCACTTGTTTCCCTCTTCACCTAAAGGTGGAAACTTGTCTTCATTAAAATGACAATCGGCAAAGCGTGCGTAAAAACGCCACCCGCTTTTGGTTCAAGATATTTTATTATAGAAGGGGATTCATACCCAACATATACTCCCAATCTCCTTTGTGGTCCCATCTTTGTGCGTTGTGGTGGAGCAATTGGTACATATACCGCACAACCAAAAACTCTTAGATGGGATAGATTCGGCTCTCGCCCGAATGCCAACTGTATTGGGGAGTATTTATGATATGCACTTGGCCTCGAGGCGAATCGGCGGCTGCATGTAAAACAAGATGACCCCATACGTAGGGAGCTTTGTTCTCATCATTAATGGTCCGGCAATAAGTTGAATACGCTTGATCAACGATTCACCAAACCATTTTGTGTATGAACATGGGCTACCGGATGTTCAACATCGATCCCTATTGCCATACAATAATCATTGAATGCTTGAGATGTAAATTCACCAAAGATTATCAAGTCTAACTTTCTTGATCATATAATCGGGAATTGTGCTCTCGGCTTGATTATTTGTGCAAGGAATTTGGCAAATGCCGTATTACGAGTTGATAATAGACATACGTGCGACCATTTGCTAGAAGCATCAATCAATACCATAAAGTATTGGAATGGTCCACTTAGTGGATGGATAGGTCCACATATATCACCCACGAATTGCTCCAAAACGATGGTGATTCATATCCAACTTTAGTTGGTGATGGTCTAATTATCAACTTTCCTTGAGAACAAGCCTCACAAAGGAGTTCATTAGATTGAAAAATCTTCTGGTTTTTCAATGGATGACCACTAGAATTCTCTATAATTCTACGCATCATTATTGATCCCGATGCCCCAATCGATCATGCCAAGCTTTAAATGTTTCAAGAACTTCAAGTTTCTTGTAGAATATGATTCAAATATTCTTATGATTGTACTATACAATCCAGATGATAGAGATGACAATTTTCCAATATACACTTGCTTCTGGAAGTGTTTGAGGTAATGCAAAGATATTCATTATTCCCCTTATTCATAGTCTCAATATGATATCCATTCAGACGAATGTCTTTGAAACTTAACAAGTTTCTTTGAGACTTAGGAGAGAACAATGCATTATTTATCATAAATTTCGTGCCTCCAGGCATTAGGAAAATTGCCTTGCCAAATCCTTCAATTATTTTGGCATTACCAGATATAGTGTTGACATTAGCATTGTCAATTTTGAGATAAGAAAAATATTTCTTATTTTTAAGTATGGTATGCGTAGTAGCTGCGCAAGACATAAATCTCCTCCTTGGATTTTGGATTCAAACATATTTGTGATCTATGTCAATATGGGAGAAAGAAAAATAAGATGAATAAATATGATAACACATTGAATGCAAAATGCATATATAAACTTTATTGTAAGCATGCTAGTATACATAGGAAAAACAGATAATGTTCCTACATAACAACATGTTACTTTTTCCACAGCTTTTATCTCAAACTCGGACCATAGCTTCATTCCTATGTTCATTTATTGTTCATGACCAATATCATCACTAATGGTATTGGTCATGTCGACGTTGGCCATATCACCGAAATCAAAATGAAGATCTTCAGGATCATTTTCAAGGAAATTTGTCTCTACATTCTTTCCTTTTTGTGATCTCTCATAAAGATCAACTAGATGTTTGGCCGTTCGGCATGTGCGTGCCCAGTGGCCTGTCATGCCACACCTAAAACATGAACTTTCTTCATTGTTTGGACGCACATTTTGCCTACTCGAAGAGGTGTTTCTATCATCATCTCTGTTCCACTTCAGGTGGCGAGAGGAATTTCCATTATACGGATGATGATGATGGCGACGAAAGTTATTTCATCCACGGCCTCTTCCTCGGCCTTGATTTCGACCACGACCCCGGCCTTGTCCATGATTTCCTTGGCCTCGACCACGACCGCGACCACGACCACTACCACGCCCACGCTCTTGGCCTTCATCATACATAGTCCCATTCGCTTCAGGGAATGGGCCGAACCAGTTGGTCGAGATTCATGATTTTTCATTAGAATCTCATTATTCTGTTCAGCTACAAGGAGGCAAGAGATCAATTCAGAGTACCTTTTAAAACCCTTTTCTCGATATTGTTGCTGCAGGAGCATATTCGAGGCATGAAATGTGGAGAAAGTCTTCTCCAACATATCATATTCAGTGATGGTTTCCCCACATAATTTCAACTGTGAGGTTATTCTATACATCATTGAACTATATTCATTGATGGTTTTAAAATCTTGTAGGCGGATATGAATCCAATCATAGTGTGCTTTTGGGAGAATGACCGTTTTCAAATGGTCATATCTTTCGTTCAAACTCTCCCAAAAGACGAGTGGATCATTAACCGTGAGGTACTCCATCTTTAGGTCTTCGTGGACGTGGTGTCGTAGGAAAATCATGGCTTGAGCCCGGTGTTGATTACTTATCCATTCATTATTACTTTGTTGGATAGTATTTTCGAGGCTTCTGGCGGCCAGGTGGGTTTCGGCATCTATTTTCCAAGACATATAATTTTTCCCAGTTATGTCGAGCCTTTCAAATTCAAGCTTAGCAATGTTTGCCATTTGTGAAGAAAAACTATAAAAATGAAACATATATATTAATAAAATGATGACATGGAAATTTTATTCATATGATAATCAATCAGTACATGTTAAAATGTATGTTGAAAGCTATTGTAACTGCTAACAGGACATACATGATACAAAGATAGGCAATAAAAATATGAAAATCGTTTGGAGGGAATTCAACAACAAAAACCAATGCGGTGCACACAATAACAAGTATGATAATAATCATCAACATTGGAGGGAACATTTTGTAGAAGAAGATATGATATTGAGAGTTTGTAAGGAGATAGTAAAAATGTGAGTAATCTATTAAGATGTTGCCGTATATATGGAGGAAAAAAATGACCGTTTATGACCGTTAACTAGCCGTTTATTACCGTTGGAGGAGAGAGATAAAAATCAGCAACTAGCCGTTTATAGCCGTTATAGGATAGGGGTAAAAATGTAAAAATTCTGATTTAATAGAATTGCATTTATATTATGAATAAATATAAATCTTATTAGGAGCAATAAATAAAATAACTCCGCATGAATATTTTTCTAGTCAACTTTATACAGCTATTATATAGCATACATATATATTCACGCCACGCTACTCAAGCCTTTACAGGTGTTTGTAAGTCAGCAATAAATATATATGTATATAAAGTTATTCATATATAGAATTGAAATATATGTATATATATAAATATTCAGTTTATAGCTTGGGGTTATTTCCGCACAAGCATCAACGAATATATATATATATATATATATATATATATATATATATATATATATATATAATGCGTTAAATAATAAATTATTATTTCGTCATCTCACCATATATTATCAACGGTGGCTCAGCCAACCTTTTCTTAATAATCGTGATATATGATATATATTGAAGTAAAACAGAGACATAAAATAAAGAATATATCGGTAGAAAATTTTATCGATTGAGATTGTTAACAGTAGAACAATCGTGCTGATAACGTGTTATAAAGTAACCACAAAGTAGAACAAAGAGTGTATGAGAGAGAGAGAGAGAGAGAGAGAGAGTATTATTCAGAGTGAATTGTTCGTCTGTACAATAGCCTTACATTGCTCGGCATTTATAACCGAGCAATGAACGAAGGTCTGCCAATTCGTTGCCCATTGTTGACAAAACATGCCAACCTAGTATGCTAGCTATGGCTATGTTCATTTATTACAACATATTAGGCATTATTCAGAGTGTTTATTACTAGAACTTTTTGTTACATTTGAAGTATATTTCCATGCATGATAAGATTATCATCTCAACGCCTTTGGTAGGTGCACTGGAATCATAACTAGGATTGGTGACTTAGATCCTGTTAGGTGGTCTAGTTCAAAAAGGATGTGC
This sequence comes from Codonopsis lanceolata, assembly GCA_013146195.2. NCBI lineage: Eukaryota > Viridiplantae > Streptophyta > Magnoliopsida > Asterales > Campanulaceae > Codonopsis > Codonopsis lanceolata. The sequence goes on from CM028379.1 coordinate 14,887,509, forward strand.
TTGATGGTACGTAACTATTTTCATATGTGACCTTCTGTTTTTCATTTTTGTGTGTTGTGTGTGTGTGTGTGGGGGGTGTTATGGAAGTTATGAAATGGAAACTGTCTCGGTTACACTTTGCAGTTATATGCAGATGTTGCGGGAGAAAAATTGTACATTTATTTTAGTATCACTTGTGTAATTATCATATAGGGTCAATATATAGCGGTAGTCGGTAGGATCATTTAAAAGTTTCTATATTTTTATCTTGGCTAAATATGTTACTTTGGTTAGTTGAGTGGCATGGACTGTACTAGTACCTTTAGAATTGTATCTCAGAACTGAGATACTGATTCTAATCTAATCTGTCAAGTAAATAACAAAAAATTATTCGGTCACCTACTGCATCAGGGCTTGAAAAGTTTCTTCTTTGGTTCTAATCATCCCACACACTAGCAATGAGACGTGCATGTTGCTTATCCATCTTTAATTTATTTTCTTTCTTTTTCCTCATTATATAATTTTTAGACCATCTAGATGAGGTGAAGATTTCATTTGTTATACAAACCCTGTAGCAAGGTTTCTTGATCTCATCATGGATGTTGGGATTTGCTGACTCAAGAGCTCTTATATGTTCCTCTACTTAATTTCTCTCCCCTCCTCACACTATTATTTCATGTTTGTATGCTTATACACAACATATATGCACATTCTAGCCCGATTCACATGTATTTCCTTTTTCTTTATTCTATTGTTCTCATACAGGTTATGAGGGAGAAAGCACTAAGAATTGATTTGAAACTGCAAGAGAGTGGGAATTGTCTTGATATGGTTTGGATGAATGTCTTTTGGCCCCCTCCTTTCTACCCTGGTTTCTTTAATAGGGATATTGGTTTTATTTGATGCTTTTGTTGTATTTTAGTTTCTTGGTTTGCAATATTGTTTTGAATTTGTATATCGATGCTATTGTTATAAATGAATGTGGATCATGGGATATTTTGAAGGAATGTGGATGTCAGTAAATTATTTGAATGTGTATTGTTGTTTTACACCATCAGCTTAGGTAGTATGTACTAGATATAGTTGTATATTTATTAAATTTGAATTATTTTTTAATTTTTTATAAATATTTTCTAATTTTACCTAGGAATTTGGCATGGAATACCGTCCTTGGCAAACTAATTATTACCAAGGAAATTTACCAAGGAAATCAATATACAATTGAATGCTTATTTATCCCAAGGAAAATTATTCCTAGCTAATTTCACAGGTAAAAATTACCAAGGAAAAGTCCACTTTTTGTTTGAATAATGGATTGGGAATTACCGAGGCAGTTTCCTTGAAAATTTCCTTGGTAAATTGCTTAGGAATCAAATTCCTCGGCAAAATCACCGAGGCACTAATTGCCAACGAAAACTTAGAAGATTACCATGGAATTTGTTTCCTTGCTAAACACATTTTACCAAGAAATTCTTGAAAATTGCTAAGGAAACTGGTCCATGGCAATGATGAGTTTTTTCGTAGTGCTTTTTTCTTATTTCATAGATTGAGACATCTTTTTCGATCTATTTATTTCTTGTCCAAGTCGATCTATTTAATATTGCAAGAATGAGCAGTTGAGCACTGCAAGAATGCTGCTCATGATTTTATATATAAAAAAATGTTGCTCATGATATTTTTTGTGGTTGTACAAGTTCATGGTTGAGAAATTTGATAATGGTGGATGTTGGATAGTGCTTTCAAGATGATTATATGTTGGAACTGGAAGACTCTTTATTTTAGTAGCTGATTCTTTTTTTAATTGCTAATTTGTGTTTGATATTCATTTGGAATTTGGAACTTGCAAGAAAATTGTGAGAAAACATATTTGTTTTATTTTTGTTCATTTGGTTATAAATCTTATTTTTAATGCTTGATGTTAATTAGTATAACAATTATTACTTTGTTTAATATTTTTCCTATTTAAACCATCAATCCAAACCGAACCGAACCAAATAACCAATTGGTTCGGTTCGATTCGATTCGATTCGGTTTGAGAAAAGTGAAACCGTTGAAGGTCGGTTCGGTTTGTGGTTTTAGGCTCAAACCAAACTAAACCGAACCGTTACACTCCTATCATGTATTACTCCTGCTTCAAGGTTTTGGAGTTGGCAGATGCTCGCCTAAAACCCTACTTAGGCATTTTGGAAGGCTTCACCAACCACTGAGTAGGGGTAAAAGGAACCATCGACTTGGAGGTTTTCCTTGGTGATGGAGCACAGACACGGACGAAGATCCTCACCTTCTTGGTAAAATTTTGGAAGGCTTCACCAACCACCGAGTAGGGGTAATAGATCTTAAGTCCCCTTACAACTGCATCCTTTGCGTACCAGCCATGACAAAATTTCAAATGGTCGCCTCTATCGCACATCAAAAATCCAAGTTCTACACGAACAATGGGGTAGGTGTACTTAATAACAAGCCAATGACAATGTGGGAGTATGTTTGGGACTCCTAGATAACGAAGCAGAGACTCATCCTCCCTACACCCAAGTTGAAGGTCACACCCACTAAGTAGGAAAAACCCGCCATTACAGCTTCAGTCTTGATCGCGGTTGTAGAAATAGGGGAATCTTCACAGATAGTTGATCTCATGGAGATCGATGAAGCAGAGCCCACCTCACCAGTAGATCGAGCAAGCATCCCTGCGCGTATGGACGGGCATCCCCCTGTGCAGGCTATCGAGTTGGACACACTTCCGATCCGGGATGAGCCGAAGTTCCTGGCAGAGGACGAGCTGGAAGAAATCATTGTCAACCTGGCCCATCCCGAGCAGAAGATAAAAATCGGAAAGACCATAACTGCAAGGGCATGGGCAAATCTGATTGCCTAACTAAAAGACAACTTATATGTATTTGCCTGGAAAGTTGAAGACATGCAAGGGGTTGACGAGGATGTTGCCTGCCACGACCTAAATGTGGACCCAACATTTCGTCCAATTCATTAGGGACCAAGGCAATTCTCACCGGAGTAAAGCACAACGATCAGAGAGGAGGTTGACAAACTCCTAAAAGCCAACATTATCGTGGAGACCCAATACCCTTCTTGGCTCGCTAATGTGGTGATGGTCAAAAAAGCCAATGATAAGTGGCGTATGTGCGCTGATTTCACAGATCTCAACAAAGCTTGCCCGAAAGATTGCTACCCGCTGCCATGCATTGATGTGCTCATTGATGCTATTGTGGGGTTTGAAATGCTAAACTTCCTGGATGCATACCCTAGGTACCATCAAGTGAAGATAAACCACAATGAAAGCACTAACAACCTTCTGGGCTGGGGGAGCATTATATTGCTACAAGATGATGCCTTTTGGGCTAAAGAATGCATGGGCCACTTATATGCGCATTGTCAACAAGGTATTCAACTTATAACTTGGCCGAAACATGGAAGCTTACATAGATAACATGGTCATCAAGACCAAAAGCCGTGACCACAACTTAGATTTAGTAGAAACATTTGGTAATCCGCGCAAACACATCATGAAACTCAATCCGAGCAAGTGTATATTCGAGGTCTTAGCAGGCAAGTTCCTCAGCTTCATGGTCAACCAGCCCGGGATTGATGCCAATCCCGCGAAGATCCAAGCCCTATTAAAGATGGAGCAGCCCAAATACATCAAGGATATCCAGCGACTAAATGACTGGATAATTGCCCTTGGCCGCTTTATCTCTCAATCAGAGAGAAATGTCTACCCCTCTTCAAGGTCCCTGCATGACAACAAACTGTTAGAGTGGAATACATAGTACAGCTAGGCCTTCGAGTAGCTCAAGGAATATCTTGGTAAACCACCCCTCCGTAGTAGCCATATACTTGGGGAACAACTATTTGTGTATTTAGCGGCTACAGACCAGGCTGTGGTCGCTGTTTTGGTTAGGGATGAATATAGCTTGCAAAAACCTGTGTATTATGTATCCAAGACCGTCAGTCATGTTGAGGGTCATTATTTTAATGTAGAAAAGTTAGCTTACTCGCTTGTCATAGCTGTCCGTAAATTAATGGCTTATTTTTCCTGCATATGTAATCATTGTATACATGGATGCACCATTTAAAAAATCCTGCATAAGCCCGATTCAGCGAGCACTGCTCAACTGGTCGATTGAACTCATGGAGTTTTACATCGATTACTAACCAAGGCAATCTATCAAAGCACATGCTCTTATGGACTTCTTGGTAGAAACTAGTTTCACCGAACAAGGAGAAGTTGAAATCCCTCAACCCACAGGTCATCCCAAGCAAGAAGAAATCACAAAACTTTGATCGGCCTATTGTTGGGATCTATATGTTGATGGGGCAGCAAGCAAGGTCGGGAGTGGAACTGGCATCCTTCTCGTAGCTCCCGACCAAGTTAATGAATTCAAGTTAGCTTTGTGGTTCAAATTCTAAGCATGTAACAATGTGACCGAGTACGAAACAATGATCGTTGGCCTCAAGCTCGCAGCAGACATGGGCGTGGAATCAGTCACGGTGTACTCGAATTCACACCTAGTGGTAAACCAAGTCCAGTGGGAGTATATGGAGCATCACCTCTTCCTGGTCAAATACCACAAGTTGTTCAACTTCTGGGAGATCAACAGGATTGATTGGGTAGACAACATATGAGCAGACTACTTATTTAAGATGACCAAGGAAGATCTTGCAACCTTGAATATATCTATTATGATTAACCATATTGAAACTCTAGCAATTGACAGAGTGGTGGTCATGGACATCGAGCCAACGAGCAGAAGCTGGGTGAATGACTACAAGGATTACATTGAGCATGGAGTTTTGTCTGCAGACAAGGATAAAGTGACAACAGTAAGAAATCAAGCTTACTGTTATTCTGTGGTCGGGGGAATATTATACAAGCGATCAAAGGTTAGACATATGCTCCGTTGTGTCCCCCCAACAGTTAACTCAAAGAGTTTTTTTCGAGGTTCACAAAGGAGAATGTGGCGGCCACCCGGGCAATAGAGCCCTTGTAGAGAAAGTTGTATGCACGGGTTATTGCTGGATCACTCTAAAAAAAGATGCAGCTAAGTATGTTTAGGAGTGTGACAAGTGCCACCGATACGCGGACATACCAAGGCTTCCCTCAACTGAGCAAACCCCATGTGGTCGCTGCTTGGCCTTTTGATATGAAGGGAATCGATATGATCGGGCCATTCCCCCTTGTCCAATACAAACACAAGTATGTAGTAGTCACCATATACTACTTCACAAAGTTGATTGAGGCAAAGCCTTGGGCCACCATTTCAGAGGCTAATGTAATCAAGTTTGTGCACGATCAGATCTGGTGCCGCTTTGGGTTCCTTCAGGCAATCGTCTCTGACCATGACGCACAATTCTCGGATAAGTTTATGATAAAATGTGAACATTATGGTGTCAAGCATTGGCAGTCATCAGTAGCATACCCACAGGGGAATGGCCAAGCTGAGGTAGCAAACAAACAAATCCTGCACGTGCTCACGAGAAACTTGAAGGGTCGAGAAGGAAAGTGGGTAGATGAATTTCCATCGGCCTTATGGGCGGTTAGAGCAACTATCAAGGTGACCTACTAGAGAAAACCCTTTTGCCCTCAAATATGGTTCACATAAGCCATAATCCTAGTAGAAATGGCATTACCCCGTTACAGAGTCTCCTACTATAGCGAGCAGAACAATGAGCTTGCTCGGGCAATTGACCTTATTCTACTTGAAGAGACAAGGTTGGATGCTCGACTAAGAATGGTCAACTACAAGCAGTGGGCAAAGGCCCACCACGACAAGAGAGTCTGAGGTAGATCATTCATGGTCAGAAATTGGGTCCTTAGAAAAATAGAGGTCACCGGTCGCCAGGCAGAAATGAGCAAGCTCTCACCTAACTAGGAAGGACTTTTTCAAGTGACAGGATTTATCCGGGAAGGTACTTACACGCTGTGGACACATGAAGGAAAATATTTGAAACATCCTAGGCATGCAGATCACTTAAAAAAAATACCATCACTGTGTAGGGTCTCAGAATGTAAACGGGCAAGGCCCCTAGTCATGTTAAGGGTCATCGTTATCTTACAGATCAATAAAACAAACAAGTTTCTCTCCAAGTCATCTATATGTATTTTAGTTTTGTATGTTCACAACTTTCAAAGGATTGTCCGGTAGTCTTGCTCGCAAGCCAAACAAGCATGGCTATGGCCGGCCAACAATCCTCGATACTTGAGAAATTATTTGATAAATCTTGACATCCATGCGGGCAAGACATGGGGCCATGCCCGCTCTAATTATTTCTTGAATGCCTACCGGAATAAGCAGTAAGGGCCATGCCCATGAAATAGCTCGCTAACTACCCTAGATTCCTAGTGACCAGTACCACTGTTTGTTTGACTATTTAATACCTAAGTGATGTACTAGAAACATCTTCGATGTACAATATCGACAGGGCCAAGCATGATTAGCCGGTTGTCGATGAGAGTAGGGCCTTACCCACTAGGCAGTTATTTAGATGCTCGTAACAAGCGATAGAGGCCATGCCCGATAAGCCTTGGCCAGTTCCAAGCACTAAGCTCGGAATTGGGAAATCCTCAGGCATTGAAAACTCTTACATAGTTTGATCGGTGAGTAAGCCTTACTGATGTCTTATTTTTTTTACTTCGCAAGTGTACGAATCAATAGAAAGTATAGTGTACGGAAAGCAAGGGTCGAACCACAAAGATTTGAATTTTGATTAAAGTAAATTTAACTAATCTAACAAAATAAAGCAATTAATAACTAAGGGTTTTTTTTTACTAAATTAAATTAACTAGAAAACAATAAAATAATCTAATTAACAAAACATGTAAATATGAGATAAATCAAGATTAGTAAAACGCTTAGAAATTAGGATTCACTTGTATCTACTCTATTGCTCTTTTGTCTAATATATCAATCAATTAATCTTTGGGTTTGTTCACGAAAGATTGGTACATGTCGTCAAATTATAATTATGTCTCCATCCTAAATAATTCATCAGAATCTATACCCTTTGTGGGTGCCCCGGAATCTCCCGGATCCCGCGCTCCCTTTTTTAGGGGAACGCGAGTTGCGGAAGGGTATTACGCTTTCCATTCCATCCTCCCTTGTTTAGGGGAAGACGAAATTAAAAGTGCAGAAAGAGTGTTGTCAAAAAGCGCGTTGAATACGCCTCAGTCACCGAGTGTGCTTTAGTCCATTATGAGTGCTTTGGATTTCTCCATATCTCATCCTCCCTTATTTAGGGGAAAACAGGATACAAAAACGCATCACCCACTACAAAAAAAGTAGTTTTAGGGACCCTACCTTTTAGGACACTTCTATCTTTCGACCCTATTATATAGTCAATTAGGTCGGCCCAATTTTAGGGTAACCAAAACTTTTATTTAGTACGGTCATCTAGCATCCCAAAAATTTAGACGGTGAATTGGGCGGCTAAAACGAAAATTACCAAAGAATTTCCCCCACATATTCCCAAAACTTTACCCTCTTCACTTCCCTCCCGCTCTCTCCCACCCTCCCTCGTCCTAATTTTCTAGGGTTTTCCAAGAGAAATCTTGATTGAGTAACTAGGAAACTTCTTTTAGCTTCAACTACCAGGGATACAAAGCAGTGTGCGCACAGGTGAGTTCTATCTCCTTTTGGTCTTAATTAGAGCAAATCAATCATATATATATATTTTTTCAATTTGTTTTCCATTTTGTTCTTCTTCTCATCGTCTTCCCTCTGTTTCTATGTTTTTCTTTTGATCCCAATTTTAGTTGGGTAAACAGAATAACTTCGAATTCAACAATTTAGGGCTTTAAGGGAGCTCGTCTAACATAGGTACGTTGTTCAGTCAATAGTTAGTTCAATTAGTAGTTAGGAATCTCGAAGTGTTTTGGTCTTGTGTTATGTTTGTTTATTATTTTTATTATTATTATACTTCTTTAACCCTGTGTATGAATTTGAAATACTTTGATTCGGTTTCTGCAACCATATGTAGCAAGTCAGAGATACTGATTAAATTGTTTGACAACTGTTATGTCCTTTTGGAGCTTATAAGTTGTCACCATGACATCAGATATAACAACTCTATTAAGGTATTCTTAGACTAGCTAGAAGGCTGCTTTCATGTTTATGGATTTCGATGCTTTCATGTTTATGGATTTTGCTGCTTTCATGGTGGATAGGCTCATTCTTTTTCTTTTTTCTGTTTATATATTTTTTATTTTGCTTTGCCTAATTGTTCATGAACACTATATCATTTCGCTCGGTCTAGATTGAAACCTAAGCGGAATCATGAGTAGTAAGAGTTGTACGCTTGCTGATCTTTGATTTCAAGAAACTTGGTCTTTATTGAACTACTGCTACTACTATGATATATGTTGTATGTTGGGTCATGGGCGATGGCTCTAACTATACTTAGTTTTCACCAGCATTTTCCTAGATGTATTTGTTATATGGTTTGTTATAAAATACATAAACTACTCCCTCCATCCTAATTGAAGAGGTACACTTAGACTTGCTACACAAATTATGAAAACGGTTGAAAAACATTCAACTTTTCAAAATAACCATTTTAGAGAATTGAAGCTATTAATTTTAGGTTTAGCTTTAGGATCTCGGGGAACAAAATCTGGCTGGAAAGACCGGGATTGCAATGGTCCTGTTATGATTTTATACACTTAGACTTTCTTGACGAATGTTAGTTTAGTTGTGATTTTAAGGACAGTTATAGAATCACCTCAGCTGCATCTTATTCATAGGTGATCTCTGCTTTTCGAGATGAACGTTGAAACCTTGTCACTTTTTTCATCAGTTCTAGTTTGGAAACAACATCATCTGATTTGAGTACTTTAATAAGCATCGTCTCTAGCACATGTAACTTTTCTAGTAGAAGCTTAATAAACTTCAACTCAGGCTGCACTCCAGAGATACGAGTTAGCCAAACTTCTCGAAGTTCATCCAAGATTATATAAGCATCGTAGTCTGTTGACTAGAAAAATTCTAGAACTGGAGCTAAATCAACTTCCTTTGGTGGTACTGGGCACACCTAGGCAAAAGAATAAGAAAACAAAAGTCTCAATATGAAATCTTCAAAATACAATCTAATAAGATATGACCTGTTATAATCACCTCAATTTCAATTCTTTGAATGTTGGGGGTGCTACCAAACAAACTATAAAAACTTGACACCTCGCCAAGGAAAACGAATGCAATTGTAGATAGTGTAAGAAATTTAAAGCTGATAGAAGTTGGAAGCTTCATTGGTACACCACCTGCAGTCAGGACCTTATACACGATCCAACATTAAGAAATTAAAACAAACAGGCAATGAAAGCATAAATAACTATATTACCTCAAGTAAGGCATAATTTGCAATCAATTTATTCAGAGTAGGCAGACCACAGAAAAAATTGACCAATCTGCTGTTTGGAGAGAGAATTGTGCTATGCTCCTATATGCATTTTGTCCTTGTTTAATTTTTCTTCAGAGCCCCCTAGACAGTAGACAATAATATTCCAATTATTGCATACACTGATTTATTAGTATGACAAAGTTTTCTCTCTTTTTGGGCTCTTGCAGAAGATAAGTCAAACACAAGTTGTTTCTCCTTGACTTGTATGTATTTGAATCAACCCAGTAATTGCGTCGGATTCAAATTTTCTGGGCTTTTGTTTTCTCTCCACTTCATTCATCTCATGCTCTTCACCCACAAATCTCTTCCAATACAAATGTGCTCTCTATATTCTATCTACCTGTTCGATTGGCACATTCTTAGTCTATGGCAGGAAGATGTACACAAACCCTATCATCATAGCCACCCACCCTCCAAAAAAGAAGAAAATCCCTGACTTTAAGTGGCAGAGCATAGCTAGAAAAGTTTGAGCAATAATGAAAGTGAAGAGTTCTATACACTTACAAGATTGTTACGTGAATTATTGAAGAGTGCCAAATACACGAATTTTTCATGCCTTCCTCTCTTTAGTAGAGACCAAAGAGTACTATATCAAACTAACTGAATAAATTTAGCCTCGTACGGAGCTACCTTCATTACCCCTTACTCAAAGTTCACAAATTCCAGAGCTACCTTAGGAAGACAAAGATGTGTTGACTCACCTGGAAAAGTATGAGACTAAATTTCTGTTAAGTCTGAATTTTTATATTAATTGTTACATTCAACTTTCATTGAAATATGTTCTGATCGATAAACAAATATATATAGAGTTCAGATTTTAACAAATTAAAAAAAATGAAAGTGAAGATAAAGCTAACTGACACTGTTATGCTTTGCCCGGCGGATCGAGTCTCCAATGGAAAATTTTCACTAAGAACTAACCATCCCAATGGACCCCAAGACAGTCCAAAACCAGCAACATAAATACATATCAAGATTAAAACCAGAATTGAGTACCCTTTACTAATTCCACCATGATCCCCTAGCTTAGCCGCCATTATTCTTCCAACAATTATTTGTGAAATAAACATCTGAATTCCCCCAATTGTAAATAGAAACCTTCTCCCGAGTTTATCCACCAACAACATTGATATGAAGGTCATTGACATACCCACAATACCAGTCAATACTGAAGACATGAGTGATGCGTTTTCACCTAAACCAATTGTACGGAATAGAATTGGAGCATAAAAGGCAATCACATTGATTCTTGTTACCTGTTGAAAGAATGGAATTAATATTACCATGACAAGTTGAGGCCTATATTTTATGTCTGTAATTTTCTTGAATGGGTGTTTGATTGTTCTCGAAATTTCTCTTGCTTTGTTGATATCATCAAGTTCTGCTTGAATATCATATGTGCCCTGATTTTTTGCAGCATTTTTTTTGGTATTCACATGACCGTTTCCTCGTCTTTCATATGCTAGTAGTCACATAACAAAAGAAGCTATAAAGATAGCATGCCAGAAGCAGGTCGTAATTGAGAGAACATGAGTATTGTATACAGACAAGCAACTCTAAGTTAGATTCATAGGTACATGTGAACTAGATGCTTCTTAAGGGAAAATTAACCACATTCTCTCAAGACATGCAATGTTATACTTGCATCAACTTTCCAAAAAATTTAACTGGCATCCTTTTTCAAAAACTCTCTGGTAAATTATGCTAACAGAGAAGGTTTATCAGCCTAATTGAGCTCATTCAAAATGATAAATGAAAAAAGGAAACAAGAAAAGAACTTGATAACTTGGACTTGAGCTCTAATAATGATGGTGTCGGCATCAATAATAGATAGTATTATTTACCAAGGTGATCTGATACTTGAGTCTTGAAAACATTAACATTACCCATTCTAAACAGTAAGATAAGGACCACCCAACATGACCCAATATGTGAAAATATTATATATCTTAGATTAGTGTATTATCCAGCATCTCATCTCTAAATTTTGTCTCCCAGATAATAAATCAATGTATATTATGTGAAAGATTTCCAGAAGCTTAGACACATATAGAAAACGTGATAATTTTTGGAGATGTGAAAATCTGAATTAAACAATAGACAAGCAGAAATCCATGCAGCCCAAGATAATTTCATTGTCCTCTTGGATATTAATCTACATAAAACTTGTAGCTACATATCTATGGAGCATTTTGATAGCTTGAAGCAAAGTTCATTTTATACTACATATGGAAATACTGAACCAACAAATTCATGGACTTGGTGTGGCAGAAACACATGTGTTTGTTATTAACGATGCTGGAGAGTGGAGCAACCTTGAACAAAATTATTTTAGCCCAACCTGAACCAACCACCCACAACTTTACAAGAATGGCAAAGAGCTCCAAATAGTACTTGTCAATTCCATGATCTAGGTTGGTACATTCTAGGTATCCCATAAAGAAAGAAAGAGTAATTAAGTGCATACTCTACTATCTTCCATCACATTTGCGTGCAACCATGATCAAGAAATGTCCCTCAAGGAAAAATAACAACAGAAGCATGTCACGAGCAAGATGCAACAAGAAGAGCTTTTGATGATGGAATCATCAATGAATGAAATGCACTTCAACATCTTAAGACCTAATCATCTATACACCATAAAAATATGTTCTTGGGTAGCAACCACAAAATTGACCACCATGTGACTTCTCAAGATAAATACTACAGCTGACCAATATTTTTATCCTAGGTTGTTGTAAACAAAACTGATGCCTACTCCTGTCATGTGTAAGGGCAGTTGAGTATCTGATACAGAATTGATGATTAATGGCAACTAAAACCTTCACAAGTGACCATCTGATAGAAGCTTCTTCAATGTCTCATATGTCATGAATACAATTCCAACAATGGGGACAACCTTGTAATATTATGGCAGAATTCCTTTATAGAAACCGCATAGGCCTTCGGAGCGGATTATGTTGTGTTCATAAGTTTAACTAGGTTATGAAAGTCACACAATCAGGGTCTCTTTGAACGACAAATCATAACACTAGTTTGAGAGTGTTCATGATGCAAGGTCATATTTTGATTATTGGGTTTGGTTCCTACTGATCTAACCTTGTTCATATGAAATTGGTGTCTGGCCCCTATAAGAAATTGTAGTATTTATTACTATCCTATGGCTTTGCTTCAATTTGAACCCATGTTCTTCTGTCACTTCCTTTGAATGCAATCACTTGGTGGAATTGGTTTCATTGTAGATGTGTTCTTTGTCAAGGGAATGGATCATAAGAGTTTATTGTCCAACAGTAATATTTGCCCTTTTTTTCTGCTAGTTTTATGTGAACTAAAATTTTCTTATATTTCCCTGGAAAAAGAAAATTATGTGATTATTTCAATTGATTGTTTTATTTCATTTATTTTTTCAGTTTGCTTTTGGAACAATGCAAGATGTCGTTCGATGCACATTGGTCAAAAGTTATCATATCAAGCCTTTGTTTTTGTTTTTTTTTAATGATGTACTAGTTTGGAGTTTAAACTAGTTGAGATTATATTTTTAAATTTCAAGAAATTGTTTGTAGGTTTCGTTAATTAATCTTAGGATCTAGCTAGTACGTAGATTTACTCTTTTGGTAAACAATCAACTATATTCGCAAATTGATGTAGTGATAATCTTTTATTATTAATGATATCTTCTTTTATTAAAACATTTGTTTGTTGTATTGATGAAAAAAATTTAAATTTATAATTCGTTAATAGAATGTATATATCAATATAAAATTATTGTTTTATAATCAAGACAAAGAGATCTTGACCTTCATGTTTTGTATATCTTTTGGGACGGTGGAAGCCGACCTTAATAAGTTTCCCACCAATTTTTCCAACAACATTACCCGCCACTATTTTCAATAATTCCTACCAAAATTTTTTCCGCCAAAACATTTAGGACGGCAACAATCCGTCCTTTTTGTTTTCCCACCAATAATTTAAAACCAAAAGTTTTGGCGCCAAAACATTTAGGATGACAATAATCCGTCCCTTTTGATTTCCCACCAAAAATTTAAAGCGTCTTGAAATGTATTAGGGTCGGCAAAAGTCGCATCCTTAAAAACCTTTAGGGACGGCTCATCGCGTCCCTAAAACATTTATGACCTATATTATTTAAGCCCCCATTTTGCCGCCCCTACGGCCGTCCTAAATACTATTAAGGATGGCAAATGGACTTTTAGGGACGAAAAACGAGGGTCCCTAATACTCTCTTTTCTTGTAGTGACCCTTTTCATTCCCATCGTCCCTTGTTAAGGGGAAAACAGAAAAGTGCAAAAAAAGGATGTTGCGTAGGCGTGTGGGAACACGCCCTGCGTCACTATGGACTGTTGTACATTCTGGGTCACTATGAGTGCTTTGGGTTTGCCGTGTCTCATCCTCCCTTGTTTAGGGGAAAACAAGATACAGAAAGTGCATCACCCTTTTCATTTCTATCGTCCCTTGTTTAGGGGAAAACGGAAAAGTGCAAAAAAAAGATGTTGCGGGCCTCACTGTGATCCAAAATATTGTAACAGAGTCGGCATCTTTATTTTAAGGAGAAATAAAGAAAAACCAAAAATAACCAGAGTTTGTAAAAGAGGGGTTCGGGGGCTAAATTACGAGGTGGGAAGGTGTTAGGCACCCAACTCGCCCTTTCGGTCTCAAAAATAGTTTTTGGCTAAAATATGATTTTATTATATTTATTCAGCAAATGAAATAAAGCATTAAAACAAATATATCTGTATCTATATTATTTACAGACTTGCATCCGCCTCCTTCCAGTAATTACAAATACATCTAAAAATATTTGGCCATAATAATGGCTCTTTTTAGTGCTATTTCTTATATAAATCCGGGTAGGATAACTGCTTTTATTTTTTACATTGGGCCGGATGAAAATATCACTTTTATATAAAAGACTCTTAAAGGCTTACCTTTAAGAGCGTAGGTTGTGCTGGCTCTGTCCTTCCGGGAGAGGGAGTCTTTTGCTGCTGTTGCGATTCGGGCAGAGTAACTGCTTTCGAAAGTTGCTTTTAGGCACCGTAAAACGGGCGGAGTAACAGCTTGCGTTTTTGTTGTTGTTTGCTTGCTGCTGGCGAATATTAGGTAGAGCAACTGCTTGCTTCTAGCAGATTTGGCCTCTGGATTTGGGCATAATAACTGCTCACTTTTGGATTTTTGGACCGGGGAAATAAGGTGAAATATTAGCTGGAAGGCTATGGTTCAATTTGACTGGTTGGATTTGTGTTTGAGATTTGGCAGAGCTTCGAGGCTTATAGAAGGAGGGGAACTTTCTCTTTCTCACGATCGCTCTCAGCGTAAATTCAACGCTGTGTGAAGTGGGAGTGATTTCTCGGTCTCTCAATTCTGAAGCCGAAGCCCTCTATTTATAGGCTGAAGAAGGGACCTCGTTGTCTTTAAAATTTCTTCTTTGTGCTTCATCAGCTTGTACCGCGCGCTTAAGAACTTGCACAAAATGTCAAAACAAAGGTGCACTGTTGGACTTTGGGTGCCGACCCCATAGGGTCTGGGCGCCGCGCCATGTTTTCTTGGTGGTGGCGCCTGGATCCAATTTTAGGGTCATTTTTGACACTTTGGCCCCTACATTTTATTGTTTTTACGCATCCTGCTTTTCCTTTTGCATTTTTAAACCTTGTAACTTGACATTTGTTAAGTTTTAATAGGTCTTGATATCGCATGTCATGTCACATACCAGAGGTACGAAATTGGGGTGTCTATAGACCCCCTCAACGATGGAGTTTACAGGTAACCCGCAGCTTACCGAGTTGACAAACATCGTTGATAAGAAATAGACTCTCTAATTTCGTGGAAATTATAATGGGGAGTAATGCAACAGATATCAGGTATAATGCAACAGTTTATAATGCATACCAAATCTCACATATCTTAGACATATTTAGTCGGTTATAGCAGGTCATCGTAGTTTTTAAGCAGATATGCAAATTAAGTGCTCGATGGTGACCTACCGAAAACGCTCCTTAATAAAGGAATCGACCAAACGTAGTTCGCCCTGATGCAAACAAACAACGCTAAGTGGAATACCAAGATCAAACATCGTATCCTCAAAGGTTGCCGAACACGATGGTGGGATAGATCGCATCCTCAGGGCAGGGCCCTTCGTCGGAGTACGATAGCCTTTTCACTAGCCCGGGGCACACGACCCCCTCGCCGAAAAGGCTGAAGAACAAGGTGGAATACATCATAAAACATTGCATCCTCAGGGGTGGACATCCTTCGTCGAATGCAATGGTGGAACACATCAATGGTTTGATCACTGACATCCTTCGTCGGGGTTACGCCCGTGAGGAGATGATCCTATGCTACTCCTATAAAGCAGAAAACATCGCATCCTCGGGGTGGACATCCCGTGAAGGATGGTGGAACACATCATGGTTTGATCACCCGTCTCGGGGTTACGCCCCGTGAGGAGATTATCCTATGCTACTCCTATAAAGCAGGAAAACATTGCATCCTCAAGGGTGGACATCCTTCGTCGAATGCGATGGTGGAACACATCATGGTTTGATCACTCGTCTCGGGGTTACGCCCCGTGAGGAGATGATCCTATGCTACTCCTATAAAGCAGGAAAACATCGCATCCTCAGGGGTGGACATCCTTCGTCGAATGCGATGGTGGAACCAAATGAAATGCATGCAGGTAAAATATGAATTCTTTACCTTTTCTTACTCTTTTCTTACTTTTACTATGCCATTGCATTTGCTGATTTTGCTGCTTTCATTGCCTTTGCTGCTTTTGCTTCTCTTGATTCTGCTGCTGCTTTTGCTTCTACTGCTTTTCTTGTTGGATTTTTCTTTTTCTTGCATTTTTTCTCTTTGCATTTTTTTCTTTCCATTTCTTTTTTTTCTTGCATTTCTTTTTTTCTTTTTTCTTTCCTTTTTTTCTTTTTTCTTCTTCGCATAGAGTTTTACCTTTGCTGCTACTTTTTCTTTCACTGCTGCTGCTTTTCCTGCTTTTCTGACCCTTTTTGCGGGTAACCTTCTGGAGATGTGAGCTTTCTTTTGCATTTTAATGGATGGTCGTCAATTTTAGTTAACAAAGCGAAGTTTGTTAATTTTCCGTTAAGCTTTCGGGCCAATTTGCAATTTAGGCAACTTGAGGACTTAAGTGCTGAACTTTAGAACTTTGGAGAGGGGGAAAGTGAAACTTCTCTTTTCTTTCCCTCATAAGTGACTTACGGGGAATGAAGAAAAACAGAAGCAGTAGCTTCATTCCTTTTTCCTCTTCGTCATTATTGTCTCAGCCTCCATTGTCAACGAGCTCATTTCTTCATTTCTTCGCCTTTTTTCAATTTTCTTCTCGCCAAATTGTCTATTTTGCTCAATAGATGGCATCCTCCTCAAGATCTCGGAAGGAAAAGACACCAATGTATCCATGTAACGACCTGACCCGGATTCCGACACAGAATCCCAAGGTCGTGCCACTAGGAAAAGACAAGAAGAGGACAAGCACTTGTTAAATAGTAGTGCGAGTCGAACAGTCGAGCTAACAAGCTCTAAACAAGAACATAAAGCCATACTAAAATACGAGATTTCAAAAATCGAATTAGCGGAAGCAATTAGAAAAAGAAGTCCCAAGCTATGAAACTCGAACCCAAAGTCAAAGAAACCAAGAGAGAGATTAAATCTCCCGAAGGGGAAAACAAAACTCGCGTGCCGCAACATTGCAGACGCTGAACAAACCATCGGCACTCCAGGCCGGCGTTCAAATATAGAATTAACCTGATATAACAATTACCCACGGCTAAAGCATACCAGGGTTAAACAACAACAACTTAAATAAAGAAAAGCCCCAAAGCTACTGCGTGCCTGGGAGACAACTGAATAAATATGGAAACCACGAACAAGGCACGACACAACACGTCGACCCAAGAACGAACTAATACAAATACCCAAGTATTCTACCCGACTGTAAAGTCTAAACAACTTTACAAATGTCGATCTCACAATAATAGCAATGTACATAATAATGACGATGCTAAAAGAAACATAACTCCACAAGTTGCTACTCGAAAGTCGGCTGCTACGAGCACGAACACACGATCTAATCTCGAACTATCGATCAGCTGCACACTGCAACAGTCACGATCTACTCAGCCCCAACGCAGCTACCAATTACTGCAACTAGAAAACAAAGTACGGGATGAGTCATAATGACCCAGTACGCTACTACAAGAGACATATAACATATAATTATGTAATACTAAAGAAATCATTGTGTCATTTTACAAATGACAAAAAACCGTGAAGAGGCGTTGTATCACTTAGATACTCCACAAGATAACCATTTCTTCTTACTTACTAAACCGTCCAACTGAACCAGGGTGAAATTCCCTGTTCAAACACAAATCAACTGAATTAGAAGGTTGTTTCCATAAAACATCCTATGCAAGTATATATAGATGTATATACACTAAACAAGCTATTCATAGAATCATCACGTATAATGGTGCATCTTTAAACATATATACTTATATAAATATGTATAACTCTATGTATACATATCAAATCTCCTAGATAATCATCATGTATAAGTGTGCATATATATATATATATATATATATATATATACACATCAAGTCTTTCATATAGCATCAGCCATTTCAAACATGGTCAATAAGATCTCATGTTCACTAACACTTTGTTATCACATAAGTGCCCATAGTAAGCCACATAAAGGATAGAGAAGATACCAAATCACTTCCGTTGTAATGCTCCTGCAATCACAACTGTTAATCATATCGTGCCAGTGATACCCGTGATCAGGTATCAAAGTACCGAGCTTTCTTATCGGTCCGAGCTCTCTACTCGGGAAATTAGCACTAGCCAATGCTCTCTTTTTGTTATGACAAAGGGGGCTACTTCCCCATTGTAGCTAGCAGTGGAGGGGTGTGTGAAACCCGAATCCGGTACGGCGATACATTGCAACCACGAGTCCCATAATTCGTGAAGACAATGCATCGTCCCACCATCATCATGAAAACTCAAGTAATGCCAGTTGGACTTATATGCAATGCACAAGTAGATGTTTACTTGTAAATTCTCAAGTAGATATAATGATCTACTAAACTCATACGATTATGCACATTGTTACAATAATCCCAAAATCACAAGAGGAGCTCATTTGAGTCTCTAAGTCATAAGTGTCAAGTTGTCCACTCTATTCAATTCAAGTTCCAAAAGCTAGTAATCTAGTCAAAGGGAATATAATTATCATAGGATCTCACCAGGATCCTCGTAAGGTTCAATTGTTCCTTAAGCTCGACTCCGATGAGTCTTTACTACAATTCCAACCAAATAGAGTTTGAACACTATATGTATTCCAAGACTCTTTTCTATATTCTCATTTGAGGCATAGCTAGGTTCTTGTTCCATTTAGGAACCCTAGTCCAAAGTCACAAGTCAAGTATATCAGGGAAGCCTAAGTCGATTATTGTGAAATCAAGCTTAGTTCAATTTTGATTCATAATTCCACTTAATAGTAGAATCCAAGTTCAAAAAAATTCAATAACTGTAGAACAGATCAGGCATGAAGGCAAATACAGTCAATATGCTCATAAGTCATATTATAGAAACACGCAGAAGAATCAATTCTTGACAAGGTAGGAAATCATGCTTTTAGTCATAATATCGAATATACACAGTATTCCATATTCACTTATGAAATTCAGCTAAGTCACAACTTAACCATCGGTCCATTATGTACTATCCAAGACTACTCCGTTAGTCTAGGATCATGAAGCCATTTACTAAACTCTTCCTAGAATAGTAACTCATTCTATAACGTAAAAGTCCATAGTAGTCAAAGACTTAAGCAACACTAGAGCGGTAATAACTCGTAAGGTCAAACCATACGGACGAGTCTTAGATAACAACTTAGTTATCCTAACGACTTATACAAGTAGACTCCATGTATAGAGTACTAACGATAGTCCCAATCCAAATCTTCTCATAGAATAGTTCTCAAATTCATTATCTTGGGTTCCCCAAAACATTCACAAGGCGACTCTAGTGAGTTGGTATTCTAACCACAACAATCCCATTTCCTTAGGTTTCATACGGGCGTAGATTTCATTCTTACAAGTCTTGGGACTTCATTTGAAGTCCGTTAAGCATTAACAGTTCTAAATCATAATCAAACCAATCCAAATGTCTTTCATTCGAGTCACGCATTTGCGACCAAAACATACCCAACCCAAAGACTAGCGATAAAATAGTACTTATCATCAACAAGGACCTCCAATAGAGTACTAAGCCACAAATCCACCTAAACACCAAATCGGTCTCACCCGACCAAATCTCTAGATTCCAAGATCGAGATTCAACAAATACAAGTAGTCATAGGAATTTATCCTAAGGCTCAAATAAAAACTTCTATAATTAATTGACTCCATTTGGGTCAAATTACAAAGTCTCAAATTCTAGGGCAAGAACTAAATTCGGGATTCACAATGTATCCGGGTTTATAAACCCAACCACAATCAATCTTAAACCATAACTATTCCGATATACCCACTCATAATCGTTTGAGTTCAAACCCTAACTATCATATATTGATATCCATTAAAAACATATCATTTCGACATGTATTACAATGACAAATCACAAGGAACAAGCCTCTAGCAACCTAACATCAACATTGAGTTAGAGAGAGAAACTAGGGTTTCGGTAACGTACCTCTATCGAGCCACAAACAAATAGGAAGAGGAAAACAAACCGGTGTGAAATGATCTACTCGGCAAGGGCTTCACGATGGTGGTCTCGACTCGTCAAACGGATGGCCGGAACTCCGGGAATCGCCGGAACACGCACTAGTCGCACACTCAATCTCACGCACTCTCTCCTTCCCATTCATGGCTGAAGACGGTCACTAATGAAGAGATGGGAGGAGTGTTTGGGGTTATAAGGGTGTTTAAGGACTCAAATACCCTCAAATGGGTGAAGGGGCAAGGGTTAAATAAGGGTAGAATAGGAGTTTCACGCCAGAAATCAAACCAGCACAAAGCTGATGTCGGGAGCATTGTTCGGTTGTCTGGGCCGAACTTTTATGTGTTTGTTCGGTTGGCATGGCCGAAATCTTCTAAAGGAGTTAAGTTGGGCTGGCGGAACATCTCCCAGGATGTTCGGTTGGCAAGCTGGAACGATGGTTCAAGTCAAAAACGAAGCCAAATGGGTCCAAGACTGAAGGTGAAGCGCACGTTGGGTAAATGCAACTCAAACAAGCATAAAACTTGTGTACTAAGGCCTTATGAGGCTCAAAAACCCTCAAGACAAATGAAGGAATGACTAAGAGTACAACCGAGGTCACACGAAAGAACTACGCGAGAAAACTCTCAACCGAGTCAAGTACGAACAACGTCGGTATACGACTTGTAACTTTAACTAGTTAAAGTCTATGGAACATATGGAACTAAGGTATTGGCTTCTAGATAGCCTACCTACACAAATCAAGGTTCTTACCTCAAGTCAAGCAAGCAAGGTTACGGTTACACAACACGCAAAACGAGAAAGTCAAATATACGAAGGTTCGGGGTCTTACAATCCAGATTCAGGTGAGGAAAGGAATGAACTTCCTCCCTTGATCCGAAATCACGTCAGATATTTCTATTCGAAGGATGACTGGGGCAACCTCCTTCGCGATCGGAACACACGTGTCTAATCTTCCGATTCCCACTGTAAGTTTCTTTTTCTTAAACCCATTTAATTGGATTTTCAGATCTGCTAGATTTCTTTGTTGTTTTGGACTTTTGGAGCATACTTGTTCTTTCTTATGATGTTTATGCATGCAATTTATGTGCTAAAATGATGCAATTTGACAATTATTCATAGCAAAAATATGAAATTCATGCTATTTATTTTTGCGATGCATACTTGAACAATTGACACTATTTGACTCTGCGATGCATATTTCATGTAACTGATGCAATTTGACAATATGATCCATGTTTGAGCTTCTAAATATTTTTTTGATGCGTGTCTAGGAAATAGATTTTTCGGAAACATGATGCATTTTTTTTTGGATACATTTTCGGACACCTTTTTGATGCACTATGCAATAATATACATTTTTATGAGTGCACAATGTTGTAGAGATATATGCCAAATGCAATAGAAATATTTTCTTTTCAATATTTGCAACATTATTTTTTGTTTTTCGAATGCTAAAATGCAATTATTTTCTTTTTTTATAAATGAATGCAAATGATGACTTGCTAATGCATGCGTATATCATTTTTATTGGATTCATGCATGGGAATGCAAATGCAACATATAAAAAATATTAGATGCTTGGTAAAATGTTGCATGGGCATTATATTTTCCAATGTGTGCAAAAATGCAACATGTATTTATTTTTGTGAAAATGCACATTTTCTTTTCATTTTTTTTATGCAGAAATGCTAAAGTATTTTTTTGAATGCAAAAGTATAGCACATTTTTTTTTGAACGCAAAGATGCAATATTTATTATTTTTCCTTTGTATTTTTGAATGAAAATACTCTTCTTTCTTTTTATATATGCATGCAAGAATGCAACATTTTTTTTTCTTTTTGATGTATTATGCAAAATGCAAATATTTTATGATGATTATTTACAAAATGCGATATATGCAACATGCTTTCTTTTCTTTTCCCCCCTTTTTTTATATAGCATAATTTAATGACATGCGTAGGAGTTTTAATAAAAGATAAGAGGGTTGCGCCGCTTCTTCCATGGCGGCTGCCATGGAGGCTCCGCCACCTACTGCTCCTCCGGACACTCTTCCTTGCTCTTATAATCCTCCCAAATCCTTTGCTGAAGCTCTAGTATCTCCTCCTATTTCGGCCTCTCCCCTTGCCTTCTTGTTTCATCCATCTTCCCACAAGGGAGAACCGGCTCTCAAGCTTTCGGATGATATTGTTCAGCATTTGGCCTCCCCTTTCAAGCATACACTTATTGAGAAATTCTCTCATGGATGTCCATCTATGGAGGCTACTAAGAAAGCTTTTCATACTTTTGGTTTAAAGGCTGGATTCACTATCGGTCACTTCAATGCCAAGAACATCATTATCCAAGTCCAACATGAAGATGACTATCAGCATTTGTGGATGAAGGACCATTGGTACTTAGGACGGTTCCCTATGAGAGTTCTTAAGTGGACTCCTGACTTCCGTCCGGACGTTGAAAGTCCATTTGTCCCAGTTTGATTCTCCCTCCCTAACCTCCCAATCCATCTATTTCATAAGACTGCCCTTTTCTCTCTCGCCAATCTGTTTGGAAAGCCGTTAATGCTCGATCATGCCGATATCAACTTTACCAGACCTAACGTCGCTCGTATATGTGTGGAAGTTGATCTTTTGAAACCTGTTCCTAAATGAATATGGATCGAGAATGGTACTCAAGCTCCCGGATTTTGGCAATACATTGAGGCCGAAAACCTAATACCCTACTGTAGTCATTGTTGTCGTCAAGGCCATTCGGAAGACAAATGCAAGATTAAGCACCCTTATAGTCTCGAACCCAAACCTACAAACCCTAAAGTTACGAACCAGAACCCTAAACCTACAAACCCCAAAGCTATGAATCCGAACCCTAACCTGAAACTTCTTCCCGTTGGACTCCTAAAAAGCTTGATAATGGCTAAAATATTCTCATTAACTCCACTCCAAGTCCTATCATTGCTGATGAAGGCCTTCCTAATTTGCATGACAATAATGATTCATCTACATTTCTTAATAATACTTTGCCCCATATGGATAAAATTGACGGCTGTATTGATGCTGAATGTATGGCTTGTGAGATTGGCGTTACTACTGAAATCGTGAATGATGACATTACTTCTGAAAACCCTGTGCATGGCAATGATACCTCCACCGTTCCTAATGCTTCTATGCCCCATATGGATAAATCTGAAGGCTATGTTGATGCTGGATGTATGGCTCGTATGCCTGGCGTTGCTAATGATTCCATGGATTTTCCCACATCTGATCAACCTGTCCATGATGGTATGAACATTGATATGCATGCTTCTGCCCAGCCCGACTCCAATGTGAGTCGTGACCCTCCTTTGGCTACGCTACAATCTTTTCAATCCCCCAATAAGTTTACTACTCTGGAGGTTATTGAATAAGAAGACTGCTGCACTAACTCGCTGGAAGCTTTAAATTTGGATATTCCATTTAGCTCCAAGAAGCATCCTGATATCCCTCCCACGGATTGTCTTACCCATCCTGCTGCACTAACTCTTCCACTTTTTCTTATGGATCTTAAAGCTTTATTTTGGAATGTTCGCGGTATTGGGAATGATCCCACTATTGCCCGTCTTAAATTTCTCATTAGAACTCATAACATTTCTTTAATTGCTATCGAACCGATGATATCTCCTGATTGGACTTAATTTCGAATTTGGTTTCTCCAACTCGTCCTATTTGGGGTCAAGGCATGTCTCATAAACTCATTTTCATTAACTTAAATGTCATCATTGTCATTTCTCTCTATCAGTAACCGATAGATTTTCATATCTAGGCTATTCGGTCCTCATTTCACGTGGTGGATAAGCTTCCAATTACCGAAATACCTTAGTCGACTTTAGATTTGGTTTCTCCAACTCGTCAGGATCTATTTGGGTTTTTGTCAAGTCATCTTTTTCTTGTCAAATTCATCTTCGGATAATGATTGCATCACTTAGGAGGCTTTTTGGAAACAAAATCGAGGATTAAATGGTTAAAGGAGGGCAACAATAATTCCAAGGAATCTCGGCTTCACATTCATTCTATCTCTAAGTCCGATGGTACTATTCTTGATCAAGATATGGATATTAAGCGTGAGGCTGTAGCTTATTTTGAGGAGCAGCTTTCTACTAGTCCTTGCCATGATAATTCCCTTCTGGACGTGATTCCTAATCTTATTTTGGAGGAATGGAATTCTGACCTTACTACCCCCCCCTTCGTTAGTTGAAGTTCAAACCACTGTTAATGCTCTAAGTGGTTATAGTGCGGTAGGTCCTGACGGGTTCACGGGGAAATTTTTCTCCCAATGTTGGGACATTATTGGGGAAGATTTACATCGAGCAATTCTGGAATTTTTTGCTGGCTTTTCCTTACCTCGTTCTTGGACGAGTACCCTTATCACTCTCATTGCCAAAGTTGAGCATCCTACTTCTTTTAAGGAGTTTAGACCGATTAGCCTCTGCAACTTTTGTAACAAGGTAATTTCTAAACTTCTATCCTCGAGGCTCCTAAAATTCTTCCCTTCATTATATCGAGCAACCAAAGTGCATTTACGAAAGGGCGAATCATTCAAGATAATATCCTTTTAGCTCATGAGCTTATGTCTTTTTTGGGCAAGAAAGTTACTGGATCTAATATGATTTTAAAGTTGGACATGTCTAAAGCCTTTGATAGGGTCTCTTGGATTTTTCTCATTATCGTGATGCGCAAGTTTGGTTTCAACGAGATGTTTATTGACCTTATCCGGAGGACCATTTCGGACAATTGGTTTTTGTTCTTGTCAACGGCTCTCCTACTGGGTTTTTTCACTCATCTAGAGGGCTTTGTCAAGGGGATCCCTTTTCTCCCAGTTTGTTCATTATTGTCGCTGAAGTCTTCAGTCGCAATCTTATTCAGCTTCATGACTCTCATCCCTCGATGGCCTATTCCACTGTTAGTGGTTGCCCGATTATTTCCCACCTAGCCTTTGCGAATGATATTATCATATTTTGTAATGGCCATAATCGTTCGATTCGTAAGCACTCGGCTCTTTTTAAGGACTATGAGAATGCTTCGAGATAGTTAATTAATGGTTCCAAAAGTCGTTTCTTTGTCTCCCCTCGAACTGATGTCTCCCGCATCCATGATATTGCTTCTACTCTGAATTTTCAGATTGGCTCTCTTCCTATTACTTATTTGGGATGCCCCCTTTATCTTGGTCGGAAAAATAAAAATATCTTCGATCCTCTCATCATGAAACTTCAATCCAAAATTGGATCTTGGCTATGTGGATTTCTTAATCAAGCCGGTCGTATTGCTTTGATCAATCATGTGTTGCACTCTATCTCCTCCTACCATCTTGCAGCCATCGACCCTCCAGTTGCCGTGATTAAATTGATTGAAAAGCTGTTTTCTAATTTCTTTTGGGGCAGTATCGAAGGTCGCAATAAATCTCACTGGGTGGCTTGGTCTACTTGTTGCAAGCCCATTTCGGAGGGTGGCTTGGGCATTCTCTCTATGGCTGATCTTATTAGCTCATTTTCTATCAAGCTTTGGTGGCGTTTTCGCACCCAAAACAATATTTGGAGTGAATTCATGTCTGCTCGGTACTGTCCCAACTCTCATCCCGCTGTTGTGCAATCCAAGGGCTCCAATGTCTGGTCGCGTCTTCTTCAAGCTCGATCAAAGGCTGAGCCTTTTATTTTATGGATTGTTGGTAAGGGGGAGTGCTCTCTTTGGCATGACCATTGGCTTCCTAAGCCTATTATTCAACCTCTAGATTCTGCCTTGTCCAAAGTCTGCGATTTATTTGATGATACGTATTCTCTTGGTGCTTCTGCTGTGGATCTCACTGCCAAGTTTATTCATTTTATCAAGGATTCCCATGTTCATCTTAGTGAAGTCAATGATCAGCCTTGCTAGATTGTTAACGCTAATGGTAAGTTCTCTATTAAATCGGCTCTTGCTATTGTGCGGCCTGTGAGCTCTAGATCCTTTTTCTCGAAATTCATTTGGCATCGCTTGGCTCCTAAACATATTAGTATTTTCGTCTGGAGACTTTTGGAGTTCAGACTTCCTTTGGATGAAGCCTTAATCAAAAAGGGTTTTAGCATGACATCTAAATGTTCTTGTTTATCCCTCCCTTCATCTGAATCGTTTGAGCATGTCTTCATTCGTAGTGAGATTGCTGCCCCCGTTTGGTCTTTCTTCCAAGGTACCTACGACATCTCTTCTCATGACTTCTCCATTCGGCAGAAATGTATGTCCTGGTGGTTGCATGGGGACTCGGTTTTCCTTGCTATTCTTGCCTCTCTTATCCTTTGGCATCTTTGGAAACACCGCAATGCTGCCCTGTATGATGGTAATTGCAACTCGGTGGCTGGTGTTATTTTAAGCATTCAAAGTGATCTCCATGTCATCCTTCAGGCCGAGAACTATAAAGGAATTCGTTGGGTTGGTCTTGCCTTGATTTTTGGCAAATCTAAATCTATCACTATCTTTCCTGTGTCTTGGCTTAAGCCTCCTCCTGGTGTGGTTAAACTTAACACTAATGGTTGTTCTAGGGGCAATCCTGGGCTTGGAGGGAGGGGGGTGGTGTTGTTAGGAACTCCAGAGGTTTGGTCATTTATGGTTATGCTCTTTCTTTCGGTGTCTGCACCAACACCGTTGCTGAGGTTTAGGCTCTGCTTCATGGTATTCGATGGCTGGCTTTAAATGGGTATCATAATTCGATTGTCAA
Organism: Codonopsis lanceolata; assembly: GCA_013146195.2. Lineage (NCBI taxonomy): Eukaryota > Viridiplantae > Streptophyta > Magnoliopsida > Asterales > Campanulaceae > Codonopsis > Codonopsis lanceolata. The sequence continues at coordinate 14,914,365 of CM028379.1, forward strand.
AATGGATTCTGCCTGTATTTTTGGTTGCCTCACTTTGGGTCATTCTCCCCCTAGAGCTGTGCTTACTCTATTCGGGATATCCTTGATCTGCAAAGGCTTCATAAATTTTCTTTTTTGCATTGCTATAGAAAGTCTAATTCTGTTGCATATGGGTTTGCTAATTATGCTATGGACATGGGTCACATTTTTGAGTTTGCTTTTCCTTCAGACATCCCTGGTTCTATTTGTGGAGACATTCGGTTGTATGTCATTGGTCTCCCTCGCCTTCGAATAGCTTAATTGTATCTTTTCTTTGTATTTCTGTTTTGAGGTGTTTATTTGTTAGTCCTTTGATGCCTTTGCTTTTGTATATTCCCCTTTCGAGGTTAAGCTCCTCTGTCCTCCCATTTATAAGGGCAAGGCTGGTTGTCACCCTCAAGTTTGTTCCTTTTTTTATTTGTTAATAAAATCTTGTAGGGTGCCGCCCCTGTTTCTTAAAAAATAAATAATAAAAAATAAATAATAAAAGATAAGAATTTTACCTTTTCCCCTTTTTCCTGAAATTGAGATGCTATTGTTTTCCTTTCTTCTTTTTTTTTCTTTTTTTTAGATACGCATGACCTTGACCAGGATTCAGGCAAGCTGTGCCAAAGTTTCTGATATATATAACTTAATACCCGAGGCGGCACGAGTTTTGGTAAAGTCTTCTGGCTTCAGCGAGTTCCTGCGGGCTTTTCGTCCCTTCCGCAGTTATTTGCCTATCTTCGACGTTTTGCGGGATTATTGGTGGATACCACCTATACTTTTCCTTTTAGCTTAGGGGGAGGCGACTTTGACCTTGTGTGATTTCGCTGCGATCACGTGTATTCCTACCAGCATCGGCCGGACTTTAGAGCCGGACTATACCCTCCGTCATCACCACGACGTGGTGGAAGATCTCCTGGGTTTTGTACCCGAATATAAATTTGCAGATGAGATCTTTATTGGCAGTGTGAAGAGCTAGCTTCTAGTAAACGCCGGGCAGGTTGATGAAAATGATAGCGAGGCCGTAGCTCGCGTCGCCAGGACGTTCTTGTTCTTTTTCTTGGGGATGTCACTTTTCGCCAATTCTTCCACTTCTTGATATGATCTACTCCAGGATCTCATCACTTCTTTGAGGGTTTCCCTCCTGTGATGTCTGCGGGATTTGGACCATGTCATTGATTATGACTGGGGGCAAGCAGGCCTGGCCGAGCTTTACGCTTCTATGGATAGGGCATGCCGCAATGATTCACCAACTCTTAATGGCTTTCGCTCCAACTTGGGAGGCATCTTTCTTTTTGTTCCTGTTTTTGTCTTTTTGTCTTTTTTTTTTCCATCAGCATCATTTATCATTCTTTTCATTTTTTTTTTGCTGATTCTCTTTCCTCTTTTTCTGCAAGTCTGGACCTACTCGGTTTTACATTTTGCCCTGAGTCCATTGCACCATTGCGTTCACGAGCCACCTTATTTGGCTGAATTCGTGAATGCTAACCGAGTGGGGCCGAATCGAGATGGCCACTGCTTGGATAAGGTGATGCTGCGGGATAGGATAGCCAGCTCAAGCGCAGACACCGTGGATTTTCTTCCCTAGAGGGGCCTAGTGGGGCATTATATGATTACTCTGGAGATGAGCAGATGCCGGATACTGATGGTGTCTATCATGGTTGATTCGCTATATATGGGCGAACGGGTCAACTGCCAGCATTCTATGCTCCCGACATTCTTAGTGACGCCTCACCCTTGGGTGATTGTTCCAGAATTCTTGCCAAACAGGTATCTATACTTGTCAAGATTTCTCATGCCTCCGAGTGATTACCCAATCATGGCGTATGAGGATTTTCTGAGGACTCCCTGTATTAGCCAAGCATGCTTCTGATGCTTCTGACAGGCTGCGCGACCCTCTTATCTGGCTCCCGACATGAAGTTGTAGTTTTCTGCGCCTGCCGAGGCTTTCTCCACCTTTCGGTATCATCGTGACGAAAGACTTGTGGAGGAAGTTTTACCCGATACGGACATCCCCGAGGAGTATCACGTCCCAGAGTAGGCCCGCACGGTAAACATTTTTCTTGTCTCCCTCTTTTTTTTAAATGCTTGGCTCATTTCATTATTATTTATTTTTTGGAGACTGATATTTTTTTTTGCTGTCTCAACACCTTTTCCCTGGTCAATGTATCGATGTACAAGAAGCTGTTGAGGGGCTTTTTAGCATCAACAGATTATACCAGAGGCTTGTGGACGAATTTTCTTGCCGGGGGAATGATGTGGTGCGGCAGTCCAGGATTGGCGGGTCTGGCCCTCGAGTCATGGGTGGCAACCTTGGAAGGAGCAAGTCTTATCGCGCTCATTAACTCCGTTTACCTGCACTTATTAGCCTTTTCTTTTTTTGTTTTGTTTTGTTTTGTACCAAACTCTGTACATATTTTTAAATGCAATGCAATATTATTTTATATGATGCATGATTTAAAAAATGTAGACTCAATTATTTCATGCTTGAAAGAAAGCTAGACCATTATCTAGGGGTAACGACACACTGTAGTTATGGATGGAATTTTAGAGGGATAGACCTTCAGATTTAAAGCGGGCTTTTCTGGCACTCTGTGGGGAAGGAAAGGCAACCGCGTCCTCTTGTGCTCGATATTTCAATTTGTAGGCGAGGCTATTTGCATAGCCTTGACATTTTTCTTCCATTTCCCGTGATCAAACAGAGAACGGTCGGAGCCCGAAACCAGGATACCAGGTAGTATTGGGGGACCAATAGTGGGGATCCTGGCGCCACCCATAGAAGAAGTGGGCGCCGGAATGCTCCTGATGCAAATGAGGCAGGTCCCAGTAATGCGCCACCTCGTTTGAGCAATGCAAGTCGGTGGAGCAATTCCCGACAACCAGATGAGGCTGTTCCTCCTCAGGCTGGAAGAGGAAGTACTGCCCACAAGGATGACGGCGCTGGCCCAAGTCGTCCGGCTGTTCAGGACAACGACGATGCTGATGATGAAGAAGATGATGACTCTTCTAGTGGTTCTCACGCTGGTGAGACTGGAGCCTCTTCTGTGCCTCGCAGAAGTATATGGTCACGGCTGGGCGGACGCCGCAGGCGCTGATGGACCGTTTCGGGGCTAAGATGTAATAAAAGGATAGTTGGGGGGGGAAACAAAGGGAATAGATAACAAGTAATAATAGACAAATGTACAGGAATAAATGCATAATCTTAAACGTCTTAAATTCTTATTCCTAGGCTGCACCTTTATGGACCGTGTTATGTTATATTTTGATGTTTTTTGCGAACTCTGTCGTGGTTTTTCTCTTTAGCTAGTCAAGACTCTACATATGCTGAAAGCTTTGGCAGGCTGGAGGTCAGATGCCGAGGATTTGGGAACTGCATTATCTCTCACTTTTCTCCTCCTTTTTTTTTCTTTTATTTTGTTGCTCTAACTTTTGCCTAAGCTGTCCTTTTGGGTTTTCAACCTAGCGAGCCCTTATTTTTCCTTTTTGTTTTTTTATGCTCTAATTTTTGCCTAGGCCGCCGTTTCGGGTTTTCAACCTAGCGAGCTGGAGAGGAAAGCAATTGCCAGATATATTTTCGGCTCATGCATAGTACCTATTAAGCTTGTCGAGGTTGAAGGGCTGAACAAGGTCTTCCCCATCTTGATTTATGAGGAGTACTGCACTTCCTGATCGAATCTCTTTGACAATGTATGGTCCCATCCAGGGAGACTTCCATTTTCCCCTAGTATCGACATAACTAAGGGGTTTTTCGTGAAGCACCAGGTCTCCGACTTGGATGTCACGACCTTTGACTTTTTTATTGAACGCTCGAGCTATTCGCCTTTGATATGCCCAAGTGTGTTCTAGGGCTAGCAGCCGTCGTTCATCGATCAGGGCTAATTCTTCGTAGCGCTGCTTGACCCAGTCAATTTCTGATATGTCTGATTCCATCATTACTCTTAATGATGGGATCTCAACTTCAATAGGCAGTACTGCCTCCATGCCGTAGGCTAAAGAATAGGGGTAGCCCCAATGGGTGTGCGAACTGAAGTGCAATAGCCCCAAAGGGCTAGTGGTAATTTTTTTGGCTAGTCTCTTCATGTGTCAGCCATTTTTCTGACGATATTTTCTAGTGTTTTGTTGGCTGCTTCAACGACACCATTTGCTTATGGTCGGTATGGGAGGATTTATGCCTTTGGATCTTGAATTCGTCAAGTAGACGATTCACGTCCCTTTCAAAATGTGTGCCGTTGTCGGAGATAATTTCAAAAGGTACTCCGTATTGGTACATGACATTGGTCCTGATGAATTCAGACACCTTTCGAGCATTCAATATTTTATAGGAAGAGGCTTCTACCCACTTTGTAAAGTAGTCGACGGCTACTAAGACATATTAGTGGCCATTAGATCCCTTCGGATGGATTTGTCCTATGAATTCCCCAAGTTGAGAAAGGCCAGGGGGCTGTGGAGTTGTATAAGATATGCGGGGGCACGTGTTGTAAATTTGCGGAGCGCTGGCATTTGTCGCAATAACATACCCACCGGATACAATCAGTTTCTAGCATGCTCCAATAGTACCCCTGCCAGATGACTTTTTTAGATAGCATATGCCCGTTCATGTGTGGCCCGCAGGTACCACCATGAAGCTGGTCCATGATTTGCTCAGCCTTGGCCTGATTGACGCATAATAAGTTTAGGTCCTTGTAATGCCTTTTGTAAAGGCTACCTCCACTGACTACAAATTGCGATGCCCATCTCCGTCGGGAGACTTTCCCCCTTTTGTCTAGGCTGGGAGGATAGATTCCTTTCTGAAGCAAATTCATGATGTCTGAATACCAAGGCTCGTTGTCCTTTTCAGGAGCAACAATGATTTTGAAACAGTAAGTCGGAGTGACCTTTTTCCCAACTATAAATGGTTGGACATTGGTTTCTGTGGGAATTTAGACCTATGATTCTTAAGTGGCCAAGGCATCGGGAATTGATTTCTATCTCGTGGCAAGTAATGAAACGAGATATTATCAAATTCGGTGGCTAGTGCTGTCAATTTGGCATGATAGAGCTGCAGCCGGGGATCCTGGGTCTTCCACTTCCCTTCGACTTGGTTTATGATTAAGGCGGAGTCACCATAGACTTCCAAGTCTTTGGCTCCTTTTCGGAGGGCTTCTTCTAGACCGGCAATACATGCCTCGTATTCAACAGTGTTGTTTGAGCATTCAAATTCCAACCTTATGGCCAACGAAGTGTGGGAATCTGCTGGATCAATTAACAAGATTCCTATGTCAAACACCCATTTGTTGGCGGCTCCGTCAAAGAACATTTGCCAGCTGGTGTCATGATCGGCAATTTCTAGGACACCTTCATCTGGAAAACTGGACTTAGCTGTATTTTTTGCTTCTAGAGGCAGATCAGCTAAATGGTCTGCAATCACGCTGCCTTTGATAGATTTGAGTGTGCCATAGGTGATGTCATACTCGTTGAGGAGAAATGACCATTTAGCTAGTCGGCTGGAAAGTGATGGCTTGCCGAAGATGTATTTTATAGGATCCATCCTGGAGATGAGTTTGATGGATCGAGCTTACATATTGGTTTTGAGCCTCTGGGTTACCCAGACTAGGCCAGTGCAGTTTTTCTCCAATGCTGAGTAATTAAGCTCGCTTTCCTTGCAGCTTCCTACGTAAATGTGATGGTTAAATATAATAGGAGAGGTTTATGTGTATGGGGGAGGAGCTAGCACTGGTGTATTGGTAAGGTAGGTTTTTATTTTTTCAAAGGCTAGCTGGCATTTCTCGTCCAAGACTTGGTCATTATTTTTCTTTAAGAGTTTAAATAGGGGCTCACATATGGATGTCAGCTGCTTGATGAAGCGGATGATATATTGTAGCCGGTCCAGGAATCCTTTGACTTATGTTGGAGTTTTTGGTTGCGGTATATTTATGATGGATTTGATTTTGGCCGGCTCGATCTCGATGCCTTCCTCGGTCACCATGAATCCCAGGACCTTGCCTTTGGTAACCCCAAATGTGCATTTGGTGGGGTTAAGCTTCATCTGATGCTTTTTTAACCTTTCGAAGAATTTTCGAATGACTTTGATATGAGCCCCGTTGGCGTTGCTGGAGTGTATGATCATGTCGTCAACGTACACTTCGACCTCTTTATGGATCATGTCATGGAAGAGGGAAGTGGCAGCTCTTTGATACGTAGCCCCGACATTTTTTAGCCCAAATGGCATGAGAGTGTAGCAGTAGGTTCCCTAAGGGGTGGTGAATGATATTTTTTCCTGGTCTTCTGCAGCCATTTTGATTTGATTATAGCCCAGCATGCCGTCTACGAAAGATCTTATTTTGTGAGAAGCGACAACGTCTACCACAATATCAATGTTCGGTAGAGGGAAGCCGTCTTTGGGCGACGCCTTATTGAGGTCGCGGAAGTCTGCGCAGATCCGAACCATTCCGTTGGGCTTAGGAACAGTCACTATATTTGACAGCCAGATCGGGTATTCTACTATCCGAATAAATTTGACATGTAGCTACTTTATGATTTCTTCTTTCACTTGTAGTGACCATTCTGGTTTGATTTGGCGGAGTTTCTGCTTGACTAGCCGAGCATCAAGATAAGTAGGGATCCGATGTTCAACAATGGTTGGATCCAGTCCAGGCAAGGTAGGACCATGCAAATATGTCCACGAATTCTTTGAGGAGGTCAATAAGTGCTACCCTTTCAGAGCCTTGTAGGTAGCTGCCGATTTTGATTTCTTTGGTTTCATTGTTCAGCCCCAGATTGATGGTAGATAAGTTTTCATTTGCTGCTGCTGATTGATGCTTTTCTTGGTGCTTGACTAACTTTGCGAGCCCAAGCAGGTAACTTTTATCTTTTGGGTCCATTTTATCAAATGACTCATTATTAATTAATGCATCTTTTAATGAAGGTGCAACTAAGGAATACGCAAGGACATCCAGATTATCATTATTAGCAAACTGTACGGGGTTATTTACATTATTGAGGACCTGGGGTTTGAGATCCTCAATTTTGGGGAGCGGGTCAATAGATGACCAATCCATAAGGCTAAAGGAAGGATGGAGAATAGTATATCCAAAACGGTCCACCAGATCTGCAGGCGTTAAGAGCAAGTCGGTCGTGGTATACTAATTCTGTAGAGGCTTATCAGTAATAGACTCAAACTCAGCAAGGAGCTTTTCGTAGTCAGTGCCTCTATCTATCATTCCCAGAAATCTGTCTCCTAGACAGTCATACGAAACTCCTCTTTTATTTATTTGAAGAGGGTATTCAAAGCACCTTTATTCTGGCTAAATAGGCTTCCTTGCTCTTTAAACTTTCTTTGCTTGGTTGGTCTCAAAAATTCTTGTACCTGCCACCGTAATCACCTCGTTGTCGATAAGATCCTGAATGGCATTTCTGAGTGAGTAGCACTTGTCGGTGAGATGACCACTGCAACAATGGTATTCATAGAACTAGGCATGGTTCCACGTACTAGGTAGTGGATTAGGAGGTTGATAATTAGCAACGGGTTTAAGTATCCCATGGGCCCATAGTGTTTGGAAGATTTCAGATCTTGGGGCAGGTAAATCATCATAATGTCTCGGGATTAATTATTTCCTTCCTTTTGGTCTGGGTAAAATAATTGGCTGGGGCTTGGTCGAGTAACTGGGTGGGGTCTTTTCTTTTGGGGAATATTGTGCTGGGACTTGATTGCGTGGGTTCTTGTTTAAGAGAGATTCTTCTTCATGTGCACGCATCATTCCCGTTGGGGTTCCCAGAGCCATTTGCTGAGAATAAGTATTTGAAGGATCAAAGGGATGGTAGCTTTTCTGATTATGGTAATAGGCATTTAGGTGAAGAAGTTCAGGGTTGGTTTCTAGGGGATGTGGATTGAGGTTATAAGCATTTGGAATAATACCACCTTGGAAAATAGGGCTGATATCTGGTTAAAGGCTAGTACTTGGTGGGTTTTTGGAGGCTTGGAAAAGGATATTTTCTGTAGTATCAGGACAGTTTATTTCAGGAAGGAAAGAAGTATAAGGAACAAACTTTGGTCCTTTAACCTATTGAGAGATAGTGGCAAGGGTTTCTGAAAAAGTTGCCAAAAGATTGCTAACCACTTGATTTGTCACCTTCTCGACATAAGCATCCAATTCCTTTTTTAGCCAGTTTTCAAATCCAGGAGGAGGTGCGTATTCAGGAGTTTCTATTTCTGGTTCCCAACTGTTCTGCTTGTTGCTAGTCCCAGTCACAATTTGTTTATTTTTAGCGGCCATCCTGCTCAAATTTGCACCCTCTACACTAATTTTGCCCTTTCTGATCTGATCTCTGTGCCTGTATCCCGTATCAACCGACCAGTACTATATCTGCCTTTCCAAACTCAGGCCAGATTTCTGAGGAAAAGGGTTTGGAGGTATCAGAAAGGGTTGGCTGAAGGCTTTCCGGGTTTGGAGTACAATGTGCCTTTATTAGTATTTTTTATTATTATTCATTTTCCCTACAATAGATCAGACAAACACCCACTTTGTTTTGACAGTCTCAGGACTATTCCTGGAATAGTGGATTCTTTCTCCAGAGTATAGGACTTTCGTATTTCACCAGCCTTTCGACTCCCTAAGATCGGACTGATCTCAGGCGAAGGGCCTATACTCTTTCCGGGATCCACCATTCGAAGTGGTCTAGGTCGAACATTAGAAAATAATTAGTCGGCCCCTGTGTATATATATTTTTTATTCATCTCTCTCTTTTTTTTCTTTACTTTTTTTTCTTTTGCACAAGGACTAGTCAATAACTCAGAGATATAAAAACTGATCGGTCCATGAAGTGTCCTGAGAAACTATATGCATATGCGCGTGTGTGCGGCATCTAGAAAGCAGTAAAATCTTTTTTTTTCAGATATAAAGCATTAAATAAAGCAGATATGGTTTGTTTTGCTGTTCTTTGTGGATTTTCTCGGCTTTTTAGTTTGAACGTGAGCAAGCAACCATTCAGATCAAGAAATCGAAAGAAAAGTGGGGAATCTATCTATTCCTATTATTTACATATTGTCTTAGTCCCCAAAATAAAATGACAGAATGAAAGAATATGTACATATTTTGTGCGATAAAAATAAAACACGCAGAATCAAAAAATATAAAGTAGAATAAAGCAATAATAAAATAAAGTCCCAGCCCTTTTGTTATGCTGCCCGAAAATCTATTTATTCCTTTTTTTGTTTTTTTTAACTATACCTGTAATTGTAACTGGAACGAAACTGCTGCAAGATGGAGGATCATATCCACAAATATATAAGAACGCAATACTTAAAATGCTAAAGAAATATAACAAACATATTTTAGCCAGAAACTAAAGAAATCTGATTTTTAAATTTTTTTTTTGTGAAAACTGAGTTTAGCCCTCCATTTTTATTTTCTTTAAAATAAAAACGACGTCCCAGTAGAGTCGGCACTGTGGGTGCCCTGGAATCTCTTGGATCCCGTGTTCCCTTTTTTAGTGGAACGCGAGTTGCGGAAGGATATCACGCTTTCCATTCCATCCTCCCTTGTTTAGGGGAAGACGAAATTAAAAGTGCAGAAAGAGTGTTGTCAAAAAGCGCGTTGAATACGCCTCGGTCACCAAGTGTGCTTTAGTCCATTATGAGTGCTTTGGATTTCTCCATATCTCATCCTTCCTTGTTTAGGGGAAAACAGGATACTGAAAACGCATCACCATTTTCATTCTCATCGTCCCTTGTTTAGGGGAAAACGGAAAAGTGCAAAAAAAAAAGGATGTTGAGAAGGCGCGTGGGAACATGATCGATGTTTTATTTTAATTATTTTCCTTGCAAGTGGACAAGACTATTGGAGAATAGTTTAGGGAAGCAAGGGTCGAACCACAAAGACAAGAAGATCACAGATAACACAATTTATTTATAGCAAATTATTAATCTAAGGGAGTTTTTATATTGATTTTAATCTAAACTAATTATTATTATTCTGTTGTTTAACTAATTAGTAGCAATCACAAATTATGAAGATCTTATGGCGGATGGAAATCTAGGATTAGAGTTTCACTTGTATCTTCTATATGCTTATTTTAATAAATTATCATTCAATCTCTTGGGTTCGTTCACAAAATATACATATAGCCTGTTGAATTACCGTTCAGTCTCCATCTCCAAATAATTCATCCATTCTATATCCTAGGCACAAGAACATATGATCTAACTGTCACTTAGGTCATATATGGAACCTGGCCCTAACTTATCACTCTCGTGCATCGATAGGTCCAATTTATTGTGATGGTGAGCCAGTGTACGACATTTGCACATTGATCATGCAGTTATCCGCACCTCTAGGCCTTTATTATTCACGATTACACTCATTTGTTCAAAGTGAAATAATATAGGGATTGATAAATACCACAATCAACAAGAATTGAATGAATAAAAATATATATTAAAGCATAGATTCGATAAAAGTTACCTCCCACCTCCTAGATTAATGAAGATTTAGTTCATCCTAGAAGATGAACAACACATGGAGATGAATGAATTCATGAATCGATCTTCGATACATATAATTACAATGACTAATTATGTTATACAACCTAAAATCTATTCTAAAGCTATAGAAAACTACTTTCTAGCCGTCTCCAGCCGTCAATGCTCTGGCTACTGATCTTTATTTATACCATGGAGTTGTAGGGAAATTAGATCTCTCGTGAAAGCACAAATCCGAGCATTTTGACTACCTTGCGGTCGCAAGGTATAAGGCACCTTGCGACCGCAAGGTCCTTGATTTCTTCGGGGTTGATTTTCTGTAGTTTCTGTCTACCTTGCGGAGGCAAGGTATATTGCACCTTGCGACTGCAAGGTGCCCAGTCTGATTCTTCTTCTTTCTTCTTCAATTTTACACTATGACCCTTTCTCGGAATTTTCACCAAAAATCCTTATAATCTGAATACTTTCACCTAAAACCCTGAAACTCACAAAATCACTAGAAAACGCATATCAGTAGCCAAAAGCCTCGTGAAATTGCACAATTTAAGTCATAGAAGTATAGGAAATCGACGTATAAAATACATCGATCAAATACCCTCAAACTTAAACTTTGCTCGTCCACGAGTAAATAGTACTTATAAATACAAAAGCAAATAATACGAAAATATTTTTGGAGGGTGACACTATTTACACTCCTATAGAAACCCACAAACTCAAGGAGACTCTTACGAGTGACTCGACTATGCAGATGAATACAAAAACTAATAAATACAAAAGCAGATAAAAATTTAAACTAACAATAACAATAAAAAATAAAGTACAAATCTTTTTGGCTTCAACCTCAAGTTATAATAGCATGGCATAACAAAGCAGTCTCAGTCCGCTGCTCACCACATGTGTGCAGACTTAGTCACATAAAACCAACTGACTTTTTCTTAAAACTGCTACTACTCTTAATTTCTCTGTGTGTGTGTGTGATCACCAGTCTTAAAGAATATCTCAACTAAAACAGTTTTATTAAGCTAAGCACCACATTCATATGAAAATCAAAATTTAATTAAAACCAATGCATCGTGAAGTATGAGATCTACCATCCAAACCCGGTCTATTACAGAAAGAGAGGTCACCAAGGATTTCAAAAACCTATACATCCATCCCATGCACTTCTATCTATGACATACAATGCTCTCTTATCCCAATTACTTGTAATAGTTAAGATTATACTAACACAGTGAGCGTTTGGCGAATAATATGAACATGAAGTGTTTGATCAATTCTATATGACTCACTTAGCAGAGAAAACACACACAAGCATTGGCAAGAAGATCATTAGGCCTTTATTAGCTTGTAATGTAAGGCCATGGTGTTGGGGGATTTGATGGAAAGGGATTGGAATTCAAAGTGAGAGAGTAAGACTACCCTTTATCCCTCATACTTCCAAGCAAAAAGAAGTTTTCCCTTTTTAGGCTAGGACCTGCAAAGACCACAAGTGGGGGGGGGTGTTTTTTTTTTTTACTTTTCAGTTTTCTTCTTCCCCCCCCCCCAAACTTGTTTTGAGCAATACATGATCTAAAAACATCTCATCATTTTTCTCAGTAATATTTTTCTAACATGTTCTCTTTTGAAAGCTATGCTTTCATTTGAATCTATTGGCACTCTTCTTCTTCCAATTCATTTTTCGTCGATCTAATTTTTTTTTCTCTTTTTCGACAGGAAGAAGAAGCCTTCAGAAAACTTGCTTGACTGAAAAATAGTCCCCTAAATTTAATTTCCCACCCACATCCTACTCTCTCAAAGGGTAGGCTAAAAGTGTATAGGCTTTTAGGGTTAAGTTAATGTGGGTAATAAAAATGATGTCGAATGGGGGTTTTAATGTGTGCTTAGCACACTCCATTCTTTTTAATTAGGCTCAAAAGGGGACACTAGGGATATTTTTAGTAAAGGTCAGGGAATATTTAGGCTCTAACGATCCAAAGATGACCTAAGTCATTTCTTAATGCCAAATGCTCATGTAGTTTTTAAAGCAAGTAAGACACACAAAACATCATATCAACTATGGGAATTGTGGGGTTGAATGTTTAGCATTACTGGATTTCATATAAGCATTCGCTAAGACAGATGGTAGGGACAATTGAGACTAACATGCAGACACGGTTCGAAAGTGTGCTTGAAATATATTAGTAAGAAATATCCAAGGGATCTAACTATCATGTAATTGACCCTAAGTTACAATTTAATGCAACATTCATGTTCAAATGGCTATGCATCATATTCCTGTGCATATCTTGTTGAAATAAAGTAGGTGCTATAAACTTTATAAAACTATTCTAATCAATCCATAATTATGACTGGTGTGGGTGTATGAAGAATTTGGAGAAAAGTAAAAGTTTCGCAAAATCAAGTAAATTTCAGAAGGATCTACGGACTAGTTATGTAGTTCATTGCATTAACTCCTCATCGACTAGTATTACCACACCAAAACTTGAGGATGATTTTTTTTTAATATAAAGAAAATTGGAGATGATGATGACACAATTGATGATGGATCCCCATGAGAGGAATCCACGAGCATCCAAAATTATAGTAGTCTGGTCAAGGCAACATCTCCGAAAACAAGAAAAATTCAAAAGCAAGAAAGGCGGGTGAGGAGGAGACACGATAGAGGGAAAAGAAAATTTTCCCCACCCTAAAAACGTAGCCCAACTCTATTCCTCTTTAGGCTAGGACCTGCTAAGACTCTGGGCTTAGAATCCCCCCCCCCCAAACTTAATTTCTATTTTGTCCCCAAAATTGAGGAACATATGAGAGGCTTGATGGGGAAGGGAAAATATCAAAAGGACATAACAGGCCCACCTAACGAAAGAGGATGAAACTTGGGCCTCGATTCATGGTGAGTTAGGAGGCGAGCGGGAATGAAACTCGGGGATCGCATGCCGGGCGGCATCCATAGAGGTTGGAGATATTTTTCCCATACTATTGAACCAATTTGGTTGGCACGCATAAGTGCCAACTGCTGATTTGCCATGTTGGTTTCGAGGGCCACCTCATCTAGCCTGTTGGAGATCCCCACTAGTGGGTCCTCCTCCTCCTCTTCGGGTTCTTCCACGTGAGGAACCCTCTCTCGCGGCTGGTGGTGGTGCTCAAACAAAATTGCCCTAGTGATGGAGGGCACATCTCTTAGCCTCTCGGCATGTCGAGGCCATCACTCAGCGTCCTTATACAGTCAATAATCAAATGCGGGAAGAACCCCGCATTTGTGGTACCTCTAATAAGGGTCTTAATTTGGCCGTTGATCGGGCGGCCGACATCAACAGACCACTTGATCATGATGGTGTAGATCGGATGGCCTTAGCCCAAGTCACCGTGTGTTGGTGATTGGAAGGCATAAGGCGGGAGCAGATAAATTTGAACACGGGTCGAATGGTGGGTTGCGGTTTTGGGTCCACACCATACCAGGATGGGAGATGGTCGCATTGACCACCTCAACAGGGATAGTGGGATGGAGGTGGTGGCTATAGACATCGGCACTCTCTGCAAAGTTGGAGGTGCCGTAATACATGTTAATGGTTTGGGACGAAAAACTAACGTCATTGCCCCTAACAAAAACGGTCTCTAAAACCCCACCATGTATGCCAATACGGCCATTAGCATAGAACTCACGGACAATAGGCACGATTGCCTTGTCCGGAGACTCGATCAAATCCCCACCTGTGTATAAATTCATTGTGGAGGCCAAATTGGCGACCTTGAATCCCTCTCGGGAATCAAGGACTTGGAAACTTTGCGGTATATCTCTCCAGATGCCTCAAAAGATATAAAGCGGCGGTGGTCAAAATTTTGCTCTTCCTCATCAACAGGGCGAGAAGAAGAGGGGCCAGTGTTTCTACGTTTTGGGGCCATTTGTTTGAGCACAAATAAAAATTTAACAATTAAAATTATTATTATTTTAAAATTTAAAATTTAAAATTACTATTTCCCAAAGCATGCAAAAACTAGATTTCTACGTAAATTGTTCTAACACCCTAACATGCAGATATATTTTGTACGTAAAAATTAAAGAGGGGTTAGAGTTACTTGATGTTTTGCAGAATGAAGATGGAGAGTCATCGGAATTCGAGCTTCTTCGCCGGCAAAAATGGAGTCTCCTTGCTTCACACTTCAAATGGCTTGAAATGGGGGATAAAAGTGGGAGGGAAGTTGAAGAGGTGAGTACCTTGAAGATCGGGCCGGAATTTGGAAGGATTTCTTGAAGAGGCTTGCCGGAAGTTGGAAGGATGGAGGGAGAGAGAGTCTGCACTTTGCTTGAAAGAAAGGGAGGATTTCGGTGATCGCCGAAGCCGGTGAGAGTTCTTCTTTTATAAAGACACCTTGCGGTCCATGAGGTCTCTTTGCGTCCCATGAGTGGCGTGATGGCGGTTTTGATTCCCGTCTGCGCATGTTGCCGTTCACGATATCGCATTTATGGGGACCTTGCGGTCGCAGGCCTTAGCACTTACGTCGCAAGGTAAGGCGGTGTGTTCCTCTTTGTTTTCTTTTCATCCTTTTCGGCGGTTTACCTTTAAGTTCATCAGTTAAGTTCGTTACGTTTGTTACTTTCTGCTTATTTAAAAACTCTACAAAAACTCTAAACTAACAATGTTAGCAACATATAAATACAACATTAAGATGCTTTTCTCCCCCAAACTTGGATTTTGGTATATTTAATTTCAAAATTAAATGTCAAAAATCAAATTTAACGGAGAATAGCATATTTAAATTAACTACAAAAGCAATTAAAATTCATCATAGTGGGTTGCCTCACTTAGCGCCTTTGTTTAACGTCTTTGGCTCGACCCAGCTGCAAACCTAGTCATCGGGTGGTGCATTGTCGGCTAGGCAAATTAATTCAATTGTTCGTTCGTGACATTGGTTCAGATATGGTTTGAGTCGGTGACCATTGACTTTAAACACTTCATTGGTTCTTGGATTTCTTATATCAATAGCTCCATGAGGATAAGTCGGACAATTGTGAAAGGACGAGCACTTAGATTTTAATTTTCGGGGAATAACCTAAGTCTAGAATTAAAAAGTAAAACTTTCAATCACAGTAGAAACATTTTATTGGCCAATCCCATGATGTATTTCTTGGTCTTTTCTTTATATGTTTTAGCATTTTCGTGCAATTTAGCCTATGTTCCTCTAATTCATTTAATTGAAACAATCTTTCCTCACCGGCCAATGTTAAATCTAAATTTAAGTCTTTGTTGACGATAAGCTTTATGTTCAATTTCAACTAGTAAATGACATGCTTTGCCATACACCATTCGGTATGGACTCATTCCTCTCGAGGGGGTCTTATAAGCATTCGGTATGC